>JASJOG010000006.1:0-462500 GCA_030142905.1 Heliopora coerulea | reverse complement strand
GAGAGTGAATGCGTAATTTTCTGAAGCTTTCACTTATTTTTATCAACAGACACTTTGCGTTACGAATAAAAATTGTCCATTTCAGACCACGTGATGGTCAGGTTCTTTATTATAATGATGGTATAATGCTTGGATGTGTACCTGGATATCATTAAAATTTCAAAGAAACAGTTTTTCAAAATGACTTCATGGAAAACTTGGTCAGGGAAGACCAAGGAACACCTTAATATTCATCACTACTTTTCAAAATGGGCGTGAAGATTACGAATGGGTGAATTCAGTGTATTCTTGAATAGTGTTCGTAAAATCACGCGGTTTGCTATTCCTGGTTTGCTTGTAATCGGAAAAATAATACTCAGCTGTCACATTGTAATAAAACACAATTGAGTTCCGCCCTTTTGTACGCTACAAACCTACCAACTCATGTCTATGGCGCTTGACAGCTGTGTTGTTTACACCAAATCATAAACTTGTTTAAGTAAACTATTTTAAAGTTCATGATGTTGAATGTAATTTGGAAAAAAACAAACAAACAAACAAACAAAATAATCCCCAAAAAACACGCAACAGTGAATTTTTCAATGACTATCAAAATAGCATAGTGTGAACGACTCGTGCATTTTGAGGTCTTTAAAAACTCATGAGTGCATGTTTTTTCAAACTGCACTATCAAGTTTAATAATACTCATCATAAAGGACAAGATTGGCTCAGCTTTGTTTGCGCTTGGTGCCACCCAGTTCATATCATTAGACAATTTACCTTTGTGGTGTTAGGTGTGTAATGTGTCGCTATGTGTTGTTGTGTGTACTTGACAAGGCTAGAGTACATTACCCTAGCGTGGGGCCCCCATAGGCGCGGGGCCCGATTGGGAGCAATTGGTCCAATTGGCTTAAAGCCGGCCCTGCCAACCGAGAACAAAAAGGTGGACTAAAATTACCAGCTGAGTGAATTAGCTCATGATGCGAATTGGGTGGCAACAACATTGCTGTGAATGGCTACTGGTTGGGCTATAAAGAAAAAGCAACCCTCTCTTGGTGACAAATTTTTGGCATACATTCTCCGAAAATCCCTTTTCACCTTTATCAGTATTATTTTTATAAAATATCAAAAACGTAAGCTAAATATTATCGACGTGAAAATATTGCGCTGATCTTGAGCGGTACTGTAAACATGAGGCTTCGCACTTAACTGTTAGTAACTCTGTTCCAACAATTTTGTCAACGACACAAGCACTGTTTATTTTTGGTCACAAAATGCGACTGGCGACTGTTATTCTCAACAGTTAATTACATTTACTTTGCCATCCAAGACATATTCCTTCCCTTGAAATCAAACTGTAATTCGACCGCTCAGGCAATTCCTGCTGTATTTTGGGGTACGCGATACGTCCAGTTACACTGTCCAAGTGCTTTCAATCTCCTTTTATCGTGCTCTATTTTTTATACTCCCATCCTCTTCTCGGTTGTACCAGCGCTACCTATGTGGGGCTCCTAAGAAAATAAAAGCATGAAGGAAACAGGTGCGTCAACAGAGTTTAAAGTATCGATCTGCGAAATTCATGTAAACTCCTTTCTGGAAAAAAATCTTGAAGAAATCATGAAGAAAAAATTTATGTGTGGAACTACATATGTGAAAGACTACTTAGGGAGCTGAAACTGACGGCTCCGAGTGCTGAGCGTCAGAAAATCGTTGGCTTTACTTTTTAGCCAATCATTGACTTGAGTTAGCACACAGTTGTTAAAGTATTAAAAAACAGACAGGTTTCAAGCGAAATTCAGGCCTTTTTAACATCTAAAGTGGATTAAATTCTTGATAAACTGTAAATTCAAAATATTCGCTAATTTGTTTGAAACTCAGCTGGATTCTTTCATTATTTGCATTTTTACTATATTTTTGTGGTGGACTGAACATTTTTGGTTCCTGGACGCTGACTGTAGTCCATTGGTAGTCATGTATTCGCTTTTGGATGAAAAACGATATTTCATGAAACTCTAAAGAAAGTTGTGATAAGGGAACTATCTTCTTTTATTAAAATATCTGACGTGATTCGAGAGTTTCGCGTGCCTTGATAGCAGCCAACCTCTTATCTCGTTGCGTTTGCCGTGCGCAAGGTGACTATAAATATTGAACAATATCAAAATGGCCGCTTCTCCAGTTGTTCACATAACGTACGAAGAAATTAATAGCTTAAAAATATTATTCAAAAAACATTAATAAATTTGGAGCAAAACTTTTCCATGCGGAGTTATAAGACCCTGGCTGATTTAACAGCTAAAATCGGCTTTTTGCAAGTGATTTCGCGGTGGATACGATAATAAATCAAATAAGACGTTTTCCTTTCGATTACTTCTTGTATCCCTCTGATAATCACCTCTGATATATACTAAAACAACTTGCCACCATGGTGCCATCAATAATCGGTTAATACACAAATATTTTCCATATTTAACAATTATTCGCGGAAGGCGAAGTGAATATTGTTGAATAATCCCATAGACGAAGTCGAACTGATTATTAAATAATATTCACTGAGGCGAGTGATTATTTGAATGAAAGTAGTGGACCGACATGCAGTTTTAAAATCTTCTCGGTAACATTTACGAAGGTAGCCGCCATCTTGTTTTTGAGTCTTCATTGTTACAATCCCCTGTGGGTGAATATCAAGATTTATGACGTAATTTTCTGGCCAATCACCGCGCGGGATTTTCAATAATCACCTATGTAATTATAATAATCACAGGTAATAACCTCGACTTCTGCAACTAATTTTTAATTATTACTTTGTGATAGGAACATTATTGATCAATCGTTAACAAATAAAACAATGAACAATTACCTACTGTGTTATTAGTTCTTGTTCTACTCCGCCGGTTTTGTCGGGTTCCTGCTAAACTGCTGGGTCCGTATAAGTATTCACAGCGCTTTTCAAAGGCGCTGACCATTTTCTTCACAACTTCATCAAAAAACATTGATGATAACTGAGAGTGTAATGCAGAGCGGAATTCGAATGCAATCTACACCAAGTACAATCAAGAAAATTTTATTAAAGGACAGTACAAGACACTGCAAGGTTGCCTGATGGAGATAAAGTGAATTTTCAGCGAATTTTGAGCTTCCAATATCAAAGACTTTCAGGACAGGTTTGGCTATACAGATTGATATACATGTGATTGTATATGGTAAAATTTCGGAATTAAAAGGTCGGTAACATCGCTTTATTAGTTAATGAACGGCATATGTTGAAATTCTCATGACTAACGCCAACTTGTCCAGAAGCCAAAGTAAACTACATGTAATTTATAATTAACAGTAATGTAAAAGGAGTGCTGCGTAGGCAGTAGTTTATCACATAGAAAAAGCCAAAAGGTTGTGGACTGCCAAAAAGATGTAAGCGAAAAACTGACGCCTCGAGCGAAGGCCCTTGGTCGGAGTGAAACGTAGAAGTGAAATCGAAACTAGGCGAGGTTTTTATGTAGTATATCATACACGAGGAGTGTTTCGGCACATATCCAAACACTCCTTCTCGTGTATGATATTACATTTCAAACGAATCCGTATTTAAAGAGAAAACCAGGTTTAAGTTTGACAGAATTCTATGCTAATTAAGATCAGATATCCAAACTACGTCTCGGTACTGATTTCCTTTGTGTTTGGCTCATGAATTATTGAGTTTGAAATGTGTAGTGTAATCATGTGACAAAAAATAGCCAATCAACTGCGAATATCCATAACAAAATAATTAACGAGATGTAACCAGGGAAAGTCATTTGCTATTTTAATCGTCGATAAGCAAACTGGCAGGAGAGGAATATGGTAGGGGACTCGCGGGAATTGCAATACGGAGGTGAAACAAAACAACAAAAGAAGAAGTGCACAAGCTAACGTTTTTATCCGCCCATGCTAAACAAAACCATTAACTTGCAAGGATATAGAGACGTGTTGTAGGTGAAAAAAAAGAAAAACCAAACGAAAAAAGGACAAAAGCTAAATTTTTATCCGCCCATTCTAGACAAAAGCAATAACTTCTGACGTATCACTGGGACTATATAGCCTAGTTTCCATATAGTTGTAATCGTTGTAATTCCATCGGCGATAATCGGCGATGGAATTACAACATTTTAGTTTCCATATAGTTGTAATTGTTGTAATTCGTCGCCGATTTCCCGCTAGTTCACAGGACTTCTAGGTCGAACAATCGCCGACTTCTGTCGAAACTGCACATGCAGATGTACAGTTTACATGGGGTCTGGAAAGGCATTTCTGTAGTAAGTCCATTTCTATAATAAACTGAAGATTGTAAGCAATCGTGAGGGAAAAGCACTGAGAGAAGGATGGCACGGCCAAACAAAAGGGTGCTTCTACATGCCCAACGCGTGTTACTTTTAGCCATGGCAAGAATTCGCCGTAATTCAAAGAGAAAACATAAAAGATGGGTGAGAGGGATCTTCCAAACATTTAGAGCAATTACCTTGAAAACTGGGTGCGGATACTATTATATCTTGCCATGGCTTTCGAAACATCCATTTTTGAAGACTCAGCACTGGCTCGCCAAGAATTGGCCTTCTTGTTTTTGTCGTGTGTTCTTGATATTCAAGTTAAAAAACAAGAGTGTACAGACAGAGTCGGTGATATTTCGTCTTTATTCCAAAGACATTGTCAAACCAATGAGACTACAAGCAAGCGGTGATCTATATGTATAGCTATTTACAGACGCAGCGGAAGTATACAATTACAGGATGGTGTAAGCCAATGTGATGGTCTAATGGCTCTAGAACAATGACAGTTTTTTACAAGCTTTAAGACCACTGTTGAGTTGTGGCATATTACGTTTTATCAATAGTGATTCTAGGATAAGGAGTTGATTAGGATTGTTATTATTACAACGATATAAGATTTTAGTATTAGTTGGAATTAGATTACAAGGATTGCAAAGTAAGTCAGTGAAGTCCTCCTCAGATTCAATGTCAGGAAATGATGAAAGGCGAGAGATGAAGTTTGCGTCTGGACAGTCTAGGAGATGTTGAGATATGGCACTAGAGTTATTGTAATTGGTAGCGTGCTGTGTTAGTCGAGATTGTAGGTTACGTTCAGTTTTGCCTATGTACGTTTGGCCACAGCCAGGACATTTAAATTCATAAACAACGTTAGCTTTAGAAAGTTCCGGAATTTTATCCTTTTTGGGACAGAAAAATGACGTTTTCTTGGTTTGATAAATCACGATTGGTTTAATGGGAATTTTCAAACTGCGACGGATTTTGCGAATGACGTTGAAAAATAGATTTTCACCTTGTTTTCAAAGATATGGTATTCTGAAATAAATTTTTGGCGAATCATTGTCGGCAATATGTTCCGTTGAATTAGTGTTAGATATAACCTTGTTTTTGAGTTTGTGAATCAAAAAGTTCCGGACTTTTAGAGGAAAACCGTTCCATGACATAAAAGATTTTAACGTACGAACTTGGTTATCAAATAATGTTTGATTAGAGCAGATCTTAAACGCGCGAAAGAATAAAGAGTTTATCCAAGTGGTTTTGCGGTTGAAAGGTTCAAAACTAGAAAAATGCGTGTACTGGCCTGTGTGAGTTGTTTTTCGGAAAATATCAAGGTCGTCATCGGTAATCTTGAGATCGAGAAAGTGAACATGTGAGTCAGAAAAATCGTCAAACGTAAATTTAAGATTTTTATCAAAACTGTTAAATTTTGAAAGAACATGAGGAATATCAGAAGGCCGGATGAGAACCAAGGTGTCATCGACATAACGACGATAAAACTTAATGACACCTGAATTAATCAGATCTGAAACAATGACATTTTCAAATTCGGTGAGAATTATGTTTGCTAGAACCGGTCCTAGCGAAGACCCCATAGAAACGCCATCGAGTTGTTCATACAGAGTTCCATTGCATGAAAATATAGTTTTAGTGCATGATTCAAGAATACGTTTTTTGAGAGTTGACTTCCGGAGTGTAGTATCAATTAGATTTTGTTTGTAGACGCGATCTAAGATTATGTTAATTGTTCTACGCAAAGGCACGTTAGTAAAAAGAGACTCGACATCGAAGGAGACAAATTTATAACCTTGGGAAATTAGATCTTTTGGTATAGATTTAATTGCTTCGGCAGCATCGAAAGAGTCTCGCAGTGAAAATTGATTAAGAGTAATGGGATTTAAAAGGCTGGCAATAAATTTTCCTACGTTGTAATGTGGCGTGTTCGTAGTGTCGATAATCGGTCGAAACTTAGGTAGTGAGTCGAATTGTTTGTGTGTTTTAGGTAATCCATGTGCTCTAGCGAAGTGTGCGTGATTCGGTCTCAAAAAAGCATGTTCAGTTACGTTGATCTCACCACGGTTGAGGAGTTTGCATAAGTAGGATTGTAAGGTAGAGAGTCTGGTGGAAGTAAGGTCCTTGGAAACACGTTTAAATTTCTGAGGATCATCAAACAAAGAGTTAAGAGAGTGTACGTAATCAGAGCGGTTTAACAAGACAATACCATTGCCTTTGTCAGGTTTGAGAATAGCGAAGTCAGTATTGAGTTTCTTAAGTATACGGATACGCTTACTATCGATATGGAATTGTTCTAAGTCTAAATCTAAATAATTGTATGTGAAAGAGCGGAGTGAGTTTTTAAGCTTATCTTTAACAAAATTACCGTCCTTAAATTGATTGAGTTTAGCAATCTGATCCCAGACGTCTTCAGCAACTGAGAGCATCTCAAGTTCATTAGGTCGTGTAGCAAAACCATAACGGAGACCAAGTTTCAACACGTCAATCTGTTCGTCAGAAAGATTGTGGCCAGTAAGGTTGAGAATAACATTGTTCGGGTTTTCTTGTAGGCCATCTATAGCGTTCTTCAGTGCCAGTAGGTTGTCCATCTTTTTATTGTGTCGTGCCTTGACTTTTGACATCTCAGACTTCAAAAGTCGGTTAATGGAGAAGGAGATAAAATGAGCTTTCATCCAAGTGGTCGAGTTAAAGAGAGCGGCCCGTAGATCGGCAGATAGTTTGGTGAGGTTGTTGATGCGTACGGTCTTGTCCTTAATCAAATCGTTCAGGAGTAGTCGGTGGTATTTGTTTCGGGATTTCATAGGCAGGGTGTCAATGTTCTTCCATTTGATAAACTTGGGATAGACATTTAGCTTCTTGCATTTCAACAAGAAGGCTAAATCATGTTCAGCCTTTTGCTTGCGTCGAATACAGCGTTGGTAGGTTACAGCTTGCTTGTGAAGGTAGGGGTGGCTTTTTCGGAGATCAGACCAATAACCACGGCAAGCAGACAACTTAAGAAAATACAAAATAAAACAAATTCCGAAAATAGACATCTTGTGTTCTTGAGATAAGATATTGTCGCGGAAGTCAACTGAAGACTGCTTGTATACAGCAGGATAGTTTCTAACAATGTCTATGAATTCTTCGTCGCTGATGTTTGAGTCGCCCATTTTTATCTCGAGTCGTTTAGATCGTCTTTTGTCAGCCTTCTTCTGCACGAAATTCAAGTTTAAGGTTTCTCTTTGGAAATGGAATCAATCCACGCGAGTCTCGTGATTGCGATACTTTACTATGGCAACAGAAGATTTGCTATGATTGGCTACTCATGTTACGTGCCGTCTTTTCAACAGCGACTGTCGGCGACTGTTGTAGAAAGCGTTTCCATTAAATTTGACCGCATCGGCGACTGTTGTAATTGTTGTAGAAGTTGAACTCGATTCAACTTCTACAACAGTCGCCGATTCATCGCCGATTGGATTACAACAATTACAACACGCGTTTCCATATAGTTGTAATTGTTGTAAGGGCTCATCGCCGATTATCGCCGATGGAATTACAACAATTACAACTATATGGAAACTAGGCTTATGAAAGAAAAACGTTCGTTTAACCCGTGGGGAAGAGTTGTTCCAAGTTTGAAGATGAGACGCTTTTCTTGTTTTTTGCGGCTATTGTTACTACCAAAGATAGGTGAAATTGCACATAATTTTATATCAGATATTCAATGGTTATTACTATTGAAATAACGGGAGTTTGTCGACATCTTTGTTCGTTAAGGGCTATTTAAACGGGCGATTTTTGCTGCGACTTTTGGCCTCCTAACACATGGGATCTAGTGGATTGACTTGCGGATCATTTGTGCAAAGCTTTAAGGACATAAGGTAAAGTACTTTGGTGAGATGTTCACTTAATCGCATGCTTCAGGATGAGAAAAATCGCAAGAAGAATTGCTCGTGTAAGCAGCTCTTTATGGAGCAAAGATGTTGAGCAAACATGTCGGAAAGACGGCCAGTTTCACCAATGTAGAGTTTGCAGCGCTTATTGCAGCAAATGCAATAAATGTTCTTTGAGGAGGTGCAAGTCAACATTGGTGAAACTGGTCGTCGTCTTTCCAACAGGTTTTGCTGGAACATCTTCGCTTCGTAAGGAACAAAGATGGCGACAAACCGGTCTCCAATCACTAACCTACGACACGTCGCTATATCCTTGCAAGTTAATGGGTTTTGTCTCACATGGACGGATAAAAACATTAGCTTGTGCACTTAGTCTTCTTTTGTTTTTTTGGTTCACCTCCTACATACTACAATTCCCCTGAGTCCCCTACCACATTCCTCTCCTGCCGGTTTGCTTACTGACGGTTAAAATAGCAAATGACTTTCGTTAATTATTTTATTGTAGGTAATACCATGAAATAAGATGTATTAGCTATTAAACTTCCCGCTCGACGAGGGTCGTTTAGTAAAATTCCCCGAGGGCCGAAAACCTGACGAAATTTTATTAAATGATCCGAATCGAGCGGTAGGTTCAACAGCTAATGCACCTAAATTTCATGATATTACTTTGTAATATCATGTTTACGTAAATTCAACTAATACTACCTTCGGTGACGTCAAACCGGGTCGAATTAGTCCAAATACTACCCGGTTTGACGTCACTAGAGGTAGTATTAGTGCAAATGAATTTTAATGAGGTAAATTAGTTATTAATGTGACCTGAAAAAACAAAAGAAATTCAAGTAAACATAATGTTATTATGGTTATTCGCAATTGACTGGCTATTTTTTTTTTGTCACATGATTACACTACCATAAAGACCTCGCTTAGTTTCGATTTCACTTTTACGCTTCACTACGACGAAGGGTCTTCGCTCGAGACGTCAGTTTTTCGCTTACATCTTTTTGGCAGTCCACAACCCTTTAGCTTTTCCTAATTTTCAACTATTCACCTCGGGCGCAGTGAATATTGTTGAATAATCCCAGACAAGGTCGAGGAGATTATTCAACAATATTCACCGCGTCGTAGGCGAATAATTGTTTTAGTATAATTACACAGGTAATTATTTGAAAGAAAATAATGAACGAGCAGTTTTGAAGATTACTCGGTAACATTTAAAGAGGTGACCGCCATCTTGCGTCAATGCCTTCACTGCTATGTTCACCTGTAGGTGATTATCAAGAGATATGACGTAATTTTTAGACAAACACCACGCTGGACCTCCGATAATCACCTGTGTAATTATACTAAATGTAGATATCACGTGGGCGACAATAGATATAACTGCACGCTATATACTCGTGCAACAAGATGGAAGAGGGAGGGGAGATGGGAGGAGTGGAGTTGCTCTTAGTGACTCAGGGAATTACAATAAGTTTAATTAAATTATTTAAAATCAAATGAGGCAGAGACTCGAAGGCGTTGATAATAACTTCATAGTAGCCGCAACTTTGGCCTTGTTGGATTTTAAACAAAAAAAGTTAAATGTTTTTGTCATGCTGCTGAGAGTCAACCCCTTACGACGAAAACTAGCTAGCTTTATACATCTAGTTCCATTCAAAGGTTGCAAAACAAAACGTGAGGCTACATCTTCAACTGCATAAACAAAATAAATATAACTTGCGTTTGATTAACGAATAGACCTTTTTATCTCTTTTTAGACCTTTCTGCTGGCATAATACTTGTAACGAACCAGACAATTGTAAGAGTTGGTTTCTTATGCGTACACTTCTGTTACCAAGTCTAAAGGGTATGCATCGCTCACGGCAAAAAAAATGAGGCTCTAAAGACAGGGGCACCCAACCAGAGTCTGTTTATAAACCTTCCAGCTCAGCCGTCAATTAAAATGTTATAAAATGGTTAAGACTTATCCCTTTGAAGCCTACCGGAGTTTCCCGTTCGACGAGTAAAATCGTCTGGCGTTAGCCAGGGTAAAATTAATAAAGACGACAATTGCCGTCTTCAGGTGTCAAAGTGTTAAATATGTTGACTGTATCGAGAGTAGAAATTTTCAGATGTGAGCGCCTTGAAAAAGGCCACCGCGTTATAATGCTAAGTTTAAAAATAACATAGCGAAGATAAAGCATAGAGATTTTTTGCGGGGGGACTTTTATGTCCTTGTTGAGTTTACGTAAGGTATCGAATTTTATGATCACAAACCTAAACAATAATGAAACTTTTTCAGGTCACAATGTTGAAAATGGTTAATTTGATACTTTAAAATTTTTAAATTTACTTGGCAAAGCATGCCATCAGAAACCACTAATTAATTTATCAGACAGTTTTTCGGGAAATCCCAACTATACAATTCTCAAGATCCTACCAGAGGTCAAGTTTAGACTTTGGATACAAAATTTAGGAAAGCCCTTCACGTCAAACTTGCCCTTGTCAGATAATGCGCCAGCTGGATTCATACGTCACGTTTTTGTCGAACTTCTGGTAACCACATATAGCTTTACTCAAAAAGATTGATAGAATGTCGCGTTTAACTCATGTCAATTTCTTACAGAGCAGACAGAACTGAATTGCGACGTATAAGGCTACCCTTGGATTTCATTTACAGTTTATAGTCTCCCTGGCCGTGACCTTCATATTTTTCTAACACTTTGTTCTTTAAACTTATATTAAAGGTACACATTACTTTCTATCCCTCACTGTTTTCGTCTTCATCCATTCATTGCTGGAACCTCCTTAGACCCCAAGGTCATCACTCCCCTGGTCTGTATACGTAATTAAAAAACTCACTAATAACTCACGAAGAAAACACAGAAGATTTTGGCTCCTAATTAGTATGTTGTAAATCGGATACAGAATACTAATTAGAATTATGAACTTTTCCCTTCGATTTTCTATGTTGAAGTTCACTGAAACTTCAAAATAACCGGTAAACATGGCCATTTAAATGTATTTGTGTTTTAAGAAAGATACAATATTTGCGTCCGATCTGTATGGGATTTACTACGGCTCGCCTTGCAAATCCCATACATCGGTCGCTCATATTGTATCTATTACTTAAACACTGTATAAACAATAAGTGATCAATACTGGTGGAAACATACTTGAAAATCAACTATCGATGTCTTTGGATCCCCCTTCAAACCTGGACTAAATCTCCACACAGTTTTCATATAGTTGAACAATTCTCCTTGAGTACATTCTGACTAAAAAGAAAAATATATGAGGCTTAGAATGTGAAAAGTGTGGAATTGTCGTTGACTGGATGTTTCAATTGTGTGTTAGAGAGGTTAGAAAATTAAACAAAGGTTTATCATAAAGCTATATGATGACCTTTAAAAGGGCACTTTACATTAATACTAGAGTGATTTAACCTGTTTTACTCTACTGTTGTCATATCCATTAAGTCTACCTAATCTCGACTCATTCCAGTAATTAATTATTTTAATGCAATCTATCCAGTCGTATCCTATCCATTCCTGTTCTGCCCTACCTCATCCTATTCTCACCTATGCTATCCCATCCTTTCCTATCAGGTTTATTGTTACTCACTGTAAGAAAATTTATAAAAATTAAACCCTTCGTTATACGGTGTATCGTATTTCTCGATTAAATACTGGGCTCCAAATAAACGTCTGCCTCCAAATGAAAGTCGGGCTCCAAATAAACGCCAGGTTCACACAAACGCAGAGCTTAGGTGGACAACTTTTAAATAAAATTAAATGCCAGGGGCATTTGTTCGAGATCTCGGCGTTTATTTGCGATTGAGCTTACAAGTAAAGATAATCTCTCGAAAAGCACTGCTACGACATACTGATATGCTGCTCTGGTAATCTTAATAAGTTTTCAAAGGAAAAGTAGCGACATAACATCACTAGGATGCTATACGACAAAATAAAACATGGCAATGTTTGAGTTCGTGTTGTATACATTACTGACGCACTTTCTTTCTTGTATCATAGCGCTCACTGTCTTTGAAATCACGAAGATAACACCAGCGTTTGTTTCTTAGTTGTTTCAGTCTTCTCATAATTTGTTCTTTCTCGGACGAAATCGCGGGTTGAACAGTAATAGGGACTTCAAGGCTGCGTTGTTTGTTGTTTCCTTGTTTGTGGGAAATCGTGTGTTATTGCATTAAATTGTGGATGATAATAAATCAACCAACAAAACTACACCTTATTAATAAAGGCTGAACCCCAATTAAACGCCGGATCCGTATTAACGTCGGGACCAAAATGCCGATTTTTAAATACAGGCATGAGGCGTTTAATCAAGATACGGTAACTAAATTATAACGAATGCACTGCTCCCCTCCACGAATGCTTTGTGTTGATTTACAAATTGCTGGTTTGTATGTAAAAAGTTGCAATCAAACAAGGGCGACAATCGCTTCCTAAAAGGGGGGAGGGGACGGAGCCGGCCAAGTGATGTGGAGGCATTCCCTCCGAAATTTTTTTTTTTTTTGAAATCTAATGTTTATGAATTGCTTTTTCCGGCATTTTGCGACTATTTGTTTGGAACAACATTTATACCTTGTTTTTCAATCGAAACGAAGCCATGCATTTCCGCCAAACAGCAATAAAGACGTTATAATATGACTAAACGAAGTATTTCTTATTGTTTACAAAACGGCGTCCAAAGAAGAACGATCGGACTGTAAAATAACTTGGCAAGTGTTCATAATTTGTCATGTATTCGAACCAACAATACCTAGGTAAAAATTGGGGCTGAAAAAGGGTATATCGGAAAATCGCAAAGGTAAACATGGAGGCATGACCGCCGAGGGAACAGAAATTAGGCTTCAGTTGTCACGAACTTTGCAAAAAGTGGGGGGGATAATTATATATGTATTCCCCTCTGTCCAAAAAGTGGGGGATATGTCCCGCCATCCCCCCAGGATTTACATCGTTGATTCAATCAAACATTGTTACTACTGTACAATATTACTTGCAAGCACGTATGCCAAATTTGTTAAATTAAATCCATTGCGGTATAAATTTGGGTTTAAATCCTTCATCGGGTTCCCTTCACTACCACGGGTTTTCATTATGCTGCGAAATGCAGCATAAATTAATCGATCACTGACCCTTTTAAAACATGGCTGCTAGAATTAAGCTGCGCTTCAGTCTGCATGGATGCGGATAAAGACACGATCCGGTTACGGATTTGCATACATATATATATATATATATATATATGTGTGTGTGTGTGTGTGTGTGTGTGTGTGTCTATATATATATATATATATATATGTATATATATGTGTGTGTGTGTGTGTGTGTGTGTGTATGTATATATATATACATATATGTACATACATATATATATATATATCTACATACATATATGTACACACAGACACACAGACACACATATACGTGAGTGCGTGCGTGTGTGCGTGTATGAGTTTAAGAAAAGAGAAAAACTTCTTCAGGCATAAAATATTTATTTGCTCCCAAAGGTTTCGCCGATAAAGGCTTCTTCAATGGAAAACCTAAATTTTCTTAAATATTAAAAAATCATTAAAATAGGTTAATTATTCTATTCACAAATAAAATTTTAAAATACTAAGAAGGGCACAGGACACAGTCTCTACAATTACCATCTAAAGGGTTTTCTAGATACTTATTTATAATTATATAATTATGAAAAAAAATGGTTTGTATATAGCAAACAGTTTAACATACGTATTATCCAGGGATGACTTCCTAAATGCCTCAAGAGCTAATTTTGAAGCGAGAAGACATGCAAATTAATTCAAAGCCTGCAAACCCTACGCTGATCCCTATAGGGCTACGGCAGGATTGCTACCTGCTCCGATTCTGAAAAACAAATGGTGAGCCATTTTCGGCGAAATCATGTCAGCATCCGTGCGGCCTTAACATATGAATAACTACTCAGATATCGGTTGCTTAATTGCAAACTCTTGAGGGTACTAAATCTGGATTATATCTTTCTCCTGTCATAAAAAAATTGGAGATTTTGCTTGAAATAGTGTGATTCACATATTGGAAAATGTCTTTAAAAAATGCTGCTGTCACTCCAGCAGTGATGAGAGGAAAACGTACTTGCTGGCACTGCTAGACAGCCAATGCATGACAATATGGACGATAGAGCATGCAAAACCTAATTTATCCGGTAGGTACTTTATAGAGATAGAAATTTATCCTGTAGAAATAGAAGTTTATCTTGTAGGCAAGGCCTAACCAGTAGGCAGTAGCGAAGCTAAGCATAACAACTCGTCATGCTGTACAAATTTACAATTATCCGAGCACAGCAACTGATCATGCTATGCACATTTAAAATTATCAACGATATTCAGACCTGAAGCAAAATATATCCACTAACGCAGTGACTAAGATTTTACTAATACAAGAATTGAAAATTTTAGCGGTTATGCACTAGGTTATGTTAAATATGATTAAACATTGCTACAAAAATATATATTGGTGTATATGTTTTAAGGCTGTCACGGTTAAACGTTTAAACGTTTAAAAGTTTAGAAAGATCAATATCCGTTTAGTAAATGACTAAACGTTTAACCGTTTAACTTTAGAACGCTCAGTATTTCAGTAATCTACCAGCAAGAATAGTGTGAAACCATCACATGATCAGTAAATGCTAGCCTCTTTTGCTGCTGTATAGAACTGTTTAGTCCGCGTCACAGACGTGCCAGTACATAAAAAACAGATGCAGGTTAAAATCGGTTAAAGCTATTGTGCGATATAGCATTCTACCATCTACTGTGTCGTTTAAAAAAATAACAACCTTCGATCTGAAGCGCAGCTTCTGCACTGATGAAGCACTGACGGGCACTGACGATCAAGAAAGTAGAGCAGCTCCCTTCTACGCCATCAGGGAAGAAATAAAACAAATAACACCGGTGATTGTCGATGAAGAGCCAGTTGCAAAAAAATTCAAACCTGCACCCGGAATGGACTTTTTGCTTGCAGGTTCTTGGAGAAATACCGCGAGCGAAAATGCAGACACAACTAAGGATTCTGTCAACGAGTTCGCGGCGTACTTGCAAACTGCTGAAGAGGACAACGGAACCGACCCTCTGCAGTGGTGGAAAGAAAATGCTTTCCGTTTCCCAGCAATTTCAAAAGTAGCGCAGAAATACCTGGCAAACGAAACTTCACAATTAACCTACACTGCTGAAGTCAACTGAAAAATGTTGACTCGAGCAGAATTTGAACTCGCACCATCGGGATACCGGTCCGCCGTTCTACCTGTTGAGCTATCGAGTCCACAGGCAGACCGGTATCCCCAAAGTGCGAGTTCAAATTCCGCTCGAGTCAACATTTTTCAGTTGACTTCAGCAGTGTAGGTTAATTGTGAAGTTTCGTTTCATAATACCCTGAGGATGATTCTGAAATAGAATACCTCGCAATACCGGCCACGTCTGTTCGGTCAGAGAGAGTGTTTTCGACGGGTGGCAATGTTGTAAATCACAAGCAAAGTAGCTTGCTGCCAGATAACGTAAACATGTTGACTTTTTTTTTAATAAAATGCTAAATTGTGAAGTTATTTAATGTTCATTGTATATTAGCAAAAAAAGATAACTTTGCTTTGCTTCAAAATTTCATGCCCAATTTTGCGCTTTTACATCCTTGCCACTTCCGGTCTTTAACCCCACGGGAGGTAATTGCTAGTTGGAAACAAACGTTTAAACGTTTATGAAACATCCGTTTAAACGGATACTAAATTAAACGTAAACTGACAGCCTTAATATGTTTTGCTTCATATCTGAATATCTAAGATAACTTTAAATTTGCATAGCATGACCTGTTGCTATGCTCAGGTAATTTGAAATTAGCATAGCATGACCTGTTGCATGAATTGACCTACATTGCTAAAGTCAGCTAGAAAACTTGACCAGAGCGGGATTCGAACTGCACATCTTCGAGTTATCGGACTGCTGTTCATGTTACCCTGAAGGAGTTAGTGGATCACCCGAGCTGGGATTCGAGTAAGGATTCGAGTTAGAATTCCTAACAACAAAGTAACACATTTGTTATCTAAAAATGTATATGATAGTTTCGTACCCGCGTCTGGAGCTACCCTAACCCTAACCCCAACCCCAACCCCAAACACAACTCAAATCCGAATTCGAAAATGTATTCTAATCCTACCTCGATTCCCAATTCTATTCCAAACTTTTGAATCCTAACTCGGGTTCTTGCCGTCCTCACCCTGAGGATGATTCTGAAATGACCTGTTGCTATGGTTAGCTACGCCACTAGCAGTCGGTAAATTTGTTATCCAAGGGATAGTTATTCAGGTGGACGAAAGAGGCGATCTATCGCATCCATATTTTTCTCGTCCTAAACAAATTTTGCTTATATCTTCAAAAACAGTCGGGTCTTTTTGGAATATTTCGATAGTGAAACATACTTTTAGAGCGTTTTCTTGGATTCTAAATCCGGAAAATTTTCTGGGACGTCGTTTCGTAACCTTCCAAGTGGTGGAGCAAAATAAAAATCTTTAAGCAAAATAAGCATAATCAAAACGTCATCATCAAAACACCACCATAGAACCAGGTCATATAATCTAGATATGAAACCCCAATGTTTATAAAATCGAACAATCGAATAAAAAGACTGCTGCATCGGCAGTGTTGAACGATGTGTTCAGAGGGAAAACAGCCGAAAGTTACTTTCTAAGTTATCTTACTTATCTAGTAACTTTCGGCAGTTCTTTCATCCTTTCGGCTGTTTATATAGACATAGTCTAACCCTGCTCAACCCATTGTGGGATAAGGAAGTGTCACAAACGCATGCGTATACCCCTAGTGTATCAACTAATAGCCTGGGGCGGTTTTTCGGTATACCGAAAAAAATCGGGTTTTTTTCAAAACCGGTATTTCGGTTTCGCCGAAAATCGAAAACAGAAAAACCGAAAAAACGGAAAAATCACAAAATCTGCTAATCTCAAATCCGCAAATAGTTCTTGACTCATCATACACGCCATCATCCGAAACGACAGATGCGTCGTGTATTCATATTCCGGTTTTGACTCGGGTTGCATTTCAAGACACGTTCTTATTTTAAACCTCTCTTGTTTCGGTTTCCGAAAGGTCGCATAAAACTGAAATGCAGAAATGACGTTTTAAAAAATCGGTTTTCCGGTTTTTTTCGGTTTTTTCTTCACGGATTTCGGTTTCGATTTTTTCCAAGAACCGCCCCAGCCTATCAACTAAAGGATTCTTAACATGAAGAAACACTTCAAAAAGCCTAAAAACTCATTACGTTTGTTGGTCCAATGTTTCCGAGGGCGTACGCGGCTGTCAAAATTACTTAAAATGGTGGCCGATGGTGGATTCGGCTGATTGGTGAGAAATTTGTATGGCAAGGATGACACCACAAAAAAGAGAGGACTATGAACATCATCAGATAAGATTCAGACCAAAATATATACCCATGGAACAGGAGTATTTAGCCAGGTTGTCCCCACATGGTAGAGAATACGACTACTTGCTTACAGTTAAGATAATTAAGTGTAACCTCAGGATTAGACCTGACTGATCACTTGTAAATGTTTGAACCAAAATAAATAGGTTTTTAAATTTCACCCGCATGCTTTGTGTTTCATTTTTCCAGACATGTCTAAATTATTCATTCTCTTAGTGACCTTTCACTCTGATGCATACTATTGTCATACAATGACAAATTAAAACAATAGAACTAATGAAAGAACAAAGGACAAAAAAAAGAGGAAAAAGAACAAAAGAATAATATTCACAGATGACAGGGTGTTCAAGGTAAAAGGTAAATATACTTTGTAGGTATTCACTCCCTAGGGAATGAAGGAGTCTCAAGACAAATTGACATCATCTTACACCCTTTGCATACTATGATAAGCCATCCAGTCCTTGCACAACTGACAGACTCCAAATCAGAGTTATTTTACATCATATTTGAGTTCCCTGTACCAAGTACTTCACACTCAAGAAGATCATTGTGCATAAATGGATCAATTTAAGTATTACCCCTCTATTGTTTCTTTGTTTTTTAACTCATTAACAGGCAGGGCTCATTCCCTTGGCATGTAGAATTGTCTGATATGTGCCACAGTGAAATGATAAAGTGTGCCCTTGCCTCTTAATGGGTTTAGGAGACGGCTGTTAACTAATTAAAGGACAGAGCTCATCACCTTGGCAAACAAAATTGTCTGGCATGTGCCAGAGTGAATATGCCCTTTAATGGGTTAAACCCCCTTAAAATGTGTATAAGCCAAAGGGTTAGGGTTAGCATTAGGGTTTAAGTGTTGGGAGTAGACTTTATACACACTTTTCGGGTTTTTAAAGAATGAAGAAACAATGGGAGAAAACACTCAAATTGATCCTCATAAATCTGCATTAATTATACTTTATGATAACCCTGCATCTGATACATAGTTCATAGATTTCATGTGTCCTCCCCCCAACTGAACTAATCACCATGAAGTCAAACTTACCACAACTAAATTTGGTGGAACAAGAGTCAGAACTGAAATGTATCTTTCTACAAAAGGTGGGAATCCAATGACTAATTTGCACTTCATATGCCCAGGTTTCTTGTCAAAAACTATGGAGTCTCTACACCAAGGAACAAAGTATTTGTAATCATCCACTTCTGATACAACAGTGTACAAATTTTCCATAGAAAACCTAAAAAACAAAAGAAAAATACACTCAAAGTTGCCTATATGTTCCTAAATTGGTTATGCACCTTGAACTTATTAAGGGGCAAGGGTTCACTTTGGTATTTTACTCAGGTTAATACAAGATAATTTAATTTATCACAGGAATGAACCCAGGTTATTAAAGGGTTAACCTTTTGAACTCCGTGTTCCATGAATCATTATTACCTACACATCAGGTTCCTGGATCAAAATTATTGAAACAAAACATTTCTTTTCAACATGTACATTTAAATATTTTCCTAATTGCTTGCTTGTCCATCCTTAGATAGAGGGTGGCCCATTTTGTGTGAAAACAACATATTTCTTGCCATGACCTCTTCTTAAAGCATAGCCACATTCCCTTAGCAATAGGTGGTGGAGTGCTCATAGCTCCCTCTACACCAGGCCTACAAACTGCGCATTAGGTTCACTGTCTTTGTATAACTCTGGGTATTCATCTGGTGCTTATTTAGTTTTGCCACCTTGAGAGTAAGCGCTTATTTGAATGTGGGCACTTATTTAATTTTTGTCATTTTCACTGAGGATTCTTTCATTTTGGACAATAACTAAACAAAGTATACAGAATTTATTTCACTTTCACAAAACAAAACATGGAAAGTTTAAACAGCAAGGCAAAATAATTTTTGTGGACATTTAAAACAGCTCACAACTATTAACAATTATTTTACTCTATGTCAATGAGAGAGCTTTTTGATGCTGCCTCTTCCATGTCAGAGAGAGTGATGGCAGCAAAAGGGTCATTCTCCTGTGATGCAAAAATTGCTCCATTGACAAATTTCAACCTCTCTAGGCCAGCATGACAGGGCTGCCCCTCCTGGAAGCAGTGAATTTGCCCATCCTCTGAGCCATCTACAGCAGCAGTTAATGCACAGCTCATAAAAGTGTTTATGATTGTTACTTTGTTTAAACTAGCCCAGGCCTCAAGGATCCAGTGAACAATATCACCAGCTGTGGGCCAAACTCTTACATGCACAAAGGAGAAGCATAGAGAAGCTAATGACCATGATGAATATGCTACTGGAACATATGTTGAGACCGAAAACAAACTGGTAGGGTACGTGCCTTTGGAACTTTTTTTTCTTGTTTATATGGTCCCCAGAGCTCACAAAGAAAACAAGATGTTTGTCTAAGTGACAGGACCAAAAAAACTTGAAAATGGAATTGTTGTCCTGGGATCATTTCATGCAGGAATGCCCAGTCAAGCTATTACTGAGAAGTTTGAAGAGGCAGTTCTAAGGATAAAATAGCTTTGTTAATAGATGGACATTTTGGTTCAAAACTTGAGAAAATTTCAATGATACTGGAAAACTGTGAGGGCATTAAAAGGAGTTTAGTGAAAACATAAAAAAATATATCTCTTATTTCTACTTCAGGCAGCTGTCTACCGCTGGCTAAGAAACCAGAAAAATACTGGGGGGTGCTTATTTGAAGGTGGGCACTTATTTCAAAATTCCCATTCAGGAATAGGCACTTATTTGAATGTGGGTGCTTATTCAGATGTGGGTACTTACTCAAATAAATACAGTATTTCACTCTCAAAATCAACTTCAATCTAGCAGTCAGTCATTACCTTAAAAATTCTCCTAGTGAGAATATAGCACTTGGGTAAACATGTCATCAGATTTCGACTGTCTACTAGCCATTTCTTGTCAATTTCTTGCCTATGATGGCAGTCAAGCTATTGAAAAACATGGCAAATAGTTCTTCTGGGCTAGCAGTCTGATGCTTACATGAAAAACTAGCTAATCATTCTCCAACAAGTGGCCAAGAGATTTGTTTATCAGAGAGGCTGGAAGATCAGCCACTTGAACTGTGGGGTATGTGGTTTAGTGGCCAGAAAACTTGTTGCTTGTGTTTGAAGAGTTAAGGGGCATCTACACAATATGACTGCTCATTCAGATGTATATGATTGGTTCATTAGGGTTGTCAGAATGTACTACAACATTAGCAAGCAAATCTTGAGCATGAATTGTACCCCTGAGACAATGCAGCACACCCCTAGTATAAACAACTGTACATGAAAATCACATCATGTAAACAGGCCTTTTGGTAAAAATACTTAATTTTTGCACACAAACACTCCCTTTTACTAATGTTAACAGCTTCATATAAACAGTTCCATATCAGGAATACCATACAGAGCAACCTATCTGCAATATTATCAACTAACATAGCTCCCATTGTTCTCCCAAGGGTTTCTAACCAGAGCATTGGCTCATAATATTAACAAAGTTTTCATTAAGTTTTCATTTCAACAACTGTCATGTGTATTCCTGCAGTAAACAACATTCTGTACTCCTTGGGTATTGACGGTTTACAATATATACAATACATTTACAGGTATGTGGGCTTCAAAGTAGTAGCCATTAATCAACCTCACCCTATTAGTTTTCTGTTAGAATATTCTTTCCTCTTATTCGACGTAAGTTGTTCTGGTAGTTGAAAAAAATTCCTCGAAGGTGTATTTATGACCTTTTTCCACGAATATGAATAAGAATGCTTGTAAATCCCACGTTCATAACATTTTCGGTTCAACAACATTCCGAACTTTTGTTGGTGGTCCTTCTCAAACGAATATAAAATTGTACGGAATAGCCTGTAATGAAACAGAAAACATTGATATAAATGCATTGAAAACTAGGATACGTTCTTCACAAATGGATTCGCACCTTTTTTGAATATACAAAGGTAATTTTGACCGGGACTGGTGGGAATTTAAAAATTTTGTACTGTTGACAACCTTGCCGACACTATAGCCGGCCATCTTTGTTGACGTAATTTACACGTTAGTTACCAAACTTTTCCGAGGCGAAGCACCAAGCGTCCAAAGTCCAAACCAACGACAACAAGAGTAATGGAAAGAAGACAGTAGTTCAGTGACTGTTTCACTGTGCAGCGGACTAGCTATGATTAGAAAACGTCGGATTTCAGGCCACGATTACCGAGGAAATGAATGTATTTTAGTGGCACGAGCTGTTGGTTTGTATTGAATGAATTTGGTGTTTAATCAATTTTGGGGTTAGTGTGAAAAACTTCAGCAGCTGACTCGACTGCATTCTAGATCGATAAAAAACCCCACTCAATTCACAAATTACTAATTCCATTGAATTATACCAGGTCATTTCATGTTTCTCATATCATTTTTATTTCATTTATTGAAGTTTGTAAAAAATTATTTTTCAGTACATTGCCATGGATCTTCTTCATAAATGGCGCCTTAGTTAATATTCTTTCATATCTTATCAATTAGCCACCTAATGACATTTGAGAGTAAAAGTGTGTACTTAACACTTTACCATTCCCATGTAGGCGTTAAGGCCTGTTTACACGTGTGGTTTTTACGTTGCAATTGTCATCCTGCAGAAATGCCAGCATTGGAGAAGCTCAATGAGGGACAATGCGCGTGGTTACCTGTGTCTCCTCTACTGATGTCTCATCCGGGAAACTTACACATTGAATGTGCGAAAAACACGCGAAATACACGCTACGCGCGGGGCAGATCAGAGAGTAAATCCACCTCTACCACTAACTTAAAGCTATTTGTTTCTTCTTTCATTATCTTCAATATATAACTCTACTGTTCGAGATTTTGGACGGGTTTTTTTTGAAATGTGGGACAATTGACCGAATTTAATACTTCCGTGCGGGACACAGGATAAGACACGCAAATGCGGGACAGCCCCGCACGATCCGGGACAGTTGGAGCATCTGATCCTGTTGTATGGAGGAAACCCACAACAGTCTATGCAACAAGATGTCCGCTTATGATTTCGCTGTGGTTTGTCCTCGATGGTTTCGCCATTAATCGCATGGCACAAAATCGCATGTGTAAATAGCTCTTTGGCGGGCAGCGGTGGTTATCAATAGGGTTAGCAATCTGTTAGTGTTAGAGTTAGTGTTAGCTGATAGGTAGGATTAGGTTATTAACAGCAAGCTTGGTCTGATGATGACTCTGAGAGAGAGCCGAAATATTACCGTTTCCAACTTGTCTGTTTCTTGTTGAATATCAAGTGTCAAGATGACATTTTTCGGTTTGTGTTTTATCCTTTACTTTTTCAAATTGAGGATTAGGTTAGGTTAGACAGTTTGGATTTAGGTTATGCCAAGGGTCAGAGTTAGAATGAGGGTTGAACTGTTTGCTTTGACTTGGTTAAACCACAAGAATGCAAGTTCATGCCTGCTAAGTGAAACCTTTTAAACTAATGCACCCAAATATGAACTTAGTCAAACTTGTGACAAGCCAGTACAAACTCTTGTAAGATGGTGGTCAAATGAAAAATTGATACTGGTACTTTATACTTTAGTGTACTCTTGTGTACCAAATACAAGTGCTGGCACGCTTAAATTATTTTCGTCTGTTTTCCCCCCGGTACGGGGCTTATTCAGTACGGCACGCTTATTATTTGTCAAGGAATTTTCTCCTCGGCACGATTAAATCATATCCGGCACGAACGTTTTTCCAAGGGCGCGTCATACAAACAACATCCATACATGAAGGTATTAGAATCCGGGATTTCATATTTAGGAGCTTAATATTAGAATTAACGTGCCGAATCCAACGTAAGCGTGTAAAAGTCCGGATAGCCGAGAATTCATATAAAACATATAGCTCGTACAATCAGGTTTATACTGTGATATTTTTTTCCGATTTCAATTATATAATTTAGACTGTTTTTAATAAACATGCTAATCAACCTTATAGAAACTAAGAAGAGATGGAGAAAATTAGTAACATAGAAACTATTAAATAAAAAATTATGAAACCGCAAGCATGTAACTAAGTAAATTAATTATACCAATTTTCAGTATTGACAGTTTTAAGTGCCAGCACTACTATTAATAATTACTTAATGTACCCGGCAGCATGGGTATTAAGACTGGCACTCTTATTAATCTTAGAGAAAATTTCCCACTGGCACATATGATCAAGACGGCACTTGTATTTGGTACAAAAGAGTACCCACATTATGAATGAGGTCAGCAGTAAGGAATGCATTATGACTATTGATAATATCAACATTTTGTTAACATTAGGTTAAGTGTTTGATTAATTTTAGCTAATAGGGTTAGGGTCAGCATTAGTCATTAGCGTAAGGATTATGTTCAGGGTGAGGCCTGGGTGTAGCCATGTTAGATAGCACCATCTGGCAGTAGAATGAACCAAGTGGCACTTGTAGGTCCACTATCTGCCACAAAACGTTTTGTGAAATATGAAATCATATGAAATAAAATTTTGGTAATTTTGTGAATTATCACTTGTAAATTATGGTATGTTCTAAATCAAAATTATTTTTTATTTTCATACCTGTGGTGAAGGAATCTGAAAAAGTTTATTAATTATATGTTGTTTATCAACAATGCATTGCAACTTCATCAACAGTCATCTAAAATGAATGCTGATTGGCTATACTTTGTTGAACCAATAAAAAGTGTGTCCCAATTGAGTGAACCATGAAAGAAGAAAATACACTAAAATTTGTAAAGTCATATATGCTCCTGGTTTTTACATAATAAATACTCCTCTGATAAATACATTAAATCATAATAAATACTCTTCTGGCTCTAAAATCATAATAAATACTCCTCTGATAAATACCTTAAATCATAATAAATACTCCTCTGATAAATACTTTAAATCATAATAAATACTCCTCTGGCTTCTGGGGGCACAGCCCCCAGATCCCTGGCAGGTTTTGCCCTTGCATCCTACACCCCTAATTGTCCACTACTCAAATTTTTCCATCTACATCTGTGGGGTGAGGGTTATGATTTGTATCAGAGACTGCTAGCTCGTGTATAGTGTACAGTAACACAGTCATCCATTAAAGCTTGCAACAAAGGCTTTGCATTGCCCAACTACCAGGAGAATTGGAGGACACTTATCCACCTCATTTCTTCCCAAGATTGATTTTAAGGTTCATTAAAACTTGAGAATATTTGAGGGAGTTGGGGAGGGTAGGTTTTTGGGTGAGATTTTTGGGTTGTTGGAGTTTGTATATTGTTTGTTTATGATATCTTTGCATTTGATTGTATTTCCTATTCTATCTTCTTTTTGTTGGAAAATTGTGAAAAGATGTGTTTCCTGATCAGAGAGAGAAGGGTGTGGCTTTTCAATAATTTACTGCAGAGTGAAACTTCTGGATCTCTTCCTGTCTATCAAAGTTGGTTATTGACCAATCTTATGGATGGGTTCCTCACTTAGCCATAGTTTCATACAACAAAGAGGCTAGCAGTGGCAGAAACTAATCTGCAAATGAAAAAACAAAACTCAAGAAATGTATAAAGAATTTGACTCCATGCTCCTCAACCAGGGAGGAATTCCATCCAAGAAGAAATTTCAGTGTTGCTAAAGGAAATTTTTATGTGAGAGAATTGGCTGAAAAAATAAAACCATCTTAAACCATTGTAAATTCAGAAAATAAGGTTGTATACTCTGGTGCAATCCCTTGAATTAAAAGTAACCTGTAACACCAGATAGTACATTTACCTCTGATTAGGAAAGAATTTGCTGCATGTTAGGAACCCCATGTTCTCTCAGTTTGGCAACAACAGTAGAACTACTGGTATTTGACTGTCACAATAATTTTTATTCCATTTCTACCATAATTAGTCATTAGTAATGTATTACACAAGTTTTTTAATTTCCACATCATATCATGTTTATATTGGTTATAAACACCATTCTGCATGTTTGTTGTTTAGTTTCCTCTGTTGAGACTCTACTTGGGCCTGGTAAAAGGTACAGTAAGTCATCAGGCTTACTACCATGTGGTATTTACATCTGAAAATAGCAATGATACCCACATCCAATATGGATTTGCGTGTCATTCCTTTGTCTTGTCTTGTCAATTTTCCTCTTAATGTCTCAAGTCATTTACTAGTTAACTTACAGAATCTTTATTAATTTTTCTTAATATCTTCTAAAAGTTTGAAGTGCTGTCAATCTTCAGGAACATCAGTAACTACCAGCAGTGTTCCCAAAGTTCTGGAGTCTATGGATATAGAGGTTAGTAATTTGAACCATTAACTGATTGAGGTGTGATGGTGCACTTTAGAATTTTATTCTGGCTAACACCAGACGAATTTTATTCAGCAGTTTCGGATGTCAGACCCATAATGGGTTAACTGTCTGCTTAAGTAATCCAATAAGGGGCATTAGGTCATTGCACTTTAGAATTTTATTTTATTTTGTATATAATTATGTATATACATGTATACAGAAAGTCCCATTTTCACAGAAAGGTTTATTAGAATACAGATGTGACATGAACACAACAAAGTGTTCCTGGAATCAAAATAACATGTTAGTTTCCTGATGGATCATTGATTTTCCCAAATGAGGTGACTAACTATTCCTAACTTGGAGTGGTTGTTGAGAACTCTGTTTTCCCTAATTCTGAAATTTTTTATACTTTTGGAACATCAATTTGAACCCAATGAGCACATTTTTGAAGCACAAATACATTGGAACAGTTATGTATTAAGCCTAAGGCATATTATTACCAGTAGCACTGGAGTTTATGGTAGATATGATCATCTGCAGTTGTCTGAAGGTTGTATCTCACATGAAGCACCTAGTAGCAACAAACAAACTTCAAGAAAAACTACTGTCACCGTACATACTCCACCTCTTCAAAATATAACTCACTATTAATCATACTGCAAACAAATTACACTTGTTTTGTATGCTATTTTATTTATGTCTAGTATGTATGTGTGTGTGTATGTATGTATGTATTTATATATGTATGGGTAATATATACAATGTTATTCATTTTTATATATGAATTATTTGGAGCCATACAAAATTGCTCATCTCTTCTATGTATACCAATATACTATATGTATATATATATATCATGTTAATGTTTATATAGTTAGTTTGAATGAAAGTACTAAGAGACTAGCAACTTCATGATGTACAAAATAATTCAATTTTGATGTACTATAATTGTAATGTATTCTCACCATATATGTAATTTTAGTACATTATTTGGAACAGTACAAAGTAGCCTCACTAGCCTGTCTCTTGAATACAAATTAGTGTAAAGAGCTGATTGTGAATCCTATCGCATCTTTTGAGGTATACAATAAAAGTATAAAACAACTGTTGTGAATTTTGTGGAAAAAAGTACTATTTGCTCATCATTCCCCATCATCTTATCATTGTCCCAGAAAACATTAGACCTGCAGAAAGTAGTTTTAGAAAACAGTCATAATTGTTGCAAGTCAGGGTGACACTAGCCTGTGCTGCAGAGCATCTGAACCTCGGTTAAAACTGGTTAACCAGGATTCAGGTGATTTGCAGCTCTGGCTAGGGTGAGACCCAAAATCCATTTCCATAAAGCTGCCAGAGCCTTAGCCTGCACCAAAATAACCAGAGTTTACCCACCAAAAAGAATTTACCCCCCTCCAGAAGTTATAACTAGTGAATTATAGGAACTTAAAAACTGTACTCTTGGTTTAAATTGAAGGATGTTTCAGGGTAAGGAAGTTAAGATTTCCACCCCTTAGAAAAATTACTAGCTGGGGCCTTATTACTACACTTTAGTAGTCCATGTCTGAAATTATACTGAGTATTTATTTTTTCAATTACAGCCAGTTAGTCTTCCTTTTCTTTTTCAAAACATTGCCAGTCTGTAGTGGCTTCAAACTGTCATATCTTACCATGCCATATCATTTTTTATGATATCCTGCTATGATCACTATTACGTATCTTGCTTCCTTATCACCAAGTAATTCATATGTTAAACAGGAAAGATCTTTTGGAATGGGTGAACAGTAATGTCATCTCTGTTTTTATAGCATCCTGCTGGTTATGTAATCAACAATGCCTGTCAAAGCTTTTATAAACAGTTTGGGTGTGGAAGTGCGACATTAGTCTGCTTAATTGGATATTGGGGCAGGACAGTGCAGATTCTCTCAGAAATGGTAACATATTTTTCTTAAAAATGGAGAGTGACTAAAATAATAAACTATTGGACATATTATGCATTTTGGTGGAGCTTGGAAACAAAGTCTCACATAATAGTTTGATTCATGAAATTACCATGTTGCCTAGGTCATATGAAATATACACTGAGATGAATTTGGGCATTTCCGCTAGTAAACATGAAGGCGTTATCTTTAGCATGTTTCATTGGTTGAAGTGCATGGATTTGTTCACAATGGTGCTGGTAATCTTGGAACAAGCATAATTCATCGAGAGAACTTTTCAGCTGAACCACTTGTGTCCAAATTCAACCAAATCGTGTAGTAAAATGACAAGTTAAGTGAGAAATGAGATGGGATGAAATGAAAGGAGGACATTTTTGTGTAAAGCGAGGGGCATGAGACTGGAAGTGGTAATTCGCGTAAGGAAATTCTCAGAAGATTTAACCAAATTTCAGATTCTCCTGTCTTCCTTATACCCTTTTTAGCCGAGTTTTGGACGTGGTCATTCCCAAAATTTTGAATTCCGTTGGCAAAGAAATTCACTATAATTATTTCTAATTCTAATGTCAGTGAATGGTATAATGCCTGTTGATTTGTGCCTTGACGTACTGCTGAAGGTCTTGGTACTGATTGATAACCACCAATTCACTCTAAGGTGAGAGTAAATTAGTGGCTATCAGAAATAAACATCAATACTGTTTGAAAGCCATCGAGAACTATTTTTTCACTCGCCTCATATTTATAACAGATCTCAGATTTTGTGGGGTTCTTGCGTCCGCTCTTCTTCACCTACTGCCATAACGCCACATGGATGATACGGATGATGCAAAAAATACATTCATCATATTTGATGGTTTTGCTGGTATGAAGGAGATGGTATTTTACGAGTTTGAAATTCAGAAACAAGTAAAATGCCTGCACGTGTTATCTGCCGAATCATCAAACAAGATATTTTATTATATGACTCATCCAGGGAACTCAGTTTACCCTGCAACAGACCTTTTTGTTTTTTCATTTACGATGTGAGCTCAAAATTTTCTATTCTTATGACCATGTAAACAGAGCGTAACCATAGGCGGAATATTGAAGTAAATACGAGAAGTAGGAATGTGTTATGGAGCAGAAAGTTGAGCAAACAAAACTTTTTTTTCCAAGTTATATTGCAATTTTTTAACTCAATTATATTGCGCTAATTCAACGTTTAAGATTAAATACAACAAGATATTTGTTTTTTCAAGATATTATACAAGATTAAAAGTTCTTAAAACCGGTAAACGTAGAGGAGGTTAGGATCGAAAGAGACAACCGTAGCACAGTGACCAAAATCGGCGTTCAGGGACAAAAACCAACTTTGCGCCTCCTTCCTCCCTTGCCATCCAGAAAAATAAATGATGTCAAACGTGGTATGACAACGTACAGGGTGATAAAACTGTAAATATTGTTTTCGATGTTTTAATATTTTTTTCATATTCACCACAATTTCTCACCCCTTATTTTGGCACCCACAGACCATTGCCCCCTCTGCTTGCCCCTCCCTACGTCTGTGAGAGGTTCTGAGAGTTGAATTTTGTTGACGGCTTCATGAATGGTTTCAAAATTGACCACTTTTCAGCTCAGGAGTCTTCCATGGATTAGGGCCAGTATGAAGAAATTCTTCGTGTTACAATACACATATGCCAAACTGTTCTGACAGAAAAATGCAAAAATCTAAACCCAGGCAAACGAGGGATGTGTGTAAAAGTAGAGGGGGAAATGTGAAAAGTAAGTAAAACAAATGAATTAGGAATGCAAAGAGAAGAAGAAGAGTGAAGAGAAGTCAAGAGAATGCACAAAAACATAACTAAGCAGTAGAATAAAAAGACGTGTTATTGAGAAGTTTGAAGGAGTTTTTAAATTAAGGAAAACAATCTGAAGGAAAATAAAAGGTATTAAAATGAAGGAAAATATTTTGAAAGCAAACTAAAGAAGTGGGAAAAACTACGAAAAATTAAATGCAAGGAAATGGAAAGAAATAGGCCGAAATAAGGTTAGAAAACATATTCTCGTGTAGTTCACTTTAGTGTTAATTTATTTTTCAGGGTATCCCAACACCAGTTATTTCAGTGATAATGGACGAAACGTATAAGGAATTTGAAAATGTCGTTGCAAAATCCTACATTTGTTTGGAGTCCCTCTTACGTTGTAACCAGGACGAGGTAGCTTCCTTGAGAGATCTGTCCTCTTTTGAATCTATGGCATTCATTTCTGAAAGACCAGCTGCTGGTAGTTTCCTAAAACAACTTAAAACTGGTGGAGAAAGTGCGAAACGAAATACAAGTTTATCAGATTTTCCTTATTTGTCCAAAATTTCTGACGACTATGATGAGGTTTCATGGTACTTCGACGATGAGCAAAATTTCAAATCTACAGAAAAAGATTCATTCAGCCTACCTGGTGTAAATGTTCTGAAAGACAAGGCTTTCGAAACCAAACCTACTTCAGAAAAAGAACAATCTTTTGAAACACTACCCAAAACTGAATGGTTCCCCGACGTAGTCAGTGGCCAAGTAAAGCGGACATGTCTCAAAATGTCTCACTCTAAATCTACATTAAACGAATGTTCTGTAGAAATTCAACGAAAAGATGTGTCCTTAGGCAGTGATTATATCAAACCTTCAGAACACCTGGAACCTCTATCAAACGATGAATTCGACAGTTGCTTTGATGAACTATTGATGAAAGGCGATATTCCAGAAGTGCCAAAAGTGCCTTCGAGGAAAATAACTCATGTGCTTGACTCAGGAGTTGGGAAGAAGTCGCAATTTCAAGAGTTACTAAATAGCAAGGTATTTGCTTCAAATCCACCCACGAGTAGAACTGGTCAGAAGACTAACATCGAGAAAGTATTTTTGAGAAGTCGCTACCTAGCCAACGCGTCAGCGACGAACCTGGAGCTTCAAACCGGTTCGATAGATCGTGGAATCAGTACGTTAGAATCAAGAAGTTTAAGGCATGGTCTAGGCGATCGTTGTGGAGACTATTTGAAGATGTACACGTCAATGTTTGGGAGGCAACATAAAGATATGGAAAAACTGTCAGAGTGTAACCCCGCAAAAATTATTTCCGGCAAGTCCAACTGGGACGTACGACAGTTTGAGCTTCTGGGACATGGTTTGGCGCATGGAAAAGAAAGGGAAATGAAATATGCGTTGGAGATTCTAAGCAAGCAATACACTGCATCAGGTCATACCATAAAGGAATTCACGTTCTCTACAGACTTTATTGCTCTTCAAACCGTGATAGGGCCGCCAAGCTGTAAATCCTGCGTTCTGGACGGTGTCGTAGTAATTCTTTCAAAACGAAACGAATCAATTTTGGCGCAGGATTGCCGTGGACCTAGACGTATCATGCTAATTAATGGTGATATCGCTTTTAATTACAGGCACGCTGGTTTTAAAGACCCGGTGAAAGTAACACGAGTTTTTGAGAAAAAGGACTTCAGTAACATGTTTTTGAGTGAAAGGAACAAGTGGATCAAAAAAGTTGTATTGGTCGTCCAAAATCTTAATGTGGGTGTGATCGGAGTGCGTGGAAACGTTGATAATGACTTACGCGATTGTTGGCAAGGGTCAGGAGTGGTCGTTCTAGAAAAACTTAACCAAAGCCAACTAGAAATGATGTCAAAAATGACTAAAACATCTATCGTGTCGTATCCTTCGGATTTTGTCACTAGTGATGTCGGTTATCCTGTTATAATTACTGTATGGTGCAGTGGATGGTCTTCAGGTAAACGGTTCGTGAATTCATCGAGAGTACTCGATGTTGAAACGATCACGCTTGCTCAGGTTTACGTTTATGTCGACGATGAAACCACAGCTAAGGCGAAGCAAAAGGCTCAAAGTTTGTTGTTATGTGGTCCTGTCCCGGATCTAGTTTATGACAGCGAGTTGAAATTTTGGAACTGCGTGAATCGTTTACGAAATGCGTTTGGTGACCAACGAGTTCTTCCTGGAGGTGGAGAAATTGAACTGCGTTGTATTGAACATTTAGAAGCGATCAAAGGTAAACAGTCGAAATCCATGAGATGCCCACTTTGTCTACCGACACATTCATTTCGTTCGGGTTTCTATTCGTATCTGAGTTCGCAGAGATTTCTGTCACGTCAAATTAACCCCTTGTGTCTGACCCGATGTTAATCTCTCCCAGAAATCTTATATAAACTCTCCTTGCATAAAAAACCTCATCTCAACAGCTCGCTCTAACATGGAGTACTATACATTATTGGCATCTGGTCACACCCTCCCACCACACATACACACCAAAATAAATTTGGTAGTGGATTTGAGTATTTCACAAGAATGAGATGGGGAACGTCGGAACAGCTTTTTGGGACGCTAATAGAATTTTTGCTGGACTATTAGGTCCAAAGGTTACCAAAGATTATTAGGTCCGACTCATCCTGTGCCCTACAACATTTCCAATAGTTTGACCTTTGATAATAGTTATGTGTGCAATTATTTTTTAAAATTTGAGTCTAATTTCTGTACTTCATAGATAACGGAATAAGTAACAAGACATTCCTTTCCAATTCGCTCGGCCAGAGGACCTTTGAAGACTGTGCAGCATTCAGACCTCTCATTTACGATGCATTAATTAAAGGATTGAGGGACTTTGTTTCAAGAGTGGACGTAAATGCTGCCGGAGATGTTTCCAACGAAGTTCCAGAAACCTCCAGGGAATTTTCTGATGCCAACCCTCGCAATCTTGTATTTGACAACTATGTTTGTAAGATTGAAGGATGGAAGCGAGCCCTCAGAATTGTGAAATTATTGCTTTGTTCTGAATACCATATTGTTACCGGAGTGTAATCAAAACGTAATAGTGCCAGACTAGAGTGTATGTTGTCAAATATGTCATTTACCAGAGAAGAATGAAAAAAGTGTATACCCAATGCACTTAACTATCTTGAGTCAGAACCAAGAAATCTGGAAAAATTCCTCTGTCAAGCCCTACATACGGTATGACATAATTATAGATGTAGAAATAGTCAAACAACAGAATATTTCTGATATGTGCTTTATGTCAATGTTCTGCAAAGGTTTATTATTTTCTTTCTTTATTTTTTCCTCGAATTAGCATTCGAGGAAGAAAATGTGTGGCAAGGTTGAAACCTTCATAGTTGATTTTTTGTTCTTTTCTTCTTGGTATACATGAAAGGATTAAGAGCTATTTGACGTCATAAATCATGTTTCCTGAAGGGAATATTAGCGATCGTCGTTCAATGTCGTACTGTGACCGTTTCAAGTGTGTGCAAGGTGGTGGGGATTCGCAGATTGTCGCTTAGTGTCTTTTACCGGCAAAAAGAACAATTTTCGACTGCATTTTAATGACAATTCTCCAATTCATTATTAATGAGTTATCGTACCAATCCATGAACCCATACTAAATCGCATGCTTGCATTTCGATCGGGGACGTAGCGAAGTCTTGATGGCTGGAGGGATGCATGATTACATTTTGCCGACCAAGTGGGCGTGGTCCGGGTATGGTATTAAACAGCTGAGTTGTTTTCTACAATCTATTTTTCCAAAAATTACATAGAACACGCAAACAAGAATCAAAAGCTCTTTTCAAGTTGTTTTTATTTTTAACTGTAGCTAGCGTTCGCACAAACTGACAAGACGTCGCTCCCTGTTAAATTACGTCCAGGTGGGATGAAAGAAAACCTGTCAGTCATCATCACCAGCATTTGGTAACTTAACATGCATCAGAAAACTGCTAAATCATTCTTTGGAATTTGTATCTCAGTTAAGCGTTCGAAATTTTACCCAATTATGAATCGTTTGATGGCTCCCTGGGTTATTCTCTAAAAGTAAAACTTTGCCGACATGACTTCTACTGTGTCGACGATTTCCGACAAGCAGGACATTGAGCGACGCACCCCCCTTTCGCTACGCATCCGGTTTAGATACCCAATAAAAACCTGGAACAAAGTTGCTAGTGATCTGGATCACCTTTCTTCATCTACATGTAACGGGTATTGTTGTGGAAAATGAGCAATATGACACAACGCAAACGTGGGATTTTTCACAACATTGACAGCAGATAGTAAATGTAAAATTACTTGATAATCCTGTCACATGGCTCGTGGCGGAATAATACATGTAGTTTTACTAGACCATCAATAGCAGCATAGTTCTCAGTAAAAGTACTTTCATGTAGTTTCCAAGTAGTATCAATAGTCGTATTGTGTAGTATAAAATACCGTAAGCTATTCACGTGCAAGGACAAACATTATATATAGGCGAAGTTTGTATTTTAGCTGTTTGTACATTTGTACGAAGTTTGTACATTTTAGCTGTGATTACGTTGAAATAAAGAGAAGGTTAACCGACCGAGTGTGCACGTTACATAAACATTCAAATCAGTGAAACAAACATGTAATAAATAAATGGAAATATTTGTTTAGAGTCTAGTCCTAACACTCGTATGCCGTATTTAATCAGGGGACTCAAAACATTCGATTTATTTTTTTCTCACGTCTGGAACCCCTGATGAAACACTGAAACTCGTGTTTGAACTATTTCGTCTAGGTTTTCCCCGCTGACTTTCAGTTTTACAAATTAATTTATCAAAAAATGGAGGTGTCGCGCCTCGCCCGCAAGTTTGCCCCTGTCCTAGTTAGAGTTATTCGGATATGGAACAACTATTCAAAATGAGAATACATCATCGCACTGGAGTGAAAGCGTTCAGAAAGTCAACGCACAAAACAAAAGGCAAAGTATGATAGATCCATAGACATTGGCATGGTATGCATACCACTGACAAAGAAAGGTGGATCGTTAAGCGTTTTTTTCACTTTGATGTTTTTTGTTCAAAGTCCATTGTGGAAAGGGCACTTTCTAGCAAAATTATTGAAGACCAGGTAAATAGTGGCATTAGTCTCGCTTTTGCCGTCTCTGATTTCGCATACAATCTTCCGAGTTAAAATGTTAGTCTCGTATAGAGCCATACCTCGGTAGTTCGCCCAGGGCAAACTCTGTTGCAGGCGCTCCCTGAGCTCTCTAATGAGCCCCAACCCACTACCGGTACCGTCAGTATTGAAATAAACGGGGTACATCTGTAGAGACGATTAATTAAAAATTTAAAAGACATTGACTTGACATTTTGTTGAGCTTTGCAAAATATTTTTGCATGTGGAAAGAAAGACCAAAAAAGTCGAATTTTTGTTTCTGAAAATGTCGCCACGTAAAATTTTGCGCCCGGAGCCAATGCGCCAGTGGCTCCCCATTGGTACGGTACTGGCCTCCTAAGTCGTGTTTTGACCGACTATTTACGTACAATTTTGATACTTATCCCTTTCCTGTCGATTTTAGTCAGGTTAGTATCCACTGACTACAGCACGCTATGAAACTTTGCAGAGTAATTTTTATATGTCTATTCCATTTTCATTTACCCTTTCAAGAAGAGTTTCTTGTTTTAAGACTGTCTCGTTTGTTAACGCACATCCTGTAGCGGCAACGTAATCAAAATGTCAGCGAATTATATCGAATGGCTTGAGTTGACAGTTAACTGATCATAAGCATAGAAATTGGTTTTAGAATTTTGATTCTCTATTTAATGGTTTTGTCAGGGCTTGTAATCAGATGGGACAAAAAACTAAAAGATATTCAGAGTTAATGTCATCAAAGTCTGAATTGATCGAACGAATGAAGTTATCCTTCAGTAGCATCTTGTTGTTAGATCAGAGAAATCGAATGAGACCAGTCACTACTGTAAATGTAACTCTTTATTAACGTATTAAAGAGTTAAAAAGGTATTCGTCTTAGCTTTCGTCTTACAACGAAATCGTCAGAGACAAAGAAGGATAAAAGATAACAGCTTAATATAGGTGTTGAATCTGCCAAAATGTTAAAATATATATGTTAAAATATGTAAAACTAATATAAATTTAAATATAAGGATTTATAAATAGCCTAAAACAGTAAGTTGGATAGTTCATTACATTCCTCTCGAGAACTGATTTGTGGTTTTTCTTTCTCAATATAGAAGGCTTCTTTTAAACGTAAATTGATTGGGTCAGAGTCCGTGGCAATAATCTTCAGGCTTATAGCAGTCCTTGTGTTATTGTCACAGCTGGTGAGATGTTTAAATACCGAAGATGCTGGTTTGGTGAGATGTTCTTTGATTCTTTCATGCATATTTCTGATAGTGCTGCCAATATAGTTCTGTTGACATTTGCTACAGGTAATCTTGTATACAACATTCTTTCTGAAACATATGCAGCCTTTCGAGGTGGCACAGTCTGTTCAGCTGCATGCAGGTTGATTATTCTTCCGTTGAAGTATTAGTCGTAATGTTGTCGATTTGTGAACGATTCTAATCGGGAGGCCTTCGCTTTTAAACCAGGGGCAGATCCAGAAAATTTTTTAGGTACAGCAGAGGTTGTGTGATGAGGAAATCGCGCCGAAGGCGCGATCCAACTAGGGGAGGTCACAAATTTCAGTCGATCACAAAATTAGAAACATGTTTAAACGCGAAGACCTCCCGATTAGAATCGTTCACAAATCGACAACATTACGACTAATACTTCAACGGAAGAATAATCAACCTGCATGCAGCTGAACAGACTGTGCCACCTCGAAGGGCTGCATATGTTTCAGAAAGAATGTTGTATACAAGATTACCTGTAGCAAATGTCAACAGAACTATATTGGCAGCACTATCAGAAATATGCATGAAAGAATCAAAGAACATCTCACCAAACCAGCATCTTCGGTATTTAAACATCTCACCAGCTGTGACAATAACACAAGGACTGCTATAAGCCTGAAGATTATTGCCACGGACTCTGACCCAATCAATTTACGTTTAAAAGAAGCCTTCTATATTGAGAAAGAAAAACCACAAATCAGTTCTCGAGAGGAATGTAATGAACTATCCAACTTACTGTTTTAGGCTATTTATAAATCCATATATTTAAATTTATATTAGTTTTACATATTTTAACATATATATTTTAACATTTTGGCAGATTCAACACCTATATTAAGCTGTTATCTTTTATCCTTCTTTGTCTCTGACGATTTCGTTGTAAGACGAAAGCTAAGACGAATACCTTTTTAACTCTTTAATACGTTAATAAAGAGTTACATTTACAGTAGTGACTGGTCTCATTCGAGTTCTCCAATCTAACCAAAATCTGACTTGTTCCTAAATTATAATAACAATTGAATTTTGTGGTCCAAAAATTGCAGAAGGATCTTAAAATTAGTGAGGTAAGCCCCCTACTTTAATAGTTTTATTCAGCATGGTGGGATGTTTTCCTCTTAATGAGTTAACCAGGTATAAGTAGACCTGAGTAGTTTTAAATAAGTCTGTAGAAATGAGCAACCTTCCACAAGGTCGAAGAGATCAAGGAATTTTGGTTTAGTACTCGTACACGATAAATACGTTACCTAAAGTAGGTGCGTAATGGCCAGTGAACTCTATAAAAAGACTGGAACGATAACTTCTTATGCCCGGCCTTATGATTGGATGAAACCAAAGTTCTGGCCACTAAAGGGAGCCATGTACGTCTGAAGTGTGAAAAATACAGTACAGCACCGACAAGAAAATTAACGATTTCTGGAAGCATAATTGTTTTAGAACACGCAATGATAAACCAGTATGTGTTAGACCAGTAAGTCTTTCGTCAGAGGAAATTCTAGCGACGAAAATGGATTGAAAGACGAATTATTTGCCAAATCATAGCAAAATTTGACTTGAAACTTGTGGTGAGAGTGCATGTTTTTATCGTTTTTCTTTGTTTGTTTTTTGCTTTCATACTTTGGTTTTCGAAGATTTTCATATCAAAAATTACGGGCATTATTTTAATATCGTAGCTTTATCCTGTTCCATTCTTGTAAACCCTAACCTAACATTTTTTGATGTGAACAACAACTTCAAACTTGCAATAATTCTCCATAAAGCGTATTTTAGCATATTTTTTGTGTCAAAGTGGACAAACCTTACTTTAATCAGTGTTCTACAGGGGTCGCGGAGGGGGAGGGGCTGGGGGCTTTAGCCCCCCCCCCCCCCACTTTTTATCCTAAGAAAAATAGTTTAATCTTCAGAAAACGGAATTCGCCACCAAAAAAAACCTAAATGTTAATAGATTGCATGTATAAACTGCTAATTTTAAAATGTAGTCCAAAGCATTGCAAAAATTTAAACAATCCCTAACCAACGGTGGTCAAAACCATTGTGCCCCTCCAATATTTTTGAAACCGCAAAAAGTGCTCTTTTCAAGCATGAAAAGTGCCCTTATTAAAAAGAAATTCCTTTTTATAACAAAGTGTAACGCATCAGTTTATGCTTTCTTATTTGGGTCTACAGATTAAAAGATACATAAGAATATGAAAAAACAAAACACATTGAACAACATCAGTTTCGGTCTGTTAGTCTAGCCAAGAAACTAGAGCTTTTCCTGTTGAATCATGTATCCAAGAATCCCGAAGTAGCATCAGAAATTAATCATCGGTAAAGCCAGCGACATTGCACAAAGACATTTAAGTTGACGATTTTCAGCTTTACTAAAATACAAATCTTGGTTTGTGCTGAGAACCATACATATTGAGTTTGCATTTAATTATTTTGCATTATATACCACATTTATACTTGTTACATTTCACGATTTGTTTATCAAACCGAATATTATGATGGTTGTGATAATAATTGTTTGTTAATTAAAAGATCTCTTAAAATGCAAGAAGTATTGTTTTAGTGCTTTAGTGATTTCATTTACGTGTAACGTGACCGTATGCCTCTTGACTTCCTAAAAATTTTCGCGCGAATTGAAAGACATCCGTTCATTCCCTTTAGCCCCCCCTACTTAAAAAGCCGCTCCGCGGCCCCTGTTCTAGTAAGTACCCTGTTGATTTTTAAACACGACTTTTAAATTCTTTATATTTATCAAAATACGGGCAGTTGTTGGTGGCATATTGTTTACTTTAATTTTGAACCTTATATTTCACTGTATTTCTAGTCTTCATTGGTCGCGTATGAGTTCACATACTCTAAAATTCGAAGGTAGTTGGTTGCAAACCTTTAAGGATTCGATACGTTTGTCTCTCTCACGTTTAAAGGTGCTTTTTTTCACCTCAGGTTTGTTCCTTTTTCATGTCCTTACTTGCCCTGGTAAACAAATAGGGTTCGCTCTAAATCACATCGACCTAAACCAGGTCAGCCAAAAATTATCCATCGATAAATCTGAAAATAATCCAAACCGAATCATAAGCCTTACCTTAGTCATTACTCTAGTCTAATCTGAAACTTAACCTACGTCTATCCCTAAAATAAATAAAAAAAAGTAAAATTACAAATGTTGGTAATCCGATTTAGATCGATGATATCAAGCGTTTTTCTTAAAAGGGGACAAACATGGGAAAACACTGCGGAGCAGTGAGTTTGCAGTTTTACCAATTAAATTGTTGGTTTATTCTTTAGATTTAGAATTGAAGAGCCTAAAAACTAAGTTCGAGACGAGGTACAAGGTTGAACTAGCTGAATCTTTGACTTAAAATCCGTAATCCCTCGGGATAGCGTTGAAAAATAAGAATAACCTGAAGTTTCCACGCGATTTCGAACTCAAATTTTGCTCTTTTATTCCAAATAATTCATCTTTTTCGCTATTGTAGGTCGCCAGAAACAGGTTTGACAAAAGCTGCACTATTGAGGTATGTACTGAATTCTTCATAATTTACCTGGCAAAATTTTTACTCCAGTAAATTGAAGATTTATTCGTCATACATTTTCCACTAAAAGGACTGGGTTTGACGTACATGGCGGCCTCCATATCCGCCAATTTTGGCTTCAAAATTTCACCTCGAGTTATCGTTCCAGTCTTTTTAGAGTCAGTGAATTCAATTTTCATATCTGGAATGCTAACTGGCCAATGAAAATTGAATCCAAGATGGCCGCCCATGGAGGGCAATTTTGGACATTGAACTCTAAGAAGACTTTTTAGAGTTCAATGATTTTGGACGTCGGTTTCAGTCCCCTACGCGGGCTTGTACGTCAGTTTTACTCTCCCACGCGAGTTTTTGCATTTTCTAAAAAATTTTCCTTATTGAAAACACACACAAAACATGTCTTTAAAAGGTAGAAATGAGTTTAAGAATTTCAAATATATTTCAACAAAGTCAAACCGAGTTACAGGTTATATATTTTCACGAAAATAAATTACCAAACTCACGAGATACCTAATAAAACGGTCCTGAGAAATTGCTTGAGGAAAGTACCAAGTGCTCGTCCATTTTTTACCGTCAGTTTACCATATTTAGACATTTTAGGACAGTTCTTAGGCCACACGGCAATAACGAATCCTTTTAAACACTGGAATATGTAAAACTGGTCCAGTAATATTTCGTCTGTGCACTTTTTCCATGGCTGTGAATGTTTTCGAAGTCGAACCAAACAAAAACTGAAAGTTAAATTTGTGCAAGGGACTGGAACTGACATACAAGACCGAGAGAAGGACTGAAACTGACGTCCAAAATTGGCCTCCACCAGCGAACTCTATAAAAAGACTGGAACGATAACTCCTTATGCCCAGCCTTATGACTGGATGAAGCTAAATTTACAAGCCCCTGGGCGCGGACATGTACGTCCAAACGAGCGAAGAGCATAGGTTTAGGAAATCGAATGCAAATTTATTTTATTATCAAATAAAGTAAAATGCACGTAAAAAAGTAACATTTACAGAAAGAACTTTTACGTAAACTAACTTCAATCGGGTGAACAGCTTTAAAACTTTCTGATGGCGAATGCCAAACGATCAGAGACTAACAAGATAAGTATCGAAACCGTCTGTTTGCTTAATGAATGTTCTTTAATCATTTATTTATGCACAGCCAAGTCGAGTTTATTTTTTCAATTCTGCTGAAAAGTGAACCAACGTAACTTTTCTGAACCATTATATAAACTGCTCTTACCTGTGAAATGCGATGTACATTTTGTTCTCTTTAGTTTGCTCGTTTTCTGCGTTGTCGTACTTTCTTTGCTCGTTTTTGCACCCGTAGACGACACATCTCAACGGCATGTTTCCTTGCTGTTCAACTTGTAAGGAAATAAACTTCGTTTTTTTAACTTTCAGGATTGTTTTCGAGGCTTGTTTACAAATTCGATTAAAAATTTTCGCTCTGCTGAACGAAAAAGCAGGGGCCGCGACACGATTTTAAAAGTGGGGAGGCCAAAATTTATCTTCAAATATGCATTTTTGCGGGATTTTCCTTGTAAAATATGGAAAAAATTAAGGGGAAAAATGACCAGATTTTATGTGTAAAAAGTGATGTATCAATTGAAACGTTTATCAAATATACATACACCCTGAAAATACAAAGGCCACTAAAGCTACTACTTTTTTACTCATGTTGATATCATTGCTGTCTGTCGTAGAAGAAAACTACTTTCAGATATTCTGCATGGGAAACGAAAATGATTCTATTAACTGTATACAAACAATAACCTGGTTTCTATCTTGCTACACTTCTTAATCCTTGCTACACACGTAGCACGTGGAAACCAAACTGGCTTTGAGAAACAGGTGGCTGTTTATATAAGTGAAAATGTCTATTGTTTTGTTCTTTTTCGTGACGTTTCCAAACAATCGAATCACAAGAGCTATAATTATCCGTTTTACACTGCTGTTCATTTTCGATAATTGTTAAGCTACTGAAATTTAAAATTAATCATATAAAAACAAAACATTTCTCTGCAAAAAAGTGGGGGAGCCATGGCCCCAGCGGTCCCCCCTGTGGCGCTGCCCCTGAAAAGGAGTGGAGAGAGAAGCAAATCAATGGATGCTGTCGAAGATGTTGTTTTTCACAACTTTGCTGCTCATTTTAACTATTACAATTAGCACCCCTCTAACTAAAAAATAGGTAAATAGGTAGTTCTGACAAATTACTTGATAGATCTTAGCGATATATGGTCAAAACCCTCAAGGTAACAAAGAAAAATAAGAAAACCAAAAATTTCCGCGAGGTTTTTCACTCGAACTTTTCCTTTCTTTGTCAAATAATTCAACATTCCAACGACAATTATTTCTATGAATGGCATGAAACAAAAGCCCTTCTTATACTGTTATTTCCTGAGAAAAGTATAACTCTATCAAATAGTTTTACTCCTCATAACAATCTAGTTTCCAGTTCATAAAAAGGGCTGAGTTTGACGTACATGGCGGCCTCCATATCCGCCACTTTTGGCTTCAAAATTACACCTCGAGTTATCGTTCCAGTGGTTCACTGGTCTCCACGGGCGGCCATCTTGGCTTCACTTTTTGCCCGAGCAAATGACTGGGAGTTAGCATTCCAGATATGGAAATTGAGTTCACTGGTAATGGCCTACATGCCGCTGACCTATTCCCCACCACAGTGTTGTTCTGCTGGTTGTGATCTATCTTTCCTTTAATTTCTGAGATTTTAAGCATTATTCGACGGCATGCGTAGAAAATGGAAAAATGTCACAATGCTGAGTTTCAAACGAAAGTTGGAGCGAAAGATATGCGAAGTAGCAAGAAACGAAGAAATTCTACTACCAAAAAACGTCGGGATAAAATGATTCAACCACTGTTGCCAAAAACTGCCAGCGATCTATCGTCGAACTGGAAGGCTTTATCATCGGTGAGTGATATCTCTTTAACGGCGGGATCAGAACTCCATTATTTTGCTCTGGCTAACACCTAACTATTTGTCCTGGGTAGCGCCAGACGACTGTACTTATCAAGGGGAGAGCTCCTGCAGTGAAAGGATTATAACGATCTCAATTAAGGCATGGCTTTTAAGCGGTGCCACACAAAGCCATGTCAAACCGTGCTGAATACCAAACTTTACCAGGTGCCAGTAAACTGGAAAATGAAGACCCTAGTGTTTAAAAGATATTAAATATCTCCTAGATTCTGGGGCATCATATGAGCCTTTAAGTTCAGCCAACACAATGCCAATGCTTTGTTTGAATGCATAAATGGTTGTCAGTGCATCAGTATTTTACTGGTTTGTCAATTTCATTTCAGAATAATCCTTAGGGTAATGTGAAGAAAAAATTTCATTATTGTGGTAAAAAACACTGCAAAAGTCAACTTGAAAAAGTGAGTTCACTTGGGTTAACTTACATCTTTGGGTTTCCAAAATCTTGCTCTACCAGTTTTGCTATCAGGTCAACTGGGAACAGTATGCTAATTAGAAATTAAACTATTTTAGAGCACAAGAGATTCTTGCAACAACATTATGTTTGTCCATTAGGATCTGGATGTACAGTGTTTAGGTTCAATGTCAGTTTCAAAATAGGAAATCTGAGTATCTTGGGTCATGGGAATAAGAGTGTTACACCATGTAAAGATTATTTCAGCATTTCCACCCCAGCAACTTCAGAGAAACAGCATGCTGCCTATACCTTTTGTAAAGAAAGCTTATGCACCACTATGCCTTAAATAATCATAGCAAATTTCTGGCAGGCTGGTATGCACTGCTAACAGCTTGTCAACAGCTCTCAACAGTGCAGTATTTTTGCATGTATTAGGCCATTTAAATGCCCTTGATTCAAAAACTGTCTACTTTACTTGCCCAAATTCCCATTTGTTATCTTAGGTAGGGTGCCCCTTATAAATCCTGGGGGAAGCACTGCGATTCAGTGTCCAACCTTATATCCAGGGCCAATTGCAAATGGCTCAGCCATGATCAGTGTCATAACTAGGCTTTTTGTTTTTTGGGGGGTAAGAAGGGGGCAGAGTTGAGGATTGAGGGGGCTAATGAAATTCTCAATGCAAATTTTGAGCCCAACCATGTGGTCGCATTAATACACCAATATAATCAAAAATGTGATTTTTTATGTTATTATGCCCACCGCTCAACCTCCCAAGTGGAATGGTGGAAAAAAAAAGTTCAGTATTGACCATTATGTCACATATGTGGAAGAAATACATTCTGGAGAGGGAAAAATAATATCTCATTTTTTATCAAATTAAACAATTGTTTTATTTGAAAATGTGCATCAGTAGAACTGTGAAGTTCTACATTATTTTGAAGTATTTGTGATCAGGTATTGGTAGTTGACACTCCCTACAAAGCCATTCACCTTCTGGCTTGAACTGTCTGAAGTTCTTTGAACATCACAGCATTCTAGTTTTCTTTTTGCATGTAACAGCATTAAGGCATTGTTCTAGTGGAAATGATGTTGTCTACGTTAATGCAGATTAATTATAAATTTCTGGACTGCAACAAATTTAAAGTGACCAAAATCTTTTTAATTTTTTTGATTGCTAGGTAAGGGCCTTTTTGTAAGCCTGGCCACCATTCCTGTTTCTTCCAAAATTAAAAACTCCAAAATTTGTTATTTTAACTCCTGCTACAGGCTGTATGTGGTATTGTACTTCCAACCCAATGCTAAAAAGTGGGGTTTTTTGTTTCGTTTTGTTTTTTGTTTCATTTTGTTTTTTGTTTCATTTTGTTTTTTGTTTCATTTTGTTTTTTGTTTTGTTTTGGGTTTTTTCCAAAAAAAAGAATATTTTTTTAAAAAGAACTTGATGATGATGACTGCAGTGCTTTGCAATATTTACAAGCTAAATTCACCTGGAAGAAAGTTAATGTCATGCTCTTATATACTTAATATTGATTGACAAAAATTGGAGCAGCTGACTAATTAATGTGTCACATTACATGTCAACCTTCCCTGACAAAAACCACTGTTAGTAGTTTTGAAATTACAGTAGAACCTGAGTTTAACAACCACCCCTTTTGCCAGGCAAAAGTGGTCATAAATGCCAGGTGGTTGCTTAAGACAGGTAGTGATGCGACATAGTGGCTGCCATATTTGTGTGTGCAACTTCTGGAAAATGTGTAAATTTTAGCAAAATGTGCATTATTTTGATTGAAGAAGGAAACAAAAAATTCACTGACGATTACTTTATTCAACTAAGAATCACACAAGAATTTGCTCAAGTTCATCTACTTATTAAGTGAAAAGAAATTGGTCAGTGTGAACTGCTTTGATTTCCTAGCTCGTTGAGAAAGAATTTCACAACAGAATAAGTATAAGTGCACGAAAGTGATCAAAACTAGGTCGAAGCGGTAAGTGCATAGTTTTTCTTGTCTCCTGTATTCTCTTTGCCAAAACAATGGAGTGATTGTGGAACGGCATTGATTCAAATGGTGAACTTAACTCACAAAACTTAGTTATGATCAATCAAATTAAATCTGCCGTACCTATTAGGTTTGGCAGAAGAAGACACTGATCTTCTGCTGAACTTAATTCACCAATCAGGTTCAGCACATGACTTGAATGGTCAGCAATTTTAATTTGCAGTGGTTGCTCATGACAGGTAAAATTTCTTATTTTGACCACTAAAAACTGGTCACTGGTTGCATTAGACAGGTGGTTGCTCATGGCAGGTATATTTTAACTACAAATCATGTGTGCCAGAAAAACTGGTCATATAAGACTGGTGGTTGTAAAAAGATGTGTCGTAAAACTCAGGTTTTACGGTAGTGTATTGCTCAAGCATGAAGAATATTTTTCCTTGGCTTAACCGACCCTTGTTGACAAGCAGGATATCAGCAGTTAAAATTATCCAAATGTTTAAAGGCTAGGATGATTTCCTAAACTTAAAAATAATCATTGTTTGGTCATTATTTAAAAAATAATTTATAATTATTGCCATTCATATTACCATTCTGCTTAACATTCACATGATTGTTGATGTATGCTGTTGTTATCATTGTCATTTCAATCCGTGTAATTATCTTAAGTGCATTTTCATTTAAATACCTAGATGTTGGCAAAAAATACAAAACCACAAAAAGAAAAAAGAAAAAGGCCAGAGAACAACTTCTCAAAACAAAAGAAAAGGAAAGCAAACCTTAACCAGTTGGCTCAAGATCATCATGCAAAGTATGTATACAACAACTCACTTTTATTATATACATAGATAGTGGTCAGTCTTTAGTTTTTACATCAGAATATTTGATGCTTAGTTAATGATTAAAGCAATATTTTTTTGATGTCCTTAGCTTTTTTACACCTTTGAAAGTTTATCAGAAATATTTAGCATGGATCTCTTTATGGCCTTTTTTGTAGGCGGTGCACTCGGTGTTATTTATGCAAATGCTCAGCATCATGAAAATAGACTTGTTTTTCCAGCTAAACAAAGGCTTGACCTGACTGTTAATGCTTCTTCATCAGTGTATGTAGTCAGTGAAGATAAAAACAATAAATTATAGATAGTATATATAAATCAGCAAGGAATTTCAGAGATGACAGCAAGCATGAGAATTTTGTGTCTTTGTACAATGTATGGACTTAGAGCTCAGGTCTCAATTGAAGTGCAGCCTGGTTTTAACCCATCAGAACCTAGAGTCAAAATTTTTCTGGGAGAATATCTGTTTAGGTTCCAGTCTATTCTAAATGTAAATTCCATGCTTGTTCTAGTCCAGCCAGTAAAGTAAGAAACAAGGGTCAACTTAGCTCAAATTGAAGTAGAAATACTTTTAGCTATTTTAGTATCTTGATGTTTTCAAAAGTAAAATACCAACAGACATTGAAAATAAAATCTGTGGGGTATAACAATTTCTGGAGGGGGGGGTGGGATTTGAAAAATTTCTGACAAGAGTTAGCCTAAATCGGGTTACCTGAACAAACGGCAAATGCATTTTTAGTAGTCATTTAGAGCTGAGAATTAGTAACAGCAGTCTAGCCTCGGCTGTAGTACGTGGACACAGCGGCGCCAACCAACTAGCATTGACTGGCTTCTTTCCAGAACGCAAAATGTTACCAACAATTTTATAGGCTGTTTTAATTACACGATTGTCCTATGTTTGTACTACCGCATTTGCAATTGGCTGTGCACTGTGTGTTAATTAACGCGTTGTTTCAAAATTAAAACGTTGAAGTTTATTGGACGAAACTTTGACGTTGCTATGGGCGGACTTCACGTTGTTAGGCGCCTGTCAACAGGAACCGCGAGGAATGAATTTTCTCACGCTAATTTTGTAGGCAGACAGTTGCCATATTTCAAAAGAAAACGTTCGGTTTTCTGCATTCGATTTAGGTTAAAGATGTTTAAATTAGTTTCAAATTTTCATTTACCGTAAGATTGTATCATTTCTATGATCTACAAATGTCCAATTTTTGATGTTTCTAGTCCTGAAGGTTTTTTCACTTCTCAGTAAACGAAATATAGTAAGGTATCCTCCCTCAAATTTTTGGACAAGCTCTAAATTTTCCGACAGAAATGTCCAGCGGGGGGTCGGTCGCCCCCTTGCCCCCCCTATATATACGCCACTGCTGTTCAGCAATTTTATTGCAAGATGCTTGATACTTCTCTTTACTCAAATTCATCCCCTTGTACTATGGATAGTGCTATCCAAGGTTTGTGTTCCACCTTGTAGCAAGTTGCCATACAGCTTTTATGTTAGTTTTATATCTAAAGATTTACTTAAATGACTCGTTTGTAACTACAATTACCCAAATGTTTAGAGACCAATGTATATGTTTTGGTCCGCTGTAGCAAGTCACTGACTGTATTAAGTCATTATTTTTTTAACTATGATTATAATTTAGTATTATACTGTGAACTGTATATTTTAGAATGAAATACTGTTTTGTTCTGTCCACATACTAGGAATGTGAAAACTGAAAGTAATGAGATTTGGTTTGATGATGTTGATCCAGAAGATATTGAAAAAGCAACTGGAATAAAGTCAGATTGTTTGATTGATGTTGAAAAAAACCCAACTCAGAGCTCCTTGAAACCCAATCCAAACCAAAATATTGATGATCAGGGCAATGTTGCTGGACTGATACCAAGGTATAAAAATTCCAAAGATAACCAAAACATTGTTTAGTTATTAATGATCTTATTCATTATGGCCACCTATTTAAGTGGCTTTTGGTGAGGATCTTTACCTTTTCCCTTGCGGACGCCCCTTCTTTACGATTAAAATTGTCTAGCATTAGCCAGAGTAAAATAATAAATTAGTACATCCACGATAGGGAAAGGGTTGCTTAAGGTAGCCGTGAATAACCATTACTGGGGCGCGCAAAAATGGCTAAATTAGATGCACAAAAAAGAATACCGTAGCATTCCGAAAGTAACGGCAAATTTGCGATGCGTCTAAAATTTCCCGATAGTAGCGGCCCCGTGAAAGTACCAGTCCCGCGAAAGCAACTAATCCCCGCTAAAGTAGTTGCTCGTTAGCTATCTTGCAATCTCACATGCAAGTTAAGACTCAATTAACTGCTCGTCAACGAACCGGTGGAATTGTCCAATGGCGGTATGGAGGACTAAGGTTTTTTAGGCTTCTTTTTGTATAATACTCCTTCAAAAAGTAACTTTAAATTTTTAAAAACTATCCAATTAAACAGAGAGCAATTATGAGAAACAAATCATTTTGCAATAGGACGAAATGATTTGTTCATCGGGATAAATTCATGACTTTGGGTCTTTGGCAGTTGCGTTTTAACGTATTACTAGCATCCGAAAATTATTACAACCAGAAAGTAGTGGCCCTCAGTGGTTACCAAATCTGAAAGTAACGGGGGCCGTTAGTTTTGGAATTCTACCACGCTTAAAATGGCCTTCAGTATGAATAAGGACTTTTGTTACTCGTATGTCGGCTTTTGGTTTTAAAACGAACTATTAGTGAGAATCTAGAACGCGGAAGAAATATATCGCCACCAATCTTAAGGGCCGTTTACACGTGCGAGTTTACACGTTGCGATTGTCGCTCTGGTGTATGTAGTAAACTCGTGACAGTCTATAAAGTAAGATATCCGCTTATTATGATTCGCTTTAGTTTGTCCTCGACATTCTCCTCAGTTAAACACATACTTAAACACAGTTAAACAATCGGAAGGCACAAAATCGGACGTGTAAACAGCCCTTAAGACAAACAATACTTAAGACAAACAATAAGTCAAACTGTCGATAATAATGTTGTAAATCGCGCTAGCGAATACAGAATGGAAGTTTCATCTGTTTATAATTTACGGGAGAGGCAAGAAACATTGAAATCTTGAGCAGATTTTGGGATTTTGATAACAGTCTTGTCGCCAGAAATGAAAAAAGACCAAATTGAAAGAGAAACTGACAGGAAAAAGTCGAAGAAAGATATTACTCTCGAATGAAGTTAATCTAGTTAGTTACGTTTTATGATTATTTTATTAAAATATTTATTTTAATCTAAGGGACCTCATCTTTATCGGGGTGGATCTGAGGACATGTCACTGTTTGTCAAGTTTAGGGTTCTTTTGTTATTTAAAGATCCTTCAGCATTTGCATTTTGTCAGAGTGGCCGCATTAGCATGAATAAGCAAACAGACTTCTAGATCTCATCCTAATGTCTTATGATTTTTAGATCAACAAAATGTGTAGGGATGGACTGCGAATTCGTTGGAATTGGCAAGGGAGGCGCCGAGCACATGTTGGCCCGAGTTTCGATTGTAAATAGTTTTGGTGATATTCTGTATGACCAGTTCGTTGCTCCTCAGGAAAGAATCGTTGATTATAGAACAGACATTAGTGGTGTGAGACCTTCTGATTTAAAAAAAGGTTAGTTTGAACAAAACGCAATCTGTACCTTAAAACACATACGCAGTGAATATTTACCAGACTTCCCCTTGTGTCTCCCGTTTCACTAGCTGACTCCATGGCATTTTAAAATTTTAAGGTTGACTACTTCTCACCAAAATACTGACCGCTGACTACAGTCTCTACACTGTTAGTCTGGCATACTAGAAAAAATATAGTAGAAATAGTGCAGATCGACGGAAGATCCGGAAAGACTAAAATCCTAATAAGAACCTAAAAACGGACGGATTGTCAACAACTGGAGAAGTAGTTATTGTTCAGAATGGCGGCGATGGACGTTCCAGGCAGGGTGCAAATTCTCGAAATAACAAAGTAAAGCCGATATCCTTTAAAGACACCCTCATTCCTGCAAATTAGACTTGTCACTCCACGACAATATTAGGCCTTTTCCCTTAACCTTATTTTAACATTCATTATAGTATCTTCATTTATTACTGGTATTACTATCATGTTATTTTCATCATTAGTTATTAGTATTATTATTATTTTAATCCTCTCTTTCCTGTTCTATTTATCAAAGTCTTGATATTTCTGTCACTTCCTCGTCTCACCTTTCGCTCTTTTTCAATTTTCAAGTGTCACATCCTATTTTTGTAAAGCAGAGTGATCTTGTAATATTAACTACACCAAAGTTACTGATTTTGTTATTTTTGCTAACTAAATTAGTAAGCAAAAATTAGTTACCAATTTTGTAAATTTTGCTACCATTGCTGACTTTGATCCGTGGCCACTGTAACTGTGTACTTACGTTAGAAAAAAATAGACAGGCAAGCTGTACGGAAAAGTCAATCGAAAAGACCGTGAACCGGTTTAGCTTGGTTGTTTGGTACTCATGCTGGGATTACAAATTTATGTTTACAGCTCCAGATTTTACTGAAGTACAGAAAGATGTTGCTGCTATAATAAAGAATAAAACTTTGGTTGGGCACTCCATAGCCACAGACCTGAAGGTATATATTTACATCATACCTTCTTTGTGTTTTTTTGTGGGAGGAATGTCAGCGCATTGTTTAATATCTTTTTTGCTAGTTTGAGGCACTGACTGCTTGGCTCCATCACGTTTAAGTCGCGAGCGGTGTACTCTAACGGATGATATGACGTCAGCGTTGAAGTTTATAGGTCGTTCTGCTAATGGTAGTAACCACTGACCTACTTATTCCTCACGTTGTATCCAATAACTTTATCATTTATTGGCATTGTAACCAAATAGTTATTGAGATTGTAAGTTTTTAACTCATTGCCTTGCCCAAAACCTTACTGAAATGTCGGACACTTTTGCGGTTTTCAAATGTAAAGGAATTATCCAGACATCGCTTTTTTCCGTAAAACAGATCGGTAGAATATTATTCCACATTTGATTTGTAGTTGATAAAAACCCGAGCCAGCAATATATGCCGGTAGTTTGTACCATGAACACAGGACTCATAAATTACGCCATCTTTTAGGGAAAACTTTTTTGGGGTCCTCGAGCAGTCCAATTATGTGGAGGTCAGTGGTTTAAGGGTTTCAGAATCCTAATTCTTTTTTTATTCGTTCTTATCTAAATCAGCGAAATTCACTATATCTTAGCCTGAGATAACCCCCCCCCCCCCCCCACAAAAAACATCTTTTACATAAAAGGAAACTGGCTTCTGCACTTATTAATATCACAAGCAATGTTACTCTAACATTAACATGAAAAAATACTGGTTCTTGTTCAATTCAGAAAAGAATTAAAGTCTAGAACCATGCAAATGATTCTAAGAGACAAACATCCACTCTTTGCACCATCCATGGTTTGACTAAAATACCCGACAGTTGTTTACTCTACTATAATTCTACTACCACAACTCAGGCTATTTTATGAGGTCGATTGTTCTGCTAATTTAAAGGTATTGTTTCTCGACCATCCAAGAAAGCACATTCGTGATACAGCTAAATACAAGCCATTTCAACAGCGTATGAGGGTAAGTAATATATGTAATAGTTGTATCGTATACAAAACGTGTTTTATCCGATATCCAAAACACGAGGAGTTTGGTGGCCGAGAGGATTCTTGACTGAGAAAGCGATAGAGCCCCGTTGCACCCTGAATGCAAAAACATTCGGCAAATCGGTATTTCATGTTAATTTCAAAATATTCGAAAGTTTGAGCAATTTGTACAGATGAAAGCAATTTTTGAATAAAATAACTTGGAAATTTCGGAATCTGATTGCCATAAATGACAAAGCAAAGTCTTCGGTTGGGCGGTCGTTTGGGAATGTTCTACAGAAGTGTATTAAATATGACCAGATTGCTTCACTTAATCTTTGATTCATCAAGGTTCAACGATCATGAAAAACTAAAGAAAATACGCTGAACTTTGCTTACGATTACGTCTTTCGCTCTTCGTCGGATAAAAAAAACTCGCCCTATATAAAGTGGCTGAACAAGGTTAATTTTGAGGGGGGAGGGGGTGTAAATAATACTCGATATTTGTATACCATTTAAAGCAAACCGATGTTATATTTTTATAGCAAGTTTTGAAATTTTCAGTTTTCATAGATATCCCAAGGGCGAAAATTTAAAACTTTCCCACTCCCTGTGGATGGCTAGCTTTCGTCATTGATTCTGCGAGCCCTGTGAACTGCGATTTAAAGGTATTCACAGTTTGAAAATGCATTTACAGTATGTACTGGTGTATCCATGCCCATGTAAAACGGCATATGTTTCGGTACATCTATACCCTCGGTATGCTGGTGTAACTGAAGCCCGGGTAGCTTATGAGGCAAATAACGTTCAGCGAGAGAATATCGCTATTCTGGCTAGGATTACGACACGTGCTTAATATAAAATTATTATTACCCAAAACCGTCCTCTCGAATGAAATGGATCAGGAGAAAGATGGCTTTTGTTTAAATATTTGCATATCCTACCTACGTATATTAGCCTGATATACAATCATGACAATCGTTGTTGAAAAGAGCCGTATTACTGTTGTAACAGATTTCTTTTTGAAAATTTTTCCTGATCGTAGTTTGGTTATGTAGTTAAATTTTCCCAGACAGAGCTTAAAGAACATCAGAAGCTCAGGGAAATTCTTTCTAAACTTCCAGAATCGTTTTGAATTTTTGTAGACGAAACATCCATCTTTGAAAAAGCTTGCAAAAGAAATCCTATCGTTGTCTATCCAGACTGGAGAACATTCATCGGTAGGTTTCTTCCGAGATAGATATTTTTTGATAAATCATTACAAAGGTGTGTTGTTGAATAATAAAGAAAACTGCAGTCGTAAGTAAAGAAGCAGAGTGCTATAAACTATTTCAAAAGCTTCTTTATGGTATGAGCAACAAAAAGTAAAAGCTCTCTCCAAGCCAAAGCAATCATACTGGATAAAAATCATGGTCTGTTACCGTATTATACCCCAAAAGACTTGAAAAGTAACCTTTAAAGCCGTTGAGCCGGATATCTGTCCCAGCCATACCTCTCGTGGAACTAAAGCCAACTTTCGAGTGGACAGTTGCTCGTACTATAAAGTGTATTGTATCCATCCATTGCCCGGTATGTAGATGTATTATTGATAGCCAAAATATCTGTACGTATCAAGGGAGTTTGTTCAATTTCTATTCTGTAAAAAACTTGATGGAAAAGCTTGTGACGTGAGTTGATCTAACAAACTACCGCAACAAGATGGTGAATAGTGGAAAAGCTTTCGCTATGTTCTGTATTTCGAACAAGACAGGTTTAAATTACTTTAATTGAATTCGTAAACGTGATTGTTTATTAGCAAGTCAAAATTTGCCGTTGGAGATTATTGTTGGCCACACGGTACACTTTTTTAGATTTTTTTCAAACTGCCTCAACTCGATGTTTTGAAGAAACATTTCCTCCATGTAATCGTTCCGATGTAGTTTATTACCACAGCCCTTTTTCCGTGTCATTTTGCTAAAATGGCTCTGGATACGAGATTGACTTTGTGGCGTAGTTCTAAATGCCTGTTCATGATGTTGCAACTTACCTTTGTAGGTGGAAGATGCCCGTGCAGCTATGCAACTATACCGTGAATATCGTAGAGAATGGGAAAAAAGCTTAAAGGAGAAATTCACAAAGACTAAAAGTAAACCTGAGAAAAGAGATTTGTGAAAAGGTGTCCTGGATAGAATGTGTGCCACACTGTTGACAGAATAGTGATGGAGAATATAGTGGAGGTGGACATTCTGGCTACGAAGTATTCGGGTGACTTTTTCACTGATGTTTTAGGTAACTTTACACGGAACACACCTGAGGAGAACAACAATACATGGAGTTCTGCGGACGAAACGCTGTGATGACAATGTCAATCTGTTTTTGGAATACCCAGAAAAGCACATACTAGAAAATTATTAAATACATATCAGCATCTATTTACGTCAATTATAGTCTTCTTGTACTGTATGGTCTCAACTTCAGAAATTCTCCAGTAGTCATCTTTTAATACTATTTATCAGAATTCTGGCTCATGGCTCAATTGTTTCCCTCGGTTCAACTTCAAAGGGTTAAAGAAGATGAGATAAAAAAGGTTGTTACATCTCGAGGTACTGGAACAAAAGATCTTTTCTGTTCGGGCGTAAACTACAACGATATGCTGCTACTGGTGCACAGTTCTCACGTAGCAATAATACAACGAGCGTAAGATTTTGGTATTTTCTTTTTATATTCTTTTGCAAATTAATGTTTTGGACTTTTTTGTACGCCACAGCACTTCGTGTATTCCTCACCTCCTTGGACATATCTCAAGATGACTGACTTGACAAACCACGTAAAACTAAATTCAAACATCAAAATGTAGGAAAGAGGAACAGGAATTTTTTAACTGGCTGTGATGGTAAACTCTCCCCCACCTCGCAACATAATTCTAGGTCGCAGTACAAATGCCAATTTTGAAACTCTTGGTAAGAATGACTTACGACTTTCCGCTAAAATTGGAACTCTCTAAGTTGATACCCAAAGAACTGATCTGATTTTGCCTGCGCCGGAATTAAATGATTGATCTAATCGATCACCAAAGCTATAATTCGATAAAGCAACCATCAGATTTAAAAGGATTATTTTACATCACTTCTGTCTTAAGTGACTGAACACTTGAGTCGTACTAGGTTTGATATGATTTTCGTTTTCTGTGCTTGTTGGAGATCAGAAAGAATCTCGGTAATTTGTACCATGGTAAAAGCTATTTTTCTTAATTAAATTGGGGCTTTTATGCCGCTATCCGTGCTGCACACAAACGGATCTTGGCAGCGGTGATGAGCTCGTGTTCATCGCTCTAGTTTCTGTTTATTAAACTTAATGCCCAAAATGCAAGTAAAACTTTTTTTATATTCGTATTTCTCTCTAACGCAGGAGCCTTGTAACGTACTCCAAATTTTGTTCCAGTTTTCTAATTATCAAATACATGGCGTTTCATACCAAAGTAATGGAATCCGTAGATATGTCGGTACATTCCGGATGTCATATCCGTACAGTTGTCTCAAATTTCCTCTGTCCTCCACTTACAAATTCCTGGAAACGCGATTAGGTAAACCGAAGTGTATTGTTGTGGCATATTTCACCTACAAATTTCTGTCGAACATTTTTTTAAAAACTTTTTAAAGATTCATATGCAGTTTTCCGGGGACAGCAGTCTTGATTCGAATGACATCCAAATTAATGTGTGATGCAACTTGAAAATTTACGAAAAGTATTTTTTTAAAAAAAAGTTGGTAAAGAAAAAATATCGAAAAATATTTTATGTCAATACGACGTAATTATTGCGGCATCAAACAATAAAACGTAAGCCATGTATGCCAAATATTGGATATAATGATCGCCGCTTCAAGTGACTCGTGGTACACTTACCTGAAAAGTGAATGGGAGTGTATAAATTTACTCTCAAAAATGGACGAAATACTTTTGGGCGGAATGAAACAACTTCCAGCTGCCTTTCAACTTAATTAACTTGGAGGACTGGACGGTAACCCCAGTTCTTTCTTCTTCTCTTCAAGTTTTTATCGTTTGTTTGTACTGTTTTTTCCCGTTAAAAACTCTTCGCGTGTTGTGTCACCCGGATCAATGGGAAGGCTCTAAAACTTTTAAAAATTTCTAGCCCCTTTAAATATCATTACCTTAGTTCCCATTCCTCTGACGGATGTCATCCAAATCAACTCGTTCGTTCACATTCGCCTAACACTGTCTGGATGAATATTCAGGGTGACAATAGTTTTTATGAATTAGTTAATATTAAAGCATGTCGTTTCCTCATCCGTTAATTTATTTACGAAATTCTGCTCTCGCTGGTAAGTAAGAATTATTCTCCCTGAAGGCTACGGTGATGTATAGCGTAATTGACAGCATCTGGACAGGCGAGAGTTAAGTATTTTTGTAAAATGTTCCATATATTTTCAGGGTGCTTATCAAGAAAATTTGGCCCTGGAAGGCGGGTCACCCTTCCCCCATAGAAACCATGGGTAAAAAAAAAAAAATTGTTCAGACATTTCTTTCTAAGTGTCAGTGAACCCATTTACTTGCAAAACTGAAACAGAGCATGGTGATGCTTGGTGGAAGGCCACTTGCTTTGCAAGGTACCTGAAGGACTTTAGGTGTTGAGACTACAAATTAAATACTTTGTGCTTCTTCATGTACCTGATAGACCAAAATAAGCTAAAATGTGATTGGAGTGCAAAATCCACTTTTAAAAGGTGTTTTCTCACAGATAAAGAAATTTGTTCTGGTCACATGATCAAGTGTAAATTTGACCAGTTTCTCCGAGACAATATTATGAAAATAAAAACTCCAAAATTTTACTAGAATCACCACCCAGTAGACATATTTTGGTTTTAAGGAGGGTTGCTTGAAGAAGAAAAGCACCATTTGTAGTGAATTTGAGTTGGAATATCTTGAAGTTCATTCTTGATCCATTTACTATATTGATTAAGCTCACTTATTAGATAAACTAATTGAATTCAAACAGGTTTATGTTGATGGTCACAAATCATGTACTATGTAATTTCAACTTGTACTGTAATTGTCCAACTTTAACCAGTCATGCTTGGCTTTCTAAAAAAAAGTTAATATTGATGGTTTTCACTGATCTTAAAGAGTTTTTGAAGTAAATTTTTAAGTAATGTTTAAAAAACAAGCAGGAGTGCTTTATTGGATATAAAACATGAGGCAAAAGCTGAGTGTTTTGGGTCTGATAAAGTACATACTGCGAATTTTTTGAACGGCTTAAAAGACAAAACGTTTTATACGCTAATTGCTTACTTAAGTTTGGCAATTTCTGTTTTCTAAGGCTAAAAATATTGAGGAAAATTTGAAGAGAAATTCAGGATATAGTCACATATGTCTTTATCATATATAAAGACATGACACAGTTATGATTTTCTTTTGTATTTTCCACATGAATTCTTAATGAGTTTTTTAAATAGGATTTAATCATCTGGACCCAGTTGTTCAAAAGGCAATTAGCTTAATCCAGGATTAGCAAAAATTTTGTGGAAACCTTCTGATCATGCTGCTGGGAAAAGTTGTAATTTCTTTTAACAGGTTTTGGGTGTACAGTACACAAAAACATTAAGCTGTGAAACCTAAAATAGATTTTTCAACCAGAATAAACAAAACCAAAACAACAGATTAACTGGAAATCCTAGGTTAGTGCTAATTGTGCTTTGAACAACAGGGCTTTTGAAGCTTGTTACACAAAGTCAGCATGGGTCATCCAATGGTTGGGTCTTGGCAAATAAACAATGCTATTCATTCTCTGAACAACTAAACTTAAATTTTACCTACCCAGTAGCTCAATTCAGTGGATAATGTTCCATTCTGTAAGTAAATTTTACTTTCAGTTATTCAAAGAATTTAATACAGTTTACATGCTGGAACTTATTCTTGGCTTAACAGCCATCTCCTTTAACCCATTAAGGAGAAAGGGCACACTCTACCATTTTACTCTGGCTAACGTCAGATGATTTTACTTGTCAAGGAGATGAGCAATGCCCCTCAATGAGTTAAAATACCAGGCTTATGGTTTGGCATCTTTGGCCCCTCTAGTAACTATGGTAATTTATTACATGTAGCTCTTTCTTGTTCTACTAATTATCGACATGATGTCTTGGACAACGATATCTAATTTTTGAATGCACAGGTTAGGTATTGTCACCTCTATGCAAGATTTGACATAACCAATACTGTGATTACCATTGCCAATCCCTTTGAAAACTATCAGTTTTCCATGGACATATATTCATGATTATAATCAGTTCAATACAAGCTGGATTTAATTTATACAATGCAGTTATTTGGGATAACTTTAGTTTTTGAGCACATGTTATTTGTATGTGGCCCATGTAGTAACAAATGTATAAAGTACAGAGTGGGCATGGAAGTATTACTACAGAGGCCGCAAGTAAACAAAAGTAAAGATATGTTATTGTTGTTACCATTAATATACAAGGCCAGATAACTATGAAATTGTAAGTATTGTATGGTATGATTACTGGTAGCTATATACTGGTATTAATTTTAAAATTGCTTTCAATTACTATAGGTCTTGCTGGGGTTGTGACAGGTACAGTGATACATTCAATTAAAAAGTATCCAGAAAATGGAAAGAAAACATTGGTTGTTTCATGTTTGTCAGGTAATCCTCACTTGTTGTAAAATTAGATACCTAATGTGACAGAAATATGAGTGAACTCATTTCAATTGAAAAATTGCTTCTGAGTAGGAAACAGTTTAAAAACAAGACCAAGCCAGGTATTTTTTGATATTTTACCTTTTGAAATGGCAAGCGTGCTTCTTATTCTATACAGAAAAAGAAAACGTATTTTACATTTTGTATTTAGCAATTAGAAAATTGTTTGAGTGTCTCTGTGCTGTGATAGACAGGGGTAGCACCAGAGGGGAGCAGGGGGGCTACAGCCCCCCTGTTAGGGGATTACACTGATAAAACATTTATATATATATATTGCATAAACTATGAACACCCATTGATTTAACCAAGGGAGATAATAGACTCTTCTCTTCACATTAAATAAAAAATAAACTGCTTCTAGTTAGTTGTTGTGGTTATTCTTGAGAAAAATATGTTTATAAACTTCAAATAAAGAAATTATAAAGGGGCATGGTCTCAGCCCCTCTGGCCTAGCCGCCCTTTTGGGGATGTTAGCCCCTGTGTCGGGAAATTCCTGGCACTGCCACTGGTGATAGAAACATGAATGACATCATTTCAACTGGAAAAATACCTAGTGATAACATGAGTGAATGTTTTCAGGTATCTTTCTGGTTGAAATGGTATCATGCATGTGTCTATCACAGTACAGAGTCAAGAAAGTTATTTTCTATTTGTTTTATAAAATAACCAAGGGTTTTTTGAGTTTTCATAATGTCAGCCGCTTCTCTGTGCTCTAATACAAATGAAAATGATGTCAGCATATCACAGTACTTTAGGAGATAATGAGGCTTGTCCAATCACTGTGTGCATAGGAAACATGTTATTTTATAAATTTTGTTAAATAACATTTTGAAATTGCAAAAAACTTGGGTGAAAGCCATATTACTGTAACTCAATTGAAATGTGGGAAATGCTCCAACCATCTCAAAAGCCATCCATACTGGCAGTGGTTTATAAGAACACATTCATTGGCAATAAGTTGAACTAATGTGTTTACAAGATATTTAATTCAAAATCAATTACAACCCACTAATCAACATCAGTGCTAATGGTAAATACATGTGTTATAGTTATTTCTATTGAAAATCCATACCAAACTGTGACTACTTTCAGTGTTACCACTGAGTCACAGAAGCACTACTGGACACTTGGGACAAGTCAAAATATCGTGGATACAATCCCCATTTGGGCTCACATTCTCAACCCCATTTGTCATTGTCCCAAACTTCAATTTGTGTTTCTATATAACATGAAAAATATTTTCTGTTTGTTAAAAATAACCAAAAATCTTTTGGATTTTCAAATATATAATATTACGTGATTTTCAGAGGATACCATTCACATTTCCATACTCTCTTCTCTAATGTAAGAATTAAAATGAGTTCAAACTTGCCTATTTACTATAGCAGAAAATAAGGCCGACTTGTTATCCCAGGGACAGCATACATAACATGCTTGTTATTTTTAATGCGATAGAAACAAATATGGGTTCAGTTTTCTTCACATAGAATTAATTGGTACAGAGTCATCAACAAGGCTGGTCCAGCGTAGGCAGCGGCGCAACAACACAACACCAAGGGAGGGATTCTTGCTTGCCACAATCTGAATAAGATAAAAATATTCTATCCTCGAATGTAGAGTTTACCACATTTACAGCAGGAGATGCAGTAAATGAGGTTGGAGGAAACGCATGCAAAACTGTGCTTGATTTCAAACTTACATTTTGGGGCCGAAATAGAGGTAGTGGGATTAAGGTGCTTGCAAGTCTTGCACACAGGACGAAGACAACAAGAAGTGCCAGTGGGTGACACCTGGTCTTGTCGAAGTAAACTGTGTACTAGGGTTTCTCGAATGTTTTTGCTATGTCAAAAAGATACTAAGGGGTTATCGGAGAAAATGGAAGATGTTTCAGGGTCATTTTTAAGTATTTCAAAATTCCGGAAAATGATATCTCTTACTTTAAAATTAAATGGATGGAAAGTTAAAACCAGTGGTACTTTTTTGTTGTTGGAAATGTTATGGGGGGGTTCTCCTAGGGTGTGGTTAGTTAGGGTGTGGAGAAACTGGGAGACGTTTAGGTGACAGATTTGCTGAACATCTGCGTGATATAAAAAACAATGAGTGCAACAAACCTGTCTCCAGGCATTTCAACAGTGCCAACCACTCCATTTCTGGCATAAAAGTTTGTGCCATCCTCTCCATCACTGATGCGAATGATACCCGCAAGAAACAAGGACAGCGTCTCATTTACAAACTTGGTACTCTCCATCCCCGCGGCCTTAATGAACGTTTTTCTTTCATTTAGGTCCTCATCTGTCAATGCCTGCCTCTGCAGACATTCACAGTATTTTGTATTACTTTTCTATGCCATTTGTTGTGTTCATTTTCTACTGTGCTCTCACTTGTTTTATATTCAGCCTGCATCTAGGCATACCCCCTTACTATCGGGTTTGTTGCTGTGTGCGGGCTCAATATTAATAAGTTTTCATTTTGTTATGGTTACGTTTCTGTCATTGGTTAATTTTGTTTCACGTGACTACTTGTATAGCTTGCTATATAAGTAACAAGTTTGTTTATTCTATTTCTCTTTCTGCTAACTCTCCAGACGAAGGTTCTTTGCTCGAAACGTCGAGGATAGAATATTTTTATCTGTTTCAGATTGTGGCAAGCGAGAATCCCTCCCTTGGTGTTGTGTAATTGGTATAGAGCGTTATTTCAATACTCTTAATCTTACAGGTAGTATTGGACTGGGTGTTGGATACACCTTTGGGCTCATTAGAAAAAGGAATGTGTATGTTTATAGTTTAGCAACTGGGCTTAACTTCCTGATTGTTCCACTGGTATTTTTTGGTAAGAACACTTTTTTACTACAATTTTTATTAATCAAGTTCTCATTTTCCTATGTAAACTTACACGATTTTGTGTGACGATCAGCCTGCCATAATCCAAACATGACTGAGGAAAATTTTCAAGCTACATGTAATGATTCTCAAGCTTCTCAAAAATCAATCGTTCTGATCGTCATAGAGATGCTTCAGTCGTTGGGCTAGTCAGCTTGTATCGTGAAGTGTTTAAATTTATGACATTTGGACTACTAGAAACTTTTTATGATAATCTGACACTGCCGAAGTCAACTGAAAAATGTTGACTCGAGCGGGATTTGAACTCGTATCTTCGGGATACCGGTCCACCGTTCTACCTCTTGAGCTATCGAGTCCACAGGGTCCGAAGGCGAGTTTTATCCAATTTAAATGCACGAGATATTCTCGCGACAACTTAACGCTTATCCATGTTTCAATTGAAACACTGCACATCCTCTCATGGATAAGCGTTAAGTTCTCGCTAGATTATCCCGTGCACTTAAATTGGAAAAAATTGCCTCCAATCCCTGTGAACTCGATAGCTCAACAGGTAGAGCGGCGGACCGGTATCCCGAAGGTGCGAATCCCGCTCGAGTCAAAATTTTTCAGTTGACCTCGGCAGTATCAAGTTATCATGAAAAGTTTCTTTTAATGTGTATCTCTGAGGATGATTCTGAAATAGAATTGGACTGCTAGGTATACGTATTTTAATTTACAGTAAGAACGTCTTTTAATGGATCTAGTCAGGACGAAGAATATACCAACTTGGAGAACACAAATGACATTCTGAATGGAAACCTTAATCGTCTTACCTCGACGAGATACAGTTAAGCGTGTTTCTCGACTTTGAAAAATTTTCAAAACAACGTGTCCAATCAATCAACTTTGTGTTGTTTTATGATGTTTGATCGCAAAACATCATTTTAGAAGCATTTGGGAAGCTTGGCAGAGATATTCGACTTCGACCCAATTCTTTCTCTAGTAATCGTAGAATCCTTGACAGTCTACCACAAGTTGATAAACTAGATGTATCTTAATAGTTCAGAAATTTATCTTTTAAGGTAATTACCTAAGGAGGAATTTGAATATATCGATAACCTTCAATGATATATACTTGTAAATCAATTAATACGACAGTTATCTGAAACTCTGTTGATTATTTACGTGCATTGAAGAAATGAAATCTACGCCAGTAAACGTACCTTAATCTAGGCTTAAACAGTAACTTCTGTTTGTAAATTTGTTTCTTTGACCTCATAGCGCTGTTAAGTGTTTTCCGTCAATTTTGTAGGAGTCCGACAAGTTGTTCAAACTGGAGATGCAATTGCTGTGCTTATACCAAAAGAAAAAGCAATGGAATTAACTGTAAATAACCCTTACGCTCTCTCTGTTTGCAGTGGGTCAATCACAGGCTTTCTGACATCGCTATATTCTCTGAGTAAGGAGCACAACTGAATATGTGTCTGTGTGTTATAGTGTTAATTCTCCGTCATGAGGCAAGGCAAAGTAGGGAAAGTACGCTGCTACTTTCGCTGTACACTTCTTACAGCTCTTGATGATGAACTGTTGATCTGAATGATATGTCAATATGTCATTATCACTTCCAACAACAGACCTAGTTTTGATTTTATGGACGTGTATCTTTCCTCGTTCATTAGAGAGAAGCCTAAAGTCGACTGTCCTTTCCATAATGGTTGGAAGCGTGTTGGCAGCTTCAGGTTGGTACTTCCTTCGGTAGTCTTATCATTGTCCCAACTTAGGGAAAGTATAATTTATAATAATTTAAATTATATAATTTATAATCTAAGGTATAATTATACTGGTATCTATCTTTTCTTCTAAATCGTGAGCAGGCGGAATCCCAGGCATTCCTGCAATTTGATTGGCTGTAACAGCGATCCGGCTTTTGCGATCAACGGAATTACGCCCAAATCTCACTTAACTGTTACCACCAGTTTTTATTCCAAGGAAGCTTGAAATAGATCAGCGCTAGAGGGAAATAAGTGGGAAAAAACTTTTAGCGGAATTCAAATTGCCGCAATAAGTGATTTCTAAAGTATACCAATAAGTTTTTTGACAGTGTTGCCTTTTTTGATGCACACTGTATCGATTACTACAGAAGTTGTTTTAGTCACTTTGTAACTAGTCAGTCAAGATATACATGTAGTCTCACACAGTTCTCTACGCACCTATGATTCTGTTGCATCTTTTGAAAGAAAACTAGCACAGATTACAAAAACAGACCTGAACTGTAATTATTTACAATAATTTCTTTTTTACATATCTATTTGAATATGATTCATTATCATTTTACATCCATGAAAATACATACTCTGAGAACGCTTTAGTTGTTATCATGAATAATCCTGACCGCACATCTTCAATTAACAGATGTGTCGACCAAATTGTGCATTTGGGGTCAGATTTTGTCAAATGAATTATGTTATTACGCAGTAAACCCATTACTATCGTCCTAGAAACGATATCTTATTAATTACAAGTCCTTGTTTAACCGCAGGCCAATTAACTTACGGCATGTTCAATAAGTGGAGAATTGATAAAGCTATGCAGATTCACTATCCAGAACTATTTGAAAAAGAAAAGGTGAGTTACCTAAACCAACAGACTTTTTACATGTGAAAGAAAAAAATGCTTTTCAAACTGAATAATTCTTCGCAAGAATAATCATAACTGGAAAATCAGCCAACCAAGCTTGATTCTCTTTTCTTCAGACATTTAACTACGTAATTGCGATGCAAATTCCCATACTTGTCATTCTCCGCCGCGTGATTAGTTTGAGAAAAAAGTCTGATGCCGTTGATGTGAAGCTGTCTGTTTCATGGAAAATATCTCAGTTGACTGTAATTTTTCGTTGAATGACATTTGGTATGAGTCATAAAGACGAGAAAATGGATTCGTAACATTTAATAACAACACGGTTTCACGTTTCGTTGTTCAACTAATTTCTTTGCAAATAAACATTGGTATTAGCTGTTATCGCGTACAAATTGGCTCATTATCTTCTTTTCACAAATTTTGGTTGAAAATGCCACCATCGTCCACGCTGTTCAGCGTAGAAGTAACATGTAAAAACGGAGCAGGAGTGTTTTATCGGATTTAAAACACGAGGCGATAGCTGAGTGTTCAGACCTGATAAAGCACGTATTGCGAGTATTTGAAATGATTTATAAAACGGACCTCTTAATGCGCTAATTCGCGAGGAAACTTTGAAAATTAATGTTTTCTAAGCCGAGAAAAAAATTGAGGAGAAAAGTAAGCGTATTTTTATTATATTTAAAGACACGATACGGTTGTGATTTTCCTTTGTACATGTATTTTCCTCATGAACTATTAAGCAGTTTCATAAGACATTTTGATCGTCCCATCGTCACATTCCATTATATATTTCATTGTAATCCAGCGACAAGTTTCTGGCTAAAGTAATGCCGTCTTAACGCATGCGCAGTAAAAAGAGGGCATTTGCAACCCGCGGGAGACGAAATGATTTCGCACAATCGCCCCTAGTCCCCACAAGCACATCCCACAAGGTCCAAAGCCACCTTAATTCTGCTAAATACGATGGACCATGAAACTTTTGAATAAAGATTTAATACCGCACACCAGAAGTTTAAAAAAAGAACCGCTAAGAAATAGTACTAGATCGCTTCAAAGAAGGTTAATCTATTACACTGCAGCACACTCACATACAGAAATTGTTAATCCAGTAAAATTTACACCATTTAGATTATTAAGGCCGATTTACATTGCGTATTGTTTTTGGTTCGGCACGAGTAGAATTGGTACTGGTACCAAAACTCGCGGGCGGAGACATCTTTTACATTTTCAGTTTTTTAGCCGAGTCAAAATGCAATTTGGTATGGTAGTTTTTTATTTGGTACCGTTCTTTGCACAGTGCATGATATTAAAGTTTGAAACGCATGCGTTTTACTTTTTCCATGTCAGGTATGAAGGCAACTGTTTCATATTTTCCGAGAAGAGCAAAAAGGGACGCAAACTACGGTCAAAATATTAACCTTTTTTCTGAAACTTTACGTCAACCTGTTTTTAGGCGGATCTCTCTTCTTTAGGGGATTTTGCATTGTTTAAGCTCCAGAAGATAGTCTCATCTTTCATAATTTCTAATAGCTTTTTTAAAATCCTCATTTTTCCGAGGTAACCTCGAGAATTATACATTCTCTTTCGTGCTAGTTGCCATCCGCCATCTTACAATGTTTCTCAAATTTGTCAAGCATGCTCACGCCACTGGAAGAGAACATAAACGGAACACGTATCCGTTTACACACAAGATTTATCCGAGCCGAACTAGAATTTTAGTACTCGTACCATTTTCTCCCGTGCTCGGACTACCTCTTCGAAGACCCAGAATGGATAAGAATCTGGTTCGACACGGATAAAATATGGCTCGGTTGAACCGCTCACACCTACGAATTTACCCGAGCCGAACCTTTTATTTGGGCACTCGTACCAATTTCACCCATGCCGAACCAAAAACAGCACGCTGTGTAAATCGGCCTTTATACTATTGCATTAATATTTTAATTGGTTTGATCTTGATCTTTGAATCCGTATTCTTATTGATATACATATCCACATCCATATACTTACCCGTACACGCCCCGACATTCATATCCATATCGAATCCACATTCACAAATACATCTGTAAGTAGACGGTATCCACGTCAACATTCCCATCTTCATCCAGATCTGCACCCATGATTATCATTATGGACCTTATGATTTACGAAGTCAACTTGAACTACGACGTCCTTTAAAATTTTGATGTTTAAAGAAACCACAGTTTATTGACCACCCTGCTTGACACTTGTTGATCTTAAGGTCCCTGTTAACTGCCGCATCTTCATGCTCATTACTATGTATGTCCGCTTTGTCAATTGTCATCCTTATTCCGATCCGCTTAATGGTTCACATCTGCAGCCATATCATATATGCCATATATTCATATCACTCTTACATCAACATCCGCATTTTTTGAGATCGAGATGGATTGATGGTTTACAACCAGTCCCTCAAGATTCAAAATACGAAGATAAGGTGACGTTGTCGGTGTTACATACAGCAGGAATTAACGAGATTGTTTGGTTAAAGTTTTACCATCATGGCTGCCATGACGTCACGTGCAAACCACTGTTACTTTACATCTATTCCAACTATGTGTACGTCTGTGTCTAAATCTTCTCTCTCCAAGGCTATGTTTATGTCTGCCTATTTTACACAGGAAGTAACATGGGAAGAGTGGCTTGGGAACTTGGTTTCTCGTAAAACAAAATTGGGGCGGTTGGATGATAAAATAGTCGATCTGGAAGTAGAATTCGAACTTCTGGAAAAGGAAGAGGGCGAATTAATAAAAGAACAAACATAATTTTCCGGTGACATTCTGCTGTTGTCGGCCACATGCTTTGAAAAAGAGACTGAAAGATGAAGTGAAGATATAGAGAGAGACCACCTCGGTCGCAGATAAAGTCTACGACCACATACAAAAAACCGAAAATACTTTCTTCCAGACGTGGGTTTGTAATAATGTCGGTCTGTCACGCACACTGGCTTACTTGAACACTAATAGGTGAATACAAGACTTTGAGCTCGGAGGCAGTCAGGCTGATATTAGAATTGATGTTTAGGTAAGGTCAAAGTCTAGGTTTGGTGGAGAAAGATTGAAAGTATTCCGTGCAGGCAGCTGGTTGTCAATGAAAGCTTAAGTTCCACTGGATCGCCAACACTAAAGTTGCGATAAATGTGATTGAATGATTCATATCTTTGTAATTTTAATTAGGTTAAGATATAAATACCTTTAAGTTTTGTAAATAATCGAGTTACTTGTATTGAAGATGCAATACCTTTTCCCGCGAAACATGTATGTAATTTAAAAATGAATCGTTTGCTTGAAGTCTATCCTGACAGTTGATTTGTAGGACAATTTGTTTCGGATCCTGCGTGGCTAATTCGAGCGCTGACGTAAGAATATGTTTTTATCCATTGAAATGCTAAAAGATATCCTTATAAGTGGTGTGGATGTCCTACGTTTGGTATAAGTTTCATATATATAAAATATGATATATAATATAATATAATATAATATAATATAATATAATATAATATAATATAATATAATATAATATAATATAATAGTTAGAATGTTTTCGTCGCTACTCCGAGTTTCACGCGTAACGCAATCTTCAGGCAGTTATCTTAATAATTAAAATTCAAAACCCTGTTAAAGCATTTCCTTCATTCTATTTTAGCAAAGGAAGTTTGTGCTTATTCACTACTATGTACGGGAGGGAATAAGCTACCCTAGACCTTGCGCTGTTTATGTATGGTGTAATATTACGGTAGCTCCGGCCTCAAATCAAGCCATCAGTTTCATAATTTTGGCCTGAAATACCACAGGACATTTTATTTGAAAAAAAATAGGAGAGTGCATGGGGGAGTCCTTGAGTACATGACAAAGGGCTAGAAACTAATAGATCAAAATGGTCGCATCTGAAATTGGGTATGGAAAGTATATGTCTTGTGGAATAAATGTTTCAGGAAACTAGAGTTTGAAGACCACTCCTGGGAGATAGCGTACAACGCAAGGGCTGTACCACCTTCGCTAATCTTCCGACGCCCCTGTAATGTTGTTTAGAAACATTAAAACTTTTTTATAAGACTAGCTCGGAGTCATGCTCGACTGAGAATTTTATGAAAACTTGTCAATCTTTTCAGTACGGCAGAAATCCAAACTGCAAAATTTTGTGAATTCATTTCCCCTCAAAACGTTCAGTTAGAGAGGATTTCTAACAAAATAATTACGTTTATATCCGACCAAATTCGCAGTGTGCTACATTCACAAGTTTTGTTTCATAAATTATGAATAACCTTATCAAGCATGGTCGGAATGCAGTGGCAGATCAAAGGGGGGTTAGGGGTTTTAACCCCTCCTTAAGCCACCAAACAACGTGGGGATTCTTGCCATGGTCTCGATATTTACGTGATAAACTTTGCAATAAATAAAATTTACAGAATTTTTTTTTTAATTGGGCACCCTATTTAAATGATAAAAGAGCCACACAACCCTTAAAAACCTAGAATAACCAAGGGCCTGGTTAGCCACCCCACTTCTCAAAATCCTGGAACCACATTTGGCCTGGCAAACCCCAACCTCTGCGAAATCCTAGATCCACCCCGGAATGTACACTCATATGCAATCAATGGCTTTTCAGGTGCAATGTAAATAAATCATAGTTCGTGTATTGCCTCTGTTCATGAAAGTGGATATTTTGTGTTTTCAGTGTTGGTCTAACACCAGACATTTCCACATAATTCAGTATTTGAAGTCTCTACTTTTCATTATTAATTCATCTTATAATTTACTTAATATTTAATTGAAAAATTACAAGTCAGTTGAATAGGGTACATAAGTGACTGTACTGGATTTCATGATAGCTGTATGCTGAAAATGGTAAGTATGGATATAATATATAGCACTGAAATGCTGTATAATCTTACAATCATTCATGTGCAAATATGTAATCATTTCAGCATTGTTCCACAGGTGTTGGATTCCTTTCAGCAGTTTTTGGCACTGGTGAAGTGATACGAGAGTTAGTTTCCTCCTTTTCTCTTTCCTTCAGGGACTCAATGTGTTTTGAAATTCCTATATTTTTTTCATCAACTGGTTCAGGAACAGGGGATGGTGGAGGTTTTTCTGTATTTTCTTTAGGTGACTGAGGAACTGATGAATGAACAGTTAAGATCTCTGCAGCACTATCATGTTTCAAATCCCCAAGTGGAACTTTTGGTTTTGATTTTCTTCCCTCCTTTGAGTCCCACGTTCCAGTAAATCCACCCCATGGGCATTTTTTGGAACGTGGTATCCCTTCCAGAAGGTGGCCCCTGTCATTGGCAATTTGCCTTGTGTAACCTTCAAGCTGAGAAGGTCTCTGTAATAAAGAAACAATATAATAAGTTGATTTTTGCCATGCAAGATCAGGAGAAGCCTATGGCAATCCAAATAAAAACAACCTAGTTACACACTCTTTAAGTAAAGTTGCTCTGAAAACAGGATATTGCATTGCAATTAACATTTACCCAAGAGATCCAATGTAGGGTCTGTAATGAAACAATTCACCTCAGAGACTGTTGTACAGTGAGACAATCTGGTTCTCAAAATTTTAATTTGGATCTGCAACAGGCACTCCCAGAAGCCTGCTGCACAAATCTGGCCCTCATCATCACTTCCACCAGCCTGCCACAAACCTCTTAAATGTGACGAGTGAGGAACGAGGCAGGAATCTCAATCTTAGAACAAATATTAGAGATCAATAAAAAATTATCTTACTATGCCTCTTCTGCAAGTCTTTAGCTGGGCTTTGATATTCTTATTTACATTACGATTCCCGCCTGGTTCGCTCATCGCACCGATTCTCAAAATTATCCATAATAATGTACTAAACTGATGGTCCCCTTTATTGGGGCTCTTGTGCAAATTATAAGCTTTTCAACAATTGCCATCATGACAGCACTATTGAATAGATTTTAAAAATATCATAAGACACTGAAGATACATTAAATTAAAAAAAATATTAGTTACTGAATTCAGTTGTTAGTGGCGTACCCAGACATCAGGGTATTTGTAGGCGTGGGAGACCGAACGAGCGCACAGAACGTGCGACTTCCTTTGGGGTTTTGGGGGAATGCTTCCCGAAAATGTTCAAACAATTTAAACAATATATGTTGAAAATGTGGGAGCTTGGAGATATCGGGGATGATAGATGAACGTTCGTCAATCTCTTACCTCGAAAAACGATTTCTGAGCCACAGACGGGGATCGAGCCCGCAACCTTCTGAGGACCGGTGAGAAACTCCAACCACCGAGGGACTAAGACTCAGATAAAATCAACAGTAAAATTAATAACATTATTATAACATATCGTGGCTGTCGCTTAGGTCGCACTGATGTCTGGCTTGCACGTTAGCTCGCCATCAGAGTCTTGGTAGCCCAATGGTTAGAGCGTCTCGCCGGTCATCAGAAGGTTGTGCGTTCGACCCCCGTTTTGGTATTTCATTACTGCTGGGGAAACCGCTGGACCTGAGTGTTGCTATCACTGAACTGAGTCCGGTGGTTCATCAATGCAATTCTTCTCAATAACAATAATTTTAAACTTTGGAGAACTTTTGACTTTTCGTTTCCTTTTGCTTATATCATTTTTACTTAATTTATTTTTTTGTAAAAAAATTTGCAGGCTCGGGTCTGCAGGTCTATGGGCTGGGTACGCCACTGTTTGTTCCAACAGCATTTTCAGGCCGACGAAATTATTAGCAAACCTCCGTACGGCGTGCCTAGGCGCGAATAACTTCCAGAATTCCCTGACCTAGAACACCATTATGAAGATGAAGGTATGGTTTATTCTTAAAATTATGGCAAGGTAGCCGTTACCTTCCAAGGGATTTCGTTAATGATTCAGTATTTCATAAACAGGAGGCTTCATTATTCGTTTAAACTTTCATCCAAATGTGCAGATATACTCTACCGCTACTGCGTTCAAAATAAACGTAAAATGGCCAAAATAAGGAGGACTAAAAACCAGATTCTGGACAGTAGTGAAGCAAGTTTCAGCTGTTCCAACACAAGAAACACTACAGACATTCCAGTAGTCATTGGTAACTTAAACGTATCTCGTTGCAAAGGCATGGCGTGAAATATTGAAACTAACCTCTTTGAAAGAAGCGGGAGTTTCCCAGTTCTGAAGTCTTCTTGCTGCGAAAGCGTTTTCATACTAAAAAATTAAAGGTCTTTTAGTGCATTACCAAAACTACTGAAAACAATCGATACTCTTAGCGCTGTGTGTCTCACAGCCACTTATCGATAATCAGCCATGACCAGCGTAGTGCTGCAGTGGAGTCATGTTTCAAAGTAGAAATCTCGTCAAACAGCGATAGAATGGGTTTAACGAACGACTTTTGATAACTTCCTGATTACTAGATACCTACCTGATTCGCACTAAAGTGAGTCGCCATGATACTGTTGGGGAATTGTGATTTGTGGACACAATAATTCTGATTTGGATTTATTTTCTTAGTTTTTGTAGTCGTCATAGCAACAAAACTCCGACTAAACTACGGATATCCAAGACAACTCAATTAGCGAGATTACGTGGGGAGGGGCCCCTGATCTGAAAAATAGGACTGGATCGGGCAACCCAAGGGTTGGAGTGCGGGAGAAAATGAAGCCCGCGAAATTCAATCTGCGCCATATTGGAGTGACCACTTTCTCGGTAACGTTGTTGTAAGGCTATTATGAAAATGAGGAAACTCGTACGTAGGGCTGTAGTAAACGAAGAAAAAATATGAAAGGAAACGACAACACATCCCAAAGTGATAGTGAGGGATCTGACGATGAAAAATCCAGGTTAAAAAGAAAATTTTCACGGACATTTCACTGGTAAGTATGGGGTGTCATTACCGTCAAAACTATTGTGTTTCGTTATTATCTACCGGTTCATTATTATACAGTTTTTCGTTATTATTATTCCCAAGTTCATCATGATCATGCAATGTCTAGTTATTAATTTGCATTTCTTTGTTATTATTATACACTGCTTTGTTATTATTATGCACTGTTGATTTGTTATTATTATGCGCTGTTTCTTTATTATAAAACATTGGTTTGTATTGGCACACACTGTTTCGTTATTATTGTGCAATGTTTCATTATTTGTACCGATTTGTTATTATTAGGCACTGTTTCAGTATTATTTTGCAATATTTCGATATTATCATGCACTGTGGCATTATTATGCAGTGTTGTACTATTATCATCACCTAGCAAAATTTCATGTGCGTGTGAGTAGCTGGTGCATTGAGCAGGGCAGAAAGACAAACGAACATGGTGACAGATTTCACTGCTGAGTTGAAAGACGTAATAACATCCAAATTAAGGGAGATTATTTCTAGTGTTAATAGTGCTGATAATTTTGACATAGCAGAAGAGCTTCAAGAAATTCAGAAGCTTGTCATTGTCTTAGACTCCTTGACAAGAATACCAGAAGAAATATTCAATTTGTTGAGCAGTGCATGGTCAATTTTAGAGTGCTCAGGGATGAACATCAGAGAAAATGCTGTTTCATGGGATAACCAGGTAGACCAAAGTTTGCAGTTAGCAAGGAACAGCTTGCAATGCTTGTAAAAGCCAGGTTTAGTATTCAATTTCAGAGCTACTTCATGTGAGTTCACGGACTGTAAAACAACAAATGCAAGAATACAGTTCTTCAGTGCATTCCCTTTACACAGAAATACAAGATAATCAGGTGACATAGTGAGAGCAACTTAAAGAACAAATCCAAAATGTGGATTAAAAATGTTGATGGGACACCTTGGCTCAAGGGGTATATTCATCATCAGACATCGTGTGAGAGAAGCTCTTTCATGAGTTGATCTGCAGGGAGTGGCTACCCAATTGTGCATGGCAATTAAACGATGTGTATACAATGTAACAAGGCCACTTGGACTCTGGCATTTTGATGGCAATCATAAACTTGTCAAATGGTGTTTTGTTGTTCATGGGTGTGAGGATGGCTTCACACCTGTGTATTTACCCTGCAATGCTAACAATGAAGCTGCCACAGTATTCTAAAATTTCATAAAAGCAGTAGAAAACTGGGGATTGCCCTCCAGAACCAGGTGTGGTGTTGTCAGGGAACTGAAAATGTGGATGCTGTCAAGAATAAGTTAAACACTTGTAGTCCAGGTAAGGGGTCAGCTCTTGTGGGTAAGAGCATGCACAATCAACAAATTGAGCACCTCTGGTGGGATGTATTTAAGGATGTTTTAAAGAATTACCACAAGCTGTTTTCATTAATGGAGGATCTAAATATCTTGGACTCTTAAGCAGAGAATGACTTATGGTGCTTACATTATGCATTCCTTCATCACATAAACCATTGTTTGGATGAATGGTCTGCTGCCTGGTTGAGACATCCCATGTCCACAGCAAACAACTGTACACCCCTTCAGCTTTGTGTGCAAGGTTCATTGATGACATCTGAAGAAGGTACCAATCCTACTGAAGTAACTGACAAGTATGGTATTGACTGGGATGGACCTATCCCACTTGATGACAGTTCAGTAGACATTCCACCAATAGTCCTGCTTTAACAAGTGAACAACTTACACAGTTTGAGGAAAGAACTATGGCACTTCAAGAATCAACATTAACAGAAGACAAACTTAAACTTTACAAACTGGCTAAAGAATATCTTCACCCTAAGTTAAATGTCAAATTCATGGCACCCCTCTCAATGAGCTACTTTTCTCACAAACCAAAATGCAACATCAGTTAGAACAAGGTGCTTGGTTGCTTTTATTGTGTATATTTGAATTGAACTTGCACAATTCGTTATATAGATCAACAGCAAAATACTTTCAGTGCAACTCTAAACACAACTGCATTGAAAAATTAAAATTACTTCATATAAACTAAACCTTTGGACACCTTTAAATGGCAAGTGTTATCAAAGCAAAATTTACCTCAAATACCATCAATATCTATTTTAATGGTTTATTTCTTTAAAAATTGCTAAAGCAATGGCATTAAAACATTATATTACAAATATGTGCAAAGTACAAAGGTTTTTTACCAAATGTAATTCTAATCCTGAGAAACATTTTCCTGTTTCAAATGACTGTGTAGAGCAGTTCATTTAAAGGTTCATCAAAGTTTAAAAATCCAAATATCAATGAAGCAAGCATAACTGAAACAGCCACCTGTGAATTGTGGCAAAACTGTTAACAAATTGCTTTAGCATACTGGAGTCCAGTTTAACAAATTACATGTCATAGTACAGCCCAGGAATCTTCAATTGGCAGCTTGCTGTCTAGATGTGGCCCATGAAACCTTCTTGAATCTTATCTATTAAAATTTTGTGGCTTGGGAATGCCAAACAACCACGGCCTTTTCCATCCATAAAACCTGGCACTGTAAAAGGAAAAATCTCTGGCCTCCACAGTACGTAGACTATGCAGTAGATCTCGAAGTGCAGTACACGCCACCAACACGATCACTCGTTGCTCAATAGTCGATTATTTATCACGGGAAAATCAGTAATTTTAAACAAAATCGGACAATTTTAAAGGCTGTTGTCTCTCCTTGGCATGTTTTCATTTAAAATTTGACAATTATACGCCAAGAACCTACACACGTTGAAAGTTCTCCTCCAATTTCTTCGATGTAAGCTATACAAAATGTACGGCGCACCTTGAAAAGTGGTCACTCCAATATGGCCGCCACGGCTGACGTCCCGGCTTCACTTTTTGAACAATGGTTGGCGATCCAGTTCTATTTTTCAGATCAGTGGGAGGGGGCCAAAAATATCTTTTTGATTGACTACGAATTTCGTGTGTCGTGAAAAGCTGAAACGCCAGCAAGTGAACCATAATTTGACCAATAATTTACCTCAGTCTGTTTCTGCATTATTCGACCCTTGAAGGCAATGAAGCTCAGTAAAACCTGAAAATTTCCTTCATCTTCCTTTGCAGAATATTGTAGAAGGATTTGTCACGCCACGGTTCGTGAAGTTGCTATTTCAATTTTCGTGATTATTGAAATACAGAATATGATTTTACGTACACCTCATAAGAAACCGACCAGGTAGCCCCTTCTTTCATTTAATAATATTCGGTATATGATTTTCACTGATTAATAAGCAAGGAAAAGTTGAAAGAGTAATTTTTTGTGTATATTTTTGAGCGAAAGCTCTTTTTAAGACTCAACCGACGCATGCTTTGAAAAAATGTAAAGGAAAGGCCACTCAGGTGAAAATGGAACTATGGTTGCCAAGTGGGGACAGGGAATCAAGCAATCAGTTTCTTTGAAAAAGGCCTCTTACCCTTAAAGATGCTGTAGCAAGCGAGGAACCAGGCAGAAATCGTAATTTTAGAATAAATATGAGTGCCCACCACAAAACATGGAATAAAGCCACAAAAAAGATTAAAATAAAAAGCTCCTATATATGTCCACACGATTAGAAAACACATCGCAAGGGGAAAAAAGGTCAAACTGCGGTAAAAGGGTGTTAAAATTTATTCTGTATCAACAATTAACTTGTGAAAATAGTTAACAACATTTGCATAGATTATTAAATAAATAAGGGACTGATTACATGGAGAATCTCAGCACAGTTAACCAGGTTGAGAAAAGTTACCAACTTAATGAGACATTTTAGCCAGGCTTGAAACTAAAATTAAAAGTGAAAATACCGAGAAATAGACACTAAGCAGTCATGTGACCTCAGTTCTTTTATATCAGCTGGTGTGGAATTATAATACAAGAAAACCCATATTGTACATGATGTTTTAAGTAACAATATGCAGTTTAGGTCTTCAAAGTTCGTAATAAACTTTCAAAAACAAGTTCGGCATTTAAATCACAAGAAATGATAAAGACGTACACTATTAACGTTGTTCAAACCAAACGTAGTTTTACAAGACCTAAACATTCAGCATTCAAGGTAAAAATTCCCATGAATGACATTAAATGTCTCTACCGGATTCTGGTGGTTGAGTGCAAAATCTGTTCTTAAACGGCGTTTACCCATGGACACAGATATTCATTCTGGTTACATGACTGCCCACAAATTTGACCCATTTCCTTAACCCAGTGCATGTTTTGAAACACAAAGCGACGGAATTTTACTTAAGCAACCAACTCGCATGCGTTTTTGTGGTTTATCTTTCTATATCTGCTTTTTTAAAGAGGGTTGCGATCACGTGACTTGCAGGATAAGTGGCTTATTTCGTGGAAGTTTTCGTTGGTTTGATATTTTTTGCAGTTCCTACGCGTCAATCGACTTCTTCAGGCCGGGATGAAGTTTTTCCAAGCGATTACATGATTTTTACGGGCTAAGATTTCAGTCGGGGCTGAAATTTTCAGGATGTAATCACGAGATAAAAATTTTTTGGAAGGATTCTTCGTGAGTGTGGGCTTAAACTTTCCATGTTATCGGCCCATAAAACCAACATATTACTTTCCATTCGCTAAGTTCTAAATATTAGCATGTTAAATCTATAAAAGGCAATATTGCATTACAGCTTAGCGGTTCCAGGGTGCAATTAAAGCTGAGTGAACACGTTTGCCAGAGTCAGGGCGATCATCAGGTCGAGGTGATTTCTCATTTGCTAGAACATCACCGTCGGTTTGGTTGGTTTCCTCAGCTGCACCTAACACAAACAAAATTATAGAGAACTGGGGTCAAAATCAACAACTTCACACTTAAACAGTTCGACTTTACTCTGGCTTAAGACTCAATGCTTCGACACTTCGATCTAGTGTCTTCACCAGAGTTAGTCGTTCTGGTAGGATCCCATTTTTATACCATTACAAAACCACTCATATAACGTTATCAGTTAACAGGAGGCAAACAGGCTTACGTCAACAGTCTATCGTCATCGCGATTCGATGGGGTGAGAATGCTGTGGATATTCCAGACAACATCTCCGATAGTACCGCGGGTTTGAAAAAAGACTTTTATGCAACCTTTATGTTAAAACAACCCACGATTCTTTTTAAGTGTATCTGTAATTCCTTGAATATACGAATCAACCCACAAAATCTATCGGCAAAGGAGCATATAATGGAGAAAATTTTGGTTATAATGAAAATACTTATTTAGAAATACTTTTTTAAACATTCTTCCTGCAGAGGAGAAAGAATAAACGTGTTCCGCTTAGAAAGCGCAGTAAAATACTAGATTAACTACTCAGCATAAAGGATTTATGATTCATGTCCTGCAATATGAATAAAAATACATGGCAAATTGACAGAGAGAATACTTTACCTTTACCTTTTGGATCAGACTGTTTTCCACCTATAAAGGGAGTATTTCTGATTGCGTAAGCGGAGTCTGGACGAGAGGCAGATGACTAGAAAGTTACAAGAAAATGACTTAGCCTTTCAAATGCAAGGTAGTTGCACCAAATCAGATGTACACAAACCTATTCTCTGTCTGCTGGGGCAGACTCAGGATTTGAAAAAAAGGGGGACTAACCTAGAGTCTACCAGCGTTTTGAGATGACTACGTTGGTACTTGGTACCCCTGATGAAAACTCGTGTTTGTTGGGGGAAGGAAATTCTTTGTATGATATGACAAGGTGCTTTCTTTATTTTAAAACATTTACCGTAGAATCCCGAAAATAGCGGCTCCCAAAAGTAACGGCAAATTTTACGTCTATGAACATTTCCGAAAGCAGTGCCCTCCACGAAAGTAGCTGCCTTTTTCGAAAATACCGCGTTTCTTCGTGATACAATGAATACGATTGATGATGATACTCAACACTTGACAGTGTTGTTTCAGTCATCGCTTGAGTAACTCTAAAGTATTAAGTTTCAAATCCCGAGCCGCCAAAAGCAAAATAAAACTTTTTGAACTGAAAAAGGAGGCAAATGTGGTAAATATAAAGCTATTACAAGAGCAAAGAACAATATGTCCATTGTACGTAAACGTACTTTACCACCCGAAAACAACGGCCCGCCCCCTGAAAGTAGCGGCCCCCAATGGCAGATAAATCCGAAAGTAACGGGGGCCGCTACTTACGGGATTCTAAGGTATCATAATTCATAATCTAGTTTTCTAAATCGTGCATTTTAGCACATGTTTCAAGTGTTATTGATATCAAACACTGCTAGACCAAACGAGTCGCATTCATAATCTTTTCATAGCAGAGTCGCCAGTTGTAAAGCAGCAATAGTCTGCAGGATGAGCCCGAATGTGTTAAATTGACAGTTGGCTTTGTACCATTGAATGCAGTGTTTGTACCATTATTACAAACATGTACATGGAATGTCAGCAGTTGGAAAGAATGTTTTTAAAACAAGAGAATAAGTATTAAAAAAATACTGTACTTTGTTGTAAATTTTCTCATATTACTAACCGATCGTAATGCAGATGACTAGTCTCTTCTTGCATTCGCATTTGATGGTATAGAAACATGAAGGAAGAAGCCATATAGGATTATGTTACAGTTCCCGCGAATTAAATCGGTGCTGCTATTGCATATATCTTTTTTATCGGGGAAAAAGTTTTCACAGCGAGGTATTTGATTGATAAAGCATACAACAGCAGAAATGACGTGAAACATGCGTTTAATCGTCAGTGATATCCTATGTCAAAAACCTGGAAGAAAACCTTTTTAATGAATAATTGCCACCTCAACTTACTGCGTTTGCGCTAAAAACTAATGCACGTTTCATTTTTCATTATTATGTTTTTCTCTACGTTGTTTATGTACTGATCCTGTAATTTTGACGCTTGCACGAAGAAAATCAAAAGCTTTTAAAATAGGAGACATGAAATTGTGACCTTTGAAAACGCTTTCAGAATTTTGAATAACGTTTTGGAATATTGGTCATCAGAACGTGCACTGGTTCAAGAAATACGTAATACATCAATTTACGAGACCAGAAGAAATTTTCTATCCATTAAAAATCTCTTTCAATGGCAAGCTGTGCATACAAACAACGTAAAACTGGTAAATAGACGTTTTCTTGTTGTTCTCCTTACGTTTTAGTAGAAATAACAGAAGGTTTAATTAGATAAATGTACACTTTATTTTTGGCAGCGTTGTTGGATGACAAATTCACCTAATCCACGATGCCAAAAACCAACTGTATTTTTATCTTTCTAAACACTCACTAATCTAGTTAAAACGTGCCATGAACAATATTAGACTATTCCTCATTGCTTCGAGTGCTTCGAGTGTAGAATGTGCCATTAAATGGGCGCTTTTTTCGCAATAATAAAGTCATTTATAATGGCCTTATGACCACCAATAATATGACCCACTTCTTTTGGCCAATGTAAATTTGAAAATCAAAACTTTAGAATTATCCTTGAGACATCAACCAGTACGCGTGTAATCGGGTCATAATCCAATGCCTTCTACCGTAAGAAAATTGAGGTTACGTGAGTTTATTCGTGTTCAAAATGACAATGATTATTATAATTACCCAAAGTCTTCTTTAGGTACTTGTATAAACATTTAAATAGAATAACGGAGGGATCATTCATTTGTTTTTAGTTTTACCTGTCTGATTATTCGATTTTTGACCAACTCCTGCTTCGGAATACGTGTGCATCCTAAGGCTAAATCAGAGTGTTAGCAAATGTAAACAATTTCAAATAATTTTCAAGTAATACTTGTATAACAGTGGCGGACACTAGGGAGGCGAGGGGGGCGATCGCCCCCCCCCCCCCCATTAATTTCAGCTGAAGCTTTCATTTTGAAAAATGGAAGCACAAGGTCGTCTTCATTTTAAGAAAAGGAAGCACAATGACAACAATGAACAATCAACATAACAGAACAAAATGGCATTGTTTAAAAACAAACAAGAAACATTCTAAATTTCTGATTTATAGCAAAATGCGCCATTAAAATGGTGTTTTGAGAACTTAAAATTTTTAGAAAATGTGCTCTCAGAATGCTGCAAATGCCATTTCAGCGATCCTAATTTCAAAAATTTTCTGGGGGAGCATGCCCCTAGACCCCCTTAGAAAGCTCGTGCCTTCGGCACTCGCCCCCTCCCCCCAATATTTCCTGAAGTGTCCGCCACTGTTGTATAACCGTGATTTTACGAACACAGGTCAGACGTTAACATGCGTGACGAACCTGCAAAGTGTGACCAAACTTTGTCCGAAGCTGAAGCAAAATCTGCAGGAGACCTTGAAAACAAAATGCTGGATTATCCTCTTTTTCCTTAGATCATAGCGAGGGGTTATTTAGTATGACAGCTTCAGCAAAATTCTCCTTTACCCAAGTGATTGTGAGACAAAATCCTTCGTCACCGTAGATGTTGCTAAGTAAGGCGCAGTTCAAACGTCGAACTTTTCATGTGCCGAATCTAATGTTAATGAGCAAAATCCTTTGTTCAAACTGATTTGCGTTTGATTCGGCACAAGAAAAGTTCGACGTTTGAACTTGGCCTAAATGTTTCCTTAACCCAAGGATATAAGCAAAGATATTCCCTATCACAACGATTATCCACCACGAATCAAATCCAAGGCGTGTCGAATTAACGCCACAGTGTATCACCACGGCGAGGTTAATAACGATACGTTCCTTTCTCAAGGATTTTGAAACGAAAGCCACCAACAATTGTTGGCCTATTAACTCCTCACGACTCTCGTCCGTTCAGACTGACGTACAGTAAGCCCATAATAACAGCATTTGGATATAAGTCAATGAAGACCCAAATCTCGTATTTTTAACCCTGTCTCAACGAAGGAACGACTTCAAGCCATACCACACCAACTTCTCACTTTCAGAAGCCTGTGCTTCTCTCTTGAACTTTGTTTTCCTCCGTCCACCGTAACGATACTTTGGCTTTTATATCTTTATTCCTACACTGATTAACACTTTAGCAAGGCCCCTAAGATGCCACAGATTGGTTACGTGAAATACAGCGCTCAGGTCCTGGTAAGGATCGAATTCACTGCTCATGACAAAGAGTAAACGCAGCATGACACACACAGCCAAGTTGCATTTGCAATATCTTCACTGCCCTCTCATCATAGGCCAACAAAAGGCATTTTTCTACCATGACCTGGAAATATGAAAGGGTTTCAGATGGCTTGTGTAAATGTTTTACATCGCCTATGACTTTACAAGCAAAAAAATCGCTCCAGTTTTCATATTTTTGGACATATTCGGTTCGATAAAGGGGAGCTTTTCATTCTTGCTCCCCTATACTTCTTCAATTTCTTATTTCGTAAGGTCATTTATCCATATTAATTAGATGTCGTTCCCAACAAGGTAATTTTGGTAGAAGTTATTACGATCAGAAAATGAGGCCTTTTCTCCAGTTATGACATTAAGCAGTAGAAAAATATCGATATTGATTGTCAAGATGATAAAATTCACTCCAAAGAATGTGTGGATAATATATACACACGGGTGATAGTCGGAGGCTCGACAATCTCATATCTCAGAAAAACGATTTCTGAGCCCAAACTGGGATTAAACCCACAACCGTCCGATTGACCGGCGAGCCGCTCTAACCTGGGGCTCAGAAATCACTTTCTGACGTGTGAGCTGGACGAACGCCCAACGATCATCCGTGATACAGTTTACCTCTGAACACCCACACGTGTAACATTAACCCTTTCCTTCACAATAGGACCTCTTTCCTTGAAGAGTGAAATCGTCAAGCGTTAGCCAGAGTAAAATAACCTGGCTTTAGTCAGAGCAAAATAATGAAAGACTGATCCTGTCGGGAAAGAGTTAATTGAGATGAATATCATTATTTACATCTCATGTCTGCCGCAAAGGCAAATCGTATCCGTTAAACATGCCACTTAGCTCGCCATCTGAACCTCGGAAGTTCAATGGTTAAGAACGTAAAGGCCGCTTACACGTGCGATTTTGCACGTTGTGATTGTCACCCTGGTGTATGTAACAAACTCACGACAGTCTATGCAGCAAAATATACGCTCATTATTCGCTACATTTTATCCTTGACGCTCTCCTCAGTTAAACACATACTCCAAGATGTAAATTGCAAGACACAAAATCGCAAACAGCTCTTTAGAGTGTCTCACCGGTCATCAGAAGGTTGCGTGTTGGAATCTCGTCTGAGGCTCAAAAATCCGTTATCTTAGGTCAGAGCTAGAGGAACTTCAACGATTATCCATGAAAATCTGCAATTTCCCACATGCATGCCATAACATTAATCTATACATGTACATGTCCTCACCTTCCTTCCGAATCTTTGATGTTGGGATCTGCTCCATTCTCAAGTAAGAACATAACGATCTGTGGAATGAATAAAAAGTATGAAAAGGTGTAACTAAGGTAACAGAAACGAAATGAAACTAAAATAAATTGCACTACAAAATAAAATAAATCGGTAAAGTAAACCAACTAATGGCGCCAATGCAGTTTCGCACCTCATCCATATAAATACAAGTAATGTAAGTAAATTATATATCATTCGACAGTTTATTACCTGGAAATTACAGTGATACCACGATACCAACCATTCACTGCAAACATAATGCATTATAGCCTTAAAGAACATCCCTGTTACTTGGTTGAATGTTTGAATGTTTCTTTGTACTTCTTCGAAAATGTGTATAATCCCAAAGGTTAGATTAGGGTTAGCGTTAGGATAAGGGTTAGGGTTTATACACATTTTCGGGGCTTTTAAAGAGCGAAGAAACAATAGAGAGGGACTATACTTAAATTGTAGAAAAATCTATAAACTTTACAGTCTTGAGCCCTCCGTTCACTGTTGACGCTCATGAACTTTTATGTGTCTGTTTTTTTGGCTATAATGTCTTATGTTTGGAGTGAATTCTTGATACTACTGTATCATTGTAGTCTTCAGGTAAGAAGCTGTCGACTAATATGCGACTTACGTATGTTACTTGTATTTATACAGGTGCGAAACTGCATTAGCGCCCCAACCTAATGATAAACTACGTGAAACGGAACGAAACAAAATCAAAACGAAGCCTGGTCCTCACTAAGCATACTGTAAATTTTGTAGTCGATACTTTTGCGTTAACTAAGGCTTTTAATTTCTTAATTTTAACGCATATTAAACTTGCTCCTAAATATAAAGCACTAAATGTTTGATGTTTTCACTTCTCCATAAACTTCATGCCTTTTTTAAATAAATGAAGTATTTCAGTTTATATTATTTTATATTTATATTTACTCAGTATTTCAAACTGTTAAAGTCCCGGTCAGGATCTTAAAACTATTGAAATAAGTTAAGCAAACCCAAAATGAGTTGAACTGAACTTATCAAATAAAAGTAAGCCTAATTAAAACTAATGAAATCAAGGTGCAACCAGGAGTTTTGTAGAGGAGGCTACAATGTTAAATGGTATTCCGCAGGAGGGCTCTGTAAGTACGGTATGCTCCCCAAGAGATATTTTATATTTTAAAGTCTCAACCAAGCCAATTCCCACATTATGAATTGACAGTCCTACAAAACACACCTGCAAGGTGACAGTGAAATTAACACGTTTCACAGTTGTCTGTCAGAGGTACCGAACCCTCTAAGCTGTTCACTCACGTTACATTTATTTATTACTTGTTTCAGTGGTCGAAATAACGAAAATTCGGATTGCCGGTCATTTTTTATTGTGCCAAAAGGATCGATATCTCGTTCGGCGAAATTCAAACCTGGCATGTTGCAGTGTTCAAGATGGCGATCAAACTACGAACAATGCCGGGAAACAATCGTTCCTACGCCCTAAATTCTTTTGGATTTTGCAAAAGTGGAATAAATGTCACAGATTTTTTAGGTCTTAGAGTTTAACATTTATTTACAGTGGAGTTGTTTAAATTATTACTGGTGATTTTGAGATGTTTGTTGTCGGTCAAAACAAAAATATTGCCAGTCATGGCCGGTGACCGGTCGTTGTTTTGACCACTGTGTTTTATGGTGGATGCATATAAAACGACTTTTTTTGTGGCTGTTAAGGGAGGGGCTTGAACACCCTATGCCCCCCCCCCCTTTGGGTGCATAACTGAATGAAGTAAAATGAAACAAAACTAATTATTGATGGGGTGGGAAAAGGTTCTAACCTTGGACAATTTTTACCTTTTTTCTAAGTTTTGCCCCATGGACACTCAAAATTATTGCCCTGACCATTTTTTATGGTTACACATTAGCAAAAGTGTGGATTGTGAGTCTCATTTAAAAAAGAGGTTTGAATTGGGTTATAAATATACAGTTTTGATAAGTGGAATCAATTTGGCACATGCCCAGGGCTTATCCCTGTGAGAATAATACTAAAGTGCACAATCTTGCTCTTTAATGGGTTTAACATAAAAATGTACTCAAGAAATGACTATCATCTACAAATTGGTTAATATGTTTGAAAATAACATAATGTATTTTGTTTTAGGTCTTCCTTAATATTCCCAAAATGAGGAAGGTGAAGAGTGGCTTAAAATATTTAATACCTTGATTAGAATGATTGAAATACCAGAGGAAAAAATTTAAAGCCATTTCAAACCTAAGAGTGAACTTTTGAAGCTTTTTCTGACAAAGGTTTGAAGGATAATTTTGCCACACCCTTTAATGAAACTAAACAAGCATTAAAATTATGAACTTTCATGTTGGAGCACCATCAGCAGTAGCAGGGCCAGGCTATTAGATTCATTGATTTGGCCATCCTGCTCACTTTCAAAATTAATATTTAGCTCTTTTCAAGCTATTTCATTGCACTAAAATAGCTCAGGTCCATTGTTATTCAAAGGATCCCTCACCTTTCCATGCTCCTGAAATGTTGCTGCATGTAATGGCGTCCAAAGAGTTTCAGAATTCTGAACATTTATTTCAGCACCACCATCCACCAAACTTTTTACAACATCATAAAATCCCCAAAATGAAGCTATATTGGTTATAATTAAAGATAGTTCTGCCTTAATTTATATTAATGTATGCATCATTGAACTAGTGAACACTATAGCATGTGGAACTTTTATAGCTGGGGTTTTTTTGTAAGATTTATAAGACAGGAACTCCAAGGGTGCATAGAAACCGTTAGCAAAGGACATATATTAAGTAGCTACAGTTAGACTAAGTAAGAATTAAGACCAAATAAGATATCATAACATTATCATTTGACAACCTCTCCTACAAGAAACCCCAGTTAGCTAAATATCATTATATGAAATACAGTGATAACTTGGTCAATCCAAGCATTTTGAGTGGTTGTCAGACCAGTAAAAATTCAAATTTTAAAGCACAGTATATTCTTATGATGGCAATATGATGCAGCATATTCTTGTGATAATTCAATCTGCGAGGCCTTACCAATGTATAACTGGCTTTGCTTTTGTTCTGAAGCTCCTCCTCCAATTATTACATTCTCACTGAGAAACTTTTCAACAAGCTGAAGGAAGAAATAATGAATATGTCTATTCATAATGCTAATTGTCACTGATACCATAAAGAATATACTTGAGTGATGGAATTATTAATTTTCAAACCCTTGAGGATGAGAATACTTGCCACAAAATATTTTTACACTTTTCAAGCTTCTGAGTTCGTCAATGGCTAAAGTCCACCATAAAAATAACACCATGTCCCATGCCATAAAGGCATGAGTATTCCAGGTTTGGAACCTCATTGTACAGGGCCCTGTGCAATTCTTAACTGGTATCCCATAGGGTTCTACAGGTTGTGAATTTAGGATCCTATCATACGACATTGTAGAGGGAGTGCAGGAAGCTGAGGCCTTCCTTAGTCTGAGGGAGTGGGCCTCACTCTTTTCCAAAACAATAATTTCTTCTCCATCAGGGAAAATTGTTTATTAACAAAGCTAATACTACCAGTATGTGATAATTGTCTTTAAAGTATACAGCTATTCTTAAACATAAGTAGCTTCTCACTTTTATGCTTTTATTGTCATGTAATAAATGAAGCTAACAATAAGCCATGTCAGCAGTTGTTGTGGAACAGCAACTTACATATTAGGGATTTTTTTATACCCATGATTGGGGGGCCATGGGACCACTGTACATAACCTCTCTTTCACAGTGCAAGAGCCTCTGGGACATTCTTTGGCACTCATTTCATTGCTTATTTACCAGTCCCTCCTGACCCAGTCAGCCTTCCTAGTTGTATTTCAGTAGCAGCAGTGGGTAATCTCAGAGTACCACTCTTGGGGTAGCATCAAAAGCTCTGTAAATTTAAATAGGCACTAATTAACTTTCCATAATTTCTTTGGCATTGGTGTTGTTTACAAAAATTTGGAATTTGTAATTCTTGGTTTTATACAAGCCTGGATATATTTTTTTTTTGCTCTGGCTGTCAAAATGACCAGCATCAATCAGATTGTGCCTGTCACAAAACAAAATGTACCTGTCACTTAACAAGACTATAATTTGATTGATATTTGTACATTTGCTGTATATTAACAATTGTTATTGTATACAAGCATTGGTATGAGGTGTTAAAACTTAAAAGTATGAATGATATGTGCACTGCACACAATTTTATTTAGAAGTATTGTACATGTAGATTTATACATGTAGTATATATGACTACAAAAAGATCATGATCATCAACAATTAATCTATTCTTGAACCATCACATGTCTCTTTGATTAATTTAAATCCTCAAAGTCACAGTAAATCCCCAGGAAGGAAACCTGCAAAACTAGAATCACTATCATCCGAATCAGACAAATGTTTCTCATGTAAGTCATTGTCATATAAGAGAAAGCAAATTCCGAAAAAGAAAGCCATCTTTTAACTTAAGATTTAAGTTAATGAAAGATGAAACTGTGAAATAGTGATATTTCGATTTTATTGCAAAATCATCTTCAGACTAAGTGGGACAATGACTAAGTCATTGTCAGTGGGCAAGTCTTGATCAATATGGCTATCATTGCTAACACTATTTATGTCAGCAGACATGAATAATGAAATTATTTTCTTCAATATGTTGTATATAATTTAATGCTAGAGTGATTACAAACAATCAATATCCAAGACAGTCGCACTTCGGCATTTTATATTCACCTGCACACAATCTCGCAAGTAACTCCCAAAACTACTCGCAGCAACTCACGTGCATTTGCTAATTTAATACACAAATGAAGAGAGTGATTGATTGAAGACAAATATTAATAATTGGTTTTGTAATGAAACTGGAAATCAATGTTACCAAAAACCGTTCCGGACAAAGTGACAGACATAGTCAAGTTTGTGACTGTCAAAACTCTATAAATGACAAATTTGTACCGGACAATGTCTGTGACTGGACGCTAATATCCAGGCTTGGTTTTATATGTTGGTGGACAGCCCCATTCTACTAAATTTAGGTCTACATTTCTGATCCAAGCAAAAATCTATAAATCTATGAGTGTGGGAAACTTGACCTACAGTATTTAAACAGCTCAGAACTATATCTAATAATCCATTCACAACTGAATGTGTTCCATTGATGAATAACATCACCAGGTGTTAGCCAGAATGAGACAACAGAGGATTGATGCTGGTGAGAAAGAGTTACTTGTCAACTATAGACAGTTATAACCCTCTCCTGGATGGATGTCTTCCCATAATGAGTGAAATCATCTGGCATGAGTAACAGTGAAATGAGACAGGACTGATCTTACCAGGAAAGAGTTAATGGAGCAAGCAGTCCCACTGAGTCTTAAAAATTAGATTGATTCATTATCATCTTACTCTATTTAACATCAGTCCACTTGATTGATTACTTACTTATTAGGAGTTTCTTGATTCAAAATCAATTTAAACTCACAAAGTTAGACCTAAATATGAAAGCCACTACTACTGTAATTAAGACACTCTACAAAAACTGCAATTAGTTTTCCTCCCGGCCAATGTTCCATATGGAACATTTATTTCCAATGAAGCCTCTGGCAACATCCAGAAAAGCATATCCCTATCCTTCAAAATAACTTCCTAAATTAATGGCCACAAGATGATGAACTGAAAGACTATGCTTACAAAATTACTGATTTAACTTAGCATAAACTTAATATAGAAGTTGATCTGCATGACTTTGGTTACTTGAATTGCCAACTTGAAAACTCTACTGCTACAGGTATTGTATAACAAAAAAATAAACTGTTTGGCTTTAATTGCTTTGATCAAGTTATTGATATTGTTAATGACAATTATTAAGAAAAGATCAGGAGTAAGCATCTCTAAGACTTCAGTCCAAATCAAATATGTTGCTGGTGAAAAGGATAAGTCATCACATTGCTGTGGATGATTGAGAAGACCTGTTATTATTCGTCTCTATGTCAACCAGGTTTAAAACCTGGGTCCGTCTCAGCTTATCACAGTCAAGTACATAAAATTGGGTATTCTGCAGGAGGGCTGAATAAGAATTAGGAGTTTTTTGTCACTGTTTTGCAAACAGAATTTAGTACTGGGGTTAAGCTGTCTGCAGGGATGCTATTCATTGATCTGTGCACTAATTTTCCAAACTTACATTGAAATCACATGTTATTTCTCGTCCTAATTTAACTACAGATATTAAGTATCTTTGGTAGTTCTACCTGTCCAAATCGGCTAATCAAGAATGTTATTGCCCCATAAAACACTCGAGATATTTCTCTGCATCTCTGAAATGCATCAGCATTTATGCACTGCATGGGTTAACTGCTGTGCTTGACTAAAGACTGATAAAGTCAAGTAAATTTAGATTTTGAATTGACAAACATATAACTACTCAAAACGTCGAGTTAGTAGCACCACCAAAAGGTTAAATCTTGCCTTCCACTAACCTTGTCATCTCCTTTTTGTGCCAAGGTAGAGAGTTCCGGGTAATTAACTTTGAAATTCTCCAGATTTCTTTGTAATTGACGTCCCAATATTAACGCTTCGTCTTCTCTGTCGGCCATCTTGTGTCTTGCTTGTATGTGTCAGTGATACGCGCGCGTAAATTTGAAACGCGAGTTCGTCTCGACGCAAGATTGTTTACTAATTCACCCGGTTGCTATGAGCCGAGCTAGTTACTTTCAAAAAGTAAAAAGAATTGTAAAATTATTGCAGTAATGAGAATACGTTACATGAACATGATAATTAAAAAAAAAATAAAATCATGCTAAGCAAAAAAATAATTCTATGATAATAACAATAACAACAACAACGTCGACAACGATAACGATAACGATAATAATAATAATGAAATAAATAATAGAGGTTGTTGGTGCATCAGGAGTGGTGTCTACGGAATTGGAGAGGTGGATTGGAAAGATTGGGATCGAAGTGAGAGTAAAGCATTTGGAAGAAACAGTATCATTAGAAACAGCAAGGATTTTGAGAATGGTGCGTGAGACGCCTTTGGGTACTTGTTGTAACTTGCTCTTAAAGTGATTACCGGATGGAAGACCTGAAATCCGAACGTGAAGAGATGATAATAATTATAATGTTAGTATGGCCAATGATCAATTTGCAGGTTTAGTTTATAATAATGATCATAAAAACTGTGCACTTATCTGTTTCAACCTCTACGTTAAGAAAAATTTTGTTCAAGAATTAAGAGAAGACGTTATATTACTCTTAATAATATGAATGTTAAGAATTATCAAAAATATATAGAAAATACTAAAACTTAGGTGTCTTGTAGTTAGGTATCCCAGCATAAATACCTCAGGAATAAAAAACAAAAACATTGCACAATATACATAATGAGGTGCTGTAGGGGGTCAATGCAAAAGAAATTTTGCCATAAGACCTACAAATGGTTTCACAAAATCCAAAAACGATTAATACCCAAACCAGATATTTGATTTTTTAACTTCCACAACTAGGGAAAGACTGAATGAATGAATGAAAGAATGAATGAAAGAATGAATGAATGAATGAATGAATGAATGAATGAATGAATGAAAAACCTTTATTTCGTCAGGGTAATCCTTTCAGTGCTACAGTAAGCACTGTTATCAATAGGAGCCCTAAATAAAACTATTAATTATAAAAGTTACATCATTTTATCAATAAACTAATATACAGTTATTAAATTATTGTCCATGAATATTACTAGGGATAAATTAAAATATATGGAATTACATAACATCGCAATTACACCTAAAATTATTAAAAACAACACAACCATTATAAAAAAAATTTTTTGCAGAGTCTGTTCTAAATTTGGGTAAATATAATAAATTACTTTGTCTGGTTGTCATAGTGCCACTCTCTCTATTATAAATAAAATAATTATGTAAAAACTGATTTGACTTGTTTGCCAAACACTTATTAACTAAATTAAAAATATGGTTATTTCGCCTGTCTTCTGCACTGTCCCATTTAAGGTTGGCAAGAGTGGGAGCACTACGAGGGCTTTTCATCACAATTCTACCAGCCCGATTCTGTAGTCGCTCTAATCGATCGATGTCACCTCGATTGCAACAAGCCCAAACCGAATCGTAATAGTCCAAAATTAGTGGTAGAAATGTTTTATAAATTAAATTGGCGACATTTGCTGTAAGAACCTCTTTTATTCTACGAAGCAACCCTAACCTCTTCCCAGCTTTAGAGATAATGTAGTTTACGTGAGATTTCCAAGTAAGGGTATCATCAAGGACCACGCCTAGATATTTATACTCCGTAACTCGCTCTAGTTGGCAATGTCCAATTGAAACTCGAAAATTTTCCACTTGCGTTAACCAGGCGCCCGTTCCAAAAAGAACAGCCTCTGTCTTAGTGATATTAAGGAACAGTTTATTCAACCGGAGCCACGTATGGATTAAATTTACAAGACCCTTTTTATATCACTCGCCACTGTTGCCAGATGGGTAGCCTGCAAACCAGCCCAAGCTGCCTTAACAAGTAGCCCTAAAATAGCCCAATTATTTTTTGCACAAAATAGCCCAAATTTGCATCAAAAGAAGTAAAAACTAGCCCAATTCTTATTAAAAATATGTAAATCGAAACCAAATTACGCAGTCCACAGTGAAATATCCACCACCTTTTGAAACCCGCAACCCGCAACTTCCCAAAATTTCCCGCAACCAGGCTTCCAAACCAGCCCAATTGGACGGGAAAACCGCCCATCTGGCAACATTGTCACTCGCATCAATCGCCGAGAAAAATAGCATTGTATCATCGGCGTACATTAATATGTTACAACGTATTGTGCTATTTGGTAGATCATTAATGAAAAGAACGAAAAGTATTGGACCCAATATAGAGCCTTGTGGTACCCCAGCTGAAATAGTGCCAGGCTCCGAGAAAGCATTCCCAAACTGAACGACCTGACCACGATTTTGCAAATAATCAATAAACCATTCAAGCTTTTTATCTATTATTCCACAACGACTCAGCTTTTCGATTTGCAGACTATGATCCACAGTATCAAAAGTCTTGCGTAGGTCAATGAAAACTGATCCCGTCATCAACCCTTGATCCATACTTCGACGAATATGATCACTCAAAGCAACTGCAGCAAATTCTGTAGAATAGCCTTTTCCAACCCCCCACTGAAATGGACCAAGAAGGTTGTTCGTTGTAAGAAAACGACACAGCTGTGTTTGAAATGCCCTCTCCAAAACCTTGGAAGCCGTTGAAAGATAGAGGTAGGGCGTTAATTATCCATTTCAAACGTTTTGCTACCTTTAAACAGTGACATCACTCTGGCAATTTTCCAGTCATGGGGCACACAGCCTTGACAAACAGATGAGTTCATAATAACCGCAGGAGGTTTCGAAATTACGCTTGCGGAATCCTTCATTAAACGGGACAGCATTTGATCCAAACCAGCAGCTTTACTTGTTTTCAATTTACGCAATTGAGTATATATAAACTGTTACGAGATTTCTTCAAACTTAAAAGTAGGAGTTGTCCTAAGTATCCTTTCAGTTGGTGTAACACATGTAAGACCAACCAGTGACATAATAGCCTCGTTTCACAGTTTCAATAAGTCAACCAAAGGTTTCAAGAAGGAATTTATTAAAACTATCAGCAATCGTTTTATTATCTGTAATTAACCTTCCCGCGATTTTAAAATTTGAAAAAACAATTTTTATTTCGTGCAAATATGGATGGTGCGCAGTCAGGTAGAGGCATAATGATTGGAGACGTTCTCTGACCAAAATTATAATTTATTTCGACGAGCTTTCGGCCACTAGACTGTGGTCTTCGACAGGTACATGACTATAGAAAATTGCGAGCTTATATACTATTCTAATGGAATGACATCACCGATAAAGGAATCTATCGGTGATGTCATCCCATTATAATAGTATATAAGCTTGCAATTTTCTATAGTCATGTACCTGTCAAAGACCACAGTCTAGTGGCCGAAGGCTCGTCAAAATAAATTATAATTCTGGTCAGAGAACGTTTCCAATCAGTTTCTGTTTCACCAGGCAAAAATTTCTTGATCGTTCTCCAAAACGCTTTCGGAAAATCTCCATTTTCCTCAACAATTTTTGTATTATATTTACTCTTCGTACTTTTAATTGTTTTTGTTACTCGATTGAGATGTGATTTACAAGCCAACCAGTCTTCCGTCGCATGTGATCGTTTGGCTTTACGCAACAGATAATGGCGTTGTCGAATGCCTCTTTTTATTTGGCCTGTTCACCAGGGACAGGCAACAGGGACCACGAAGGGGGGACTGGGGGACTTTAGCCCCCCCTTTTTTGGAAAGAAATTAAATATTACAGTATCGCTTTGAAAAACGTCTCAACCATGGTGAATGGTTAAACAAGATAGTTCTGAAAAGAACTAGAGGAACCAATACACAGAGAGAAAGTAAATACTAAAAAGAAGCACTATGCATTTCGGCAGACCACTCTTCAGGTGCAAACGTTTGCTAACTCTTGAAAAATGAGTTATCAGCTTATATTTATACCTAATGTAAAGGCAATGATGTCATCCCACGTAGGAGGGATTAAACATCAAAATAACCCCAATATACATGGATTCCATAATCTTTAGAAAGAATGCTGAGCGGCACTTTGCCAGAATGCTAAATTTGGAGTGTGAATAGTTATTGGCACATTTGTTTGACAACAAGTGTCGACCGATTGCCGAGTCACAGTTAATCGTTTGCATTGAGCAGAGTTACATTGCCTTTTCGGTTGATTCCTTAATGGTAAGGTCTTGTTTCGTATAACACTTGGCACATGTTGCTTGATCCTTTCACTTAACCGTTGAGTTGTTCTACCTACATAGCGAGAACCACACTCGCATTTTAGTTTATGATTTTAAATATTCGATAAACATATCCGATATTTGAGTGACCAGCTGATAGTACTTGAGTTGTTCCTGTTAATATAACCAGTGTTTTGTGATTTCTGAGTAATGAGTAAAATAAGAAGTGTTCACGACCGTCTCAGAAATATTGAATTTAGAAATAAGAAAAATAGATTTAGAAATAAGAAAAAGCAAAGAAAAATAGGTCATGAACAGAACGAATAGAGGATCGGAAAAGACGGAAAGACAAATAGACGAAGCCACAAGAAAAAACAGGACTCACTATGTATGACCTTACTGCCCGTCAGCAGTGCAATTAAAGGCTTTGCCAAACCTTATGAAATTGATACGAACATAATAACTAGTACATGAAAAGCAAACGTTTCAGAAACAAACAGGGCGTGATGAATTTCACACCAAATTCACAGGTCTAACAAATCAGTGCGAAGGGGAAGATGCCTTTTAGTTGAGATATTATAAATAAAACAAAACGATGAATATCGGACGTCAGGCTCCGGTTGGTTATATACCAAGATGGAGGGTCTAGAGGACCTAGGACATCAGGAAGGTCTAGAGGACCTAGGGCACAAGGTCCTACACTAAAAGACCTGGTAAATTTTACTAACTATGCGCAGAAAAATATACACTATTCTGGGGGTCATTGTACATACAATTACCGACCTGGCCAGAGTGTCCCGTTAAAGGTTCAATAAACATCAAAAAAGTGACTAGCAATGATTCAGATTGCGGGACTTCAGACACCAAAACCCTACTGAGCTTCACCCAGAGAGAATAAACGAAGTGGTAAAAAACCTAATCAGTGAGTTAAATTATGAAGGCATAGACTTCCCAGTCAAAACATCACAAATCAATGAAATTGAGAAACAGAACAATATGTCAGTAAACATGTTTGGTCATGAAAACAAAAGAGAAATTCAGAGTTTAGCATATAATTAGCAGTTTACAATTAACCCCTGTATATGAATATATTTCGTCCGCGAGCAATGTACCGTTTCTCAGGCGCAAAGGAATAACGACGTAAAACTCTGTTGCTAAGCGGGATGTGACACCAAATTAAACTTATCTACTCCCCACCTGGGAATCACTATCTATAAAGAGAAAAATTATAATAGCTTTTGAAGGATACCAATTCTTATGTTAATTTTTTGCTGCATATTTTCGATGTATATCTAGCTGTATTTTCGTAAATTTTCAAAATGCTGTAAAAAACTATTTTTACGAAAATATACCAGTCAATGAATTTTCACAAATTACCATAAAAAGTATATTAATAATGACGGTAATTAACAAACGGGAAATAAAATTGGAAAAAAAGAAAAAACAGGAGAAAAATCTCAACACGTTTTCAATTTTATGCAGAACCTAACCACCAAAGACTCATGTATTCTACTGGGACAAAGAAACAGAGGTTTTCTAGGATGTTCAAACCCCTAGCCGCTAATTTTGGCATTCAGTTAACGATTTATTTCTTTTGAAAGGGACAGTGCAACAATGTGCAGTTGATTTAGTTAAATACCAGACTCGTGCTTAATTGGATCGAATGTCTCGTGGTTGACTCGTGAATAGAGTGGAATTAGTCACGTGGTCGAAGCAATAAATTATTCAAAGAAGGATTTTGCAGGGACCTCGAAGCGTTTTTCGGTGGAAGAGCAAAAATAACAGAAGAAAAATCTGGGTATGGAAGATGGTCAAATTCCTCTTGGAGTAATAGGGGTGTTTGTTTACCAATTCATAACTACTCGGTAATCGGAGACAAAATTAAACAAACTCGTACATGTTCACGGTTCTGGAAGTAAAATATGGGAGCGGTTTGTGCCGAAACTACGCATCTGCGGACGTGATTTGCCGGAAAGTTTTGGGAATCAAAAATGCCTGAAATGCTTTCTCCAGCGATCATGTATGAACGAAGGAGGTCAAAATATTCAAAAACAAAGCAAAACCCATTTAGGGAACCCTGTTTTTAGATAGTAATAGTACGTGATTATATCTGGTTTAAACAAGCAAAAAAATAAACAAAAATGAAACACAAACAAAAACAAACAAACAAAAAAAAAGTACCTATCGACAAGTTAAGAAGTCATGTTCTTAGTTGAATATCTACCTTCAAGAAGACGTTTTACGGTTTATATTGTTTTAGTCTTTTCATCCAGAAAAAACTATCACAGATAGAGGGCTATAAAAAAACGGTAAATTGCTATCGCCGGGTAATATTATTTTTTTCGAAATTCTTAGACTATGCCACAGAGTGCACACGTCAAATTAACCGTGGTGATTTGAACCTGCTTTTGACTGTTTGGAGTCAACGAGCTCACCATCTGTGTCGTCAGGTGGCGATTATGGATACAAGGATATTGATTCGGCGGAGTTAGATTTTAGGTTACAGTAAGAGCGGTGTCAATTAGAAACTTACACATTGAAGAAATTTTCTCATATTCTGTGCTGTCATGCAATCTTTTTAAGAAAGGCTTACCGTTCCCCTCTTCTGCGATAAATGATGTAATACGAATACTTAAACAGTAACAGAATGGCAACTCTACACGTCTGTAAACACGAAACTATTACGTCCTTATGTCGGAAATAGGTTCCGCAAAACGTATTCTTCAAGGTCAGTGTTTGCCATTCAATTGTTGAGACACATTTTATTTTAAAGATGGGACAGGACGGTAGTAAAATACCATCGAAGCGACGAGTCAAAGATGCAGAGAAAGTCAAATTATTGAGTAAAGAAAACCGAGCAACTGTAAAACGTAAGTATAACTATACCAAAGACATCGATTTGATGAGGATTAAAGTGTCATGAACTGTTGAGAAGGTCTATTTTGGGAAAATAATCCTTTAACTTGTTTTAGTGAGCGAATTCATGAAATAATGATCAGTCGGTGTTGTTTCGTTGACGAAAATTCTTATTGTATATATTTTACTCTGATAGCTAGGGCTGTTGTACAACCTTAATCTTTCACGAATCATTTCAGCAACAACAAACTCCCGTTATGTTTTAACTCTATTAACTGCCATCCTACTGATTTCAGGAAGTGTAACAGTAACCCTGGTATACGAATGTGAAACCATACATGCAATTACCTGCATAAGATCATTCTGATTTATCAAACAAAATGACATATTACATGCTTTTGAAGTGTCTATCAACAGGAGGTTAGCTGTTTAGTTATTTTCTCGGAGTTCAAAACTTTGGAGACTATTTATATTGCTGTTTTTATGCTATCTTATTAGCTAAAGGAAAATGTGGCAAGGCCGTAGTTACATGGGGACCACAAAAGCAGATGCAGGATCCTCAAAGTGGGGTTGCCGTGAATTGGATAAAGCCTATCACGTTCAAACATACTTTGCAACACTGCTTGCAATTACTTGAATGCAATATTGCACACAGTGTTGAATGTCAAGCATAAGATGGATATTTTGGGTCAGATGATGTGAAAAGATGAAGCAGTCATTGAAACTGTACTCTATTTAATTCCTGATGAGCTGGTACCCTAACTCTCTCTTGTCTACTTCCTCCACAAATATTTGCTTGAATTTGATCACCCAAATTTGATCTTGCAAATCTTATTGGCTGCAGACCTGAAAGTAGGAAGCAAATCAAACTCTTTAAAGGACAGATATTAACAAACCCCCATGGTTTCTCATTCAGAATTTTAATCTTGATAATGCCTGATAATTTCATTCATCAGAGGGAGGCATCTCAAATTGTTTGGGTTAATTATTAAGGTTAATTATAACACATCAGAAAATTAAGACTTAAGTGGGATAACCATAGGTAGCAGGGGAGAAGGCAGCCTACTTCAGAGGTGACAAATGAAGACAGAAATGACAAAAAATCACTACAAAAATTATGGAAAATTAGGGCACAAGAAAAAAGATTGGAGTAGGAAAAAATCAAATGGAGTAAGAGAAATACAACATGTGAATTGTCAAGCTCGTAGAAATAGCTTAACTCTCTGCCATCTGTACTCAGCTTTTTGTAACTTTTGCTCTAGCTTATGTGACTGAGATGATTTTACTCATCAAAGGGAGACATTTTAGATCAGAAGTGGTTAAGAATATCTCTGTTACTGGTAATTCTTTTCAATTGATATCCAGCATTTTGATTTTATTCTGGTTAATAATAGATGACTTTACTGATCAAAAAGGAAGAAATCCCAGACCAGAAAGGGTTAACTGATGCACCTTTGGGATACCAATCCCAAAGGTGCAAGTTCAAGTCCCGCTTGAGTCAACCTTTTTCAGTTGACTTCAGCAGTGTAGGTTAATTGTGAAAGTCTTTGTTTCATAATACCCTGAGGATTATTCTGAAATATAATATGCTTTAATTAACTATCTAATGATATACATGAATGATTTCTGATTCAAGTGCACTTTAGTGCATGTAGACCCCTGAGTTAAAGAGGCAATGGTGGGCTTGACTAACCTAACCCTAAATTTAACTCATACCCTACCCTTGAAGATCAATGGTTTGATGGGATCTGCTAAACTACACTAGCCTAATTACTCAATTCTGATTGACTGAGAGCATTACAATTTCAAGGCAAAAAAAGTGACACTAACTTGTACTGAATTACTTTTTTGGCACTATTACCTTTCTGATGTATTTGTAATAGCATGGTTTCTCATGCAATTTGGAATTGTCACTTGTGAATTTTTCAGTAATCTCAAATAGCACTTGTCTTTCAGACATGCTGATTTGATGAAAAACTCACTCATATGTAATTTGTAATAGACATGGAAGCATTAAAGTGAGACAGTACACTTGCATACCTCTCTCTGTATGCAGACTGGGTCAAACACAAATTCATTTCCACAGTAGGCTTAACTGTACATGAATCGTATACAAAATCCTCCCAAATGCTCTTAATATCTGACCCAGTTCCAACTGTATAGCATGGCTGAGTTAGCTACTGTACTGCTTGCAGTTTAATAATGTAATTACAAAACTATAGTAATGCATTCCACTTTTTTATAGTTTCTGCTACTGAAATCCAGACTTTAAAGCGACTGTACCACCAACTAGCATCCTTGTCACCTGAAAATGAATTCATTGATAAACAAACCTTGTAAGTCAATTACCAGTAAATTAGGTGTATTTTTACAGTCATTATGTTGGAGAATTGACTCAGTTACTAATGAACAGTAATATAGGAATAATGGCTGACTTCATTTTAAGTGAGCAGTGCCTAGTGACCCTTCAGAGGTAACACCCAAGAAACCATTAAGCGGTACAAGATTAACATAGTGACAGATGTAGTTTGTGTGAAGGTACCTGAAATACAAGAAAAAAAAAAAAATATTAATTTTGCTCCTCTAAAGTAGAAAACAAATATGTGAAAATCTGGCTTTATGTTAAGACAAAAATCCATTTTGGGGAAAGGTATTTGTAGTTGTGTGTGGGGCAAGGGCCAACACCTCTAGTTTGTCAAGGCACATGTGCTTACTTAAGCTGTCAGACTGAGTATCCTTATTCTTAGTTAAAAAGCCACCAACTTGAACTGATGTAGTTACCAGTATACAAATTAGACCAGTGGGGTCATCATTTCTTTGTAAATTTAATGTAGATTCATGAGGACATATGTTCCATCAGCAAATTTATCAAATGATAAAAAAATGTAGTTCAAAACTGGTTGAGGGAGATTTGTTGATGTTTAGTGGGCTAGTTGTTTGAATGTTTAAACATACAAAAACAAGCCACCATAATGATGAAGTGACAATATGGTATCAAATAAACTGAGAAAGCCTAATACTTCAGAGACAAGTACTGTTCATTAGAACTAAATATGTTATTAAAAAATGTGATCAGTCACTTTTTAGACAGCTCACTTAAAATGATTTTTCAAAGTAACTGCTATCCTGTGGTTTTATATTAGGCAGGTTAAATCAATCAAAATGTTACTTTATAAATTGTATACTAGGCAAAATGAAGGAATTTTAGCCAAAAAAGCTATTTTAACCCATTAACCTTTAACACCTGATTTTTTTTCTCAATTTGTTCTTTGCTCTCTCTTTGTTTTTCAATCCTTTGTTTTTCCTTTGTTTTCTCAATGATTCTTTTGTTCTTGGGGGTCTGTTGTATCAAACACCAGGCATCAAAGAGTTAAGGGGTAAGGGCACAATTTTGTTATCTACTCTTGCTAATGCCATACAATTTTACCTGTGAAAGGGACAAGCCCTGCCCCTTAATGAGTTAACCTAAGTATGTTTCTACACTTAAATTTACTTTATAAAGTATTACTAAATACAATTTACAGCATATGGTATTGATTAGAAAGTTAAAGACTGCTTTGTGTCTTGTTGTAACTGACTACTGATTACAATGGTTTTTTCAAATTTAACCACTGAGTTTGTTCTTTAGCTTAAACTATTTTCCTCTGGAAGGGATTTTGGCAGAAAGACTTTTTGCCACATTTGACAAAGATAGAAACAATGTCATTGATTATGAAGAATTTCTAGGTGAGCTAGTTTTAAGATAGCATCTTCTCATTTCTGACAATGACTTACCACAACATACATTAATTGATTCTTGGCAAATGGTGATCTAACAGTTGAAATATTTAATGGTCCAGACTTTAGTATCCAGCTTTTTATTCATCTTGAAATTTTGATCATCTGAACAGACTTTTGGATGATTAGGATCATAATTAATTACTAGAAAGAATGGACAGAAAGCCTGGTGAGATATGCTCACCTTGCACTTCTTAAAAAGTGATGAACTAAGGCACTGTAAATTGAATACAGTACCTGTAGCATGCCTATCTACTGTTTTGATTGATAATCTAATCACAAAATAGAAATTAACAAAGATAGAAAAAACAAAAAATAAAAAACATTATTGCCAAAGAAAGGTACACCAACTTCAGTAGAATCAATGTCTACTCCTGGCTTGGGCCAGCAATAGGCTTAGTTAAGGTCTTCAAAGCTTACAACAGAAGATAAACATGTTATCCAGTTAGGACACAAAAGGCCTGAAGAATGACAACACTGTAGGCCACAACTGACATGTGGGATCACTGGGCAGATTTTTTGGGTCAGTTTTTAGTGCTTGAACCTTTCCCTCCTGTATGTGATGTAGAACTTTATTTTGGCTAGTACCACAGGATTTTACAAATCAGGTGAGGAGCTTCAGGCACTGAAAGATTAAAACCTAATCCCTAAGTATATCTTTAACCTGTCTAGACAGTGTTTTTGTATCATAAGGCTAGTTTGGCTAATTCCTGACAATTTAACTTGTCAATATGAGGCAATCTTGACTGGATGGATAGAGAAACAATCATGATCAACCCACTCCTGCCTAGACAGCCTGTTATAAAAATTAGTTTTACTGTGACTAAAGTTTTTATTTTGAAAGGGAGGGTGTCTAGGGAGGAAAGGATTACCAACAAGGTCACCCCCAAGCAGTTTATTCTGCTAATGCCCAATGATTTTGACACCTGGACTTTTCCTTGGGTCAACTCCCAAAATATTCCATAACATTTTAATTTTATGCTTAAGAGATCATTTATTTTCTGTGGTAGTATGCACAGTCCAATCATTTTGTTTTTCTGGATTCTAACACGTCAAAAAGGAATAGTTCCAGTACTTCAAGTGGAGAGAACAGCTTTGGAATATGTGACACCCCTAAATTGTTTCAATTTTGCATCATTTTAATTAGGAGGTCTGGCATTGTGCCTTTGTGGATCAGTGGATGAGAAATTCCAGCTTATTTTCGATTTGGTAAGACAGACTGATGTATATGATTCAGGCAAACACCTCAGTTTGAGTTTTTTTTTTTTTAATTGGTAATTTAACGTGCTCTAACAGTATATTTTGTGATTGAGTGTGAACGCTTAATATTCTTTGAATGAGCATTCCAGTTCATCGGCATTACCACGTCTATAGATACTTGAAATCTTGATCACCCTCTCGGCAAAGGTCTTTGTAGCTTAGTTCCTGAACTTTCCTAAACCACATACTCCGTGCCCTCTAAACTCCCAACTTCATACGTATAATTCAAAGAAATTCATATAATTATATACTAATTAAAATCGGTTAGATGGCATATCAGGTGCTGGCGAAAAACGTTTCCCTCAGGCATCTAGTCACTAATCCCTGACACCACAAATTGGTTCACTCAAGAAAATGTGTGTTCATATTCTTTAAGAAGTAATAATTTTTCTAATACCTGAATTTCGAACTGGAATGGTCCTTCAAAGATCTGTTTTATTATTTAGTGGTTGTGGCCTCAGAATTTAAATTCTAATGAAATTTCGTTAAGATACTTGAGTTACGTTCCAGTTATAACTTTGACACATTTTTATTGATTTTGTTACGAGATATATCGCGTACATATTTAGTTGGATTTTATTCAACAGTTGATGTTATCAAGTTTATTAATCTATTTCAATTTTTTGTACGTAGTCATATACAATTCAGTTGACATTTTATTTTGTAAATGTATAGATTAAGATTTATTGAGACTAGACTAAACCAAATGAAACCAGACTAAAAACTAAACTAGTGTAACGGAAAAATCGGCATCCAAAAACGCTGTCCAACGTAACTAGTGTTACGAACTGTTCTCCAAATATTCGAAGACAGAATTTGCGATGGATTTTATTGACTTATATTAAAAAAGTTCTGTGGTGGGGAATGAGATGGAGTGGTCTTTGACATATCGGACAAGAATAGTTTTCTGGTTCTGAAAGTGCTTTACTAATACCTCATTTGCTCTTCTTTTTTTCCGGTGTAATTTTTTACAGTATAATATTGACGGTACGTATATTGCAGTTTAGTTCTAAAACGTTTATTACCTTTACAAACCAAACATAAAAACTATAGCTTGGAATATGAAACTATTTGACATGCGACACTATGGCACCAACAAGCATTCAAGCAATCATCGTTAGGGCCCATTTACACGATACGACTGTCGTAAACGATTGTTTATTTTGATGCATCCGATTCATATTTTTCTATATGACATAATCGCATACGCCTAAGTGAAGAGTCGTATATGACAATCGTATCGCGTGGATAGGCCTTTACATCTTGCTGATAAAAATCTTGGCTCACCTTTGTACTTTTGCTAAATGTGAGTAAACCAACCATCTGCTAGAAACGGGCAATTGACGAACTTCAAAATGTCTTTCAACCTAGGGCCGTTCCATACGTCGCAGAGTTGTCGCATTTAATTCAGACGAATTTAATTCACATTAGCTTCGTCAGTTAGTTGACTCAAATGTGAGTTCGTTTCATACGACGAATTTAATTTAGACGAATTTAATCATTTTGCAAATCTTCATAAGAACAATCAGTGCTCATGACAAACAACAAAACATTTGATCATGGCCTAAAATACGTGAATCATCATAATTTATGCATTTAATTCGATGCAACGTTACGACGTCGTATGAAACCAATACGCATTTCAGACGTTGTATCCGTCTGATCATGACGGATGAAACATCTCTGACGAATTTAACTCCTTTCATACTTCGCGGAGCCGTCGCATTAAATCGACTGATTAAAAGGCGACGATTGTGCGACGTATAAAACGGCCCTAAATATTGAAATGATGCTTGGGTCAGGTGGGCTGTTGCGTATTTGATAATAAAAGCAATCAATCGTGTACCACGTGTTTTGCGGTATATTGTCATGTATACAAATTGCCGTTGTACCTGCTTCTAATGTGCAAAAATTATGTTAACTTTGTAGATGGTGACGGCATTTCAGAGGAAGAGCTAGCTATTGTTTTGAAATCAACTTTAATGGCTGCAACTGCGTAAGTATAAGTATGTCATGTCTACTCTTTTAGTTGACTAAGAGGACTACCTAATATTCATTGGAAAATGAAGGGATATGATGCAGGGCTGGCGACTTGGACTCAAGACGCGCTAGTTTTACGACATTTTGCCGCTAGCAACATGACTTAAAAAAAATGAAATAGAAGACATATTTTATTTTATTTAATTTTCAACAGTTTAGTTTGTTTTAACAAATAAACTCAAAACTTTTCTGGAGATCAATCCGAGGCACTTAAGATTTCACCCCAAAAACGTCAGGCTTGGATAGAAGGACTTATTGACAACTATGATATGATATCGTTTGGCGATCTGTTATTGGCATTTTATAGTTACCATTTATATGATGTACTTGAATTTAACAAATTAAAAATCACTCGCGTATCTCTCAGCTATGATGGTAACAGGATTGACGTCACAAATGCTCGTGCTTCTCAAGCTGTAAATTCAAATTCAAACAGAATTCAAACCTGTACTGTAGCTTTCTAATCGCCGATGAAACGCTCAAACCGTTGGACTGCACAGGCTCAGATGGTACATTTAAGGGCCCATTTACTCCATACGATTGTCGTGTATTATAGTTCGTTCTGATGTAACCCATTAAATCAGTGGAGTCTTTCGGACACTTTGCTACTTTTGTGAGTAAATCAAAAGCAGAAATTGTGAGAGAAAATTACACACTCAATGCACGAACAATCTGTAGGACCATCGTATGGTGTCAATGGGCCCTTAGGTTGCTTATAAGTTATTGTAGTGGTTCATGATTGTGGTGACATTTGCACTTCTTAGGTCACCAGTCTCAGATAGTCCTGAATTTACTTGTCGACCTTCGGAGTCTGTCCTGTTTGCAGACCCGCGGACTTGTGCAGAACACACTGTCAGCACAAGTACCAACCGGTGCAATCAGTAACCTGAACTGTTCCATCCAAGACCTTTCATCCGAATGGCTAGAACATCTCGTCCACAATCAGACAGTTATGAGTTCGATTCCCGCGTTAGAAATTCAAAGAACTTTTTTCTGAGTTTATAGTTCGAGAAGCGTGCGTACTTGTGATGAACAAACTCCAACTTACCAAATGCCATGAAATAATGTACACCAAATGAATTACGCCATTGCAAGTGGGAAAAATACCTAGTGAAAAGCAGTACAAACCGAGAGTTTTCAAGTATTTTTTGGCATAAGCCATTCATGTTTCTTTAAATGCACATATTTAATTCTCTGTGAGATTGAAGACATTTGTACGTGAATTTTTAAAGTTTTTTCGTTTACGGACGAAGGCTTGGCCACCCTTAAATTTAAGGGATGTTTACCGCAAATTAAGTTCTATATGTCGTACTTATTCTTCCCCCAATCTCAAACTTTTGAAAAAAGCTCAAAATGTGAAAGTTTAGCTCAGACAGTTTAGTTTTGCGCTTATTTCTGTCGTTTAAGGCTAAACTTGCCTTGAATTTTCAAGATAGAAACGTTTCATCAAAAAGTAAAGGGGTTAAGCAACAAAACATTACAGTATGAAGGACGAAGAAGACGTTTATTCGAACCACGAACTGTCCGAGAACATTGTTAATGACGTTGATGTCGCCGTTGTGTTATGTAGGACTTAAAGTGAATTCATTAACTATTAATACTACTACTTTAGACCATTCAGGATTAGGGAGGATTCATTCTGGAAAGAAGCATGCCTCCAGATCTCCAGCGAATGTTTTTTAGCTTTTCGAAAATCGTGTGACAAGTGTTTATATCACCGCTATAAAAAAAAGTTATATTTCTTATATAAACTAATGAACAGACTCAAAATAAGGCCGCAAAAATTCTTGTAGGCCAATCAGAGCTTGCGTAATACATGCCTAATTTTATGATGTGATACCCATGATGACGACACCACTCGTTTCTCTACGCCCTTAGAGAACACGAGGCTTGTACAACGAGGGTGCTCAAGATAATTATTTAACCGTAATGCTAACAGTAACCCGACCACTATTCCTAAAAGGTTAGTGGTCTGTAAGCGTCTGCTAAACTGTTCTTTAGCTGTCAATTTTTAATACATATGATATGATATGATATGATATGATATAAATTAGTGTTTCTCCTAGGATTTAAAAAGGGCTCTCTACCTAAAATAGAAAAAGGTGCATTTTGGCCATGTCAATGGCACTTTCTTCAAGTCAAAGACAACAAAGAATATACATGTAAGGAACACTGTTGGGCAAAAAACGTTTGGATCGTAATATTAACGTTGAGAGTTAACAGCGAACTGATCAAAGTTAAAACATGTTACGTAATACGTAAGGCACGTCTTCTGGGGTTTTATTGGGTTTAAAAAATCCACGAAGGTGGCAGACGAGTGTTTAAAATCCGATAAAGCACAAACTAGAACTTTTTAAAATACTTTTAAACAAGAACCAATTGGTACATGTTTTGAAATTGAATCTTGTCTCAGGCGCGGAAGCAGACGAGAAGTTTATCGAAGAAAAGCGAGCGTGTTTAGATCACATTTAAAAACTAGTTGAGTTTTGAGTAGCACAAAAAAGGATAAACTGCATGTAAACAGAAACTGCACTCGTAAACAGGGCTAAAGAGTGATCCGGTCAATTAACGTTCTACAGTAACAGTGAGACCAATAATAAATTTCTTTCCAATTACTCCTCTTTTAATCTAGCTCGGATGGTTTGTGCAGAGGTGACCAAACTAAGTAAGCGCCAAACAATAAAGTATTAAAATTTTATTCAACACTAATTGTAAGAAATAAAATTAAAGTTAAAAAATAAACTACAAATTGCTTTCTTTAATAAACTTCATTCTTCAAATAGTAACCTACCATAAAATATTTATTTGGTCTGTTCACAAAATGACGTACGCTGATTGGCTGCCTAGCCGTGCAATAGTTTTTTCACACAGACAGGCTAGTTCTTGGCGCGAATATTTCTGAGTTGATTGTGAAGGCAAACTAGCCAGCGTCGTGTACGTTTTATCAAAGATTAAAGACAAGAAACTGCTAAAGACGTAGGTAAATCTTCTCAACGTTGATTTTAAGTCTAAAACCAGATGAATAACTGCAATAAAACACGAAGCAATGGGTAAAAACAAGCAAGTAAAGTTTATCCGCTACCTCGCAAAACAAAAGGTTCGTTTAAAGCGATGAAGACAAGAACCAAAAGTTATATAGTAAATTCCTGCCAACCTCGTTTGTTCGGTATATACGGGAAAGTGTTTCGAAAAACCTCAGGCAAATACCGTCAAATAATTTCAGTGAGACAATTATGGATCAAAAGGTTACATTAAGCAACAAGAGCACAACTCAAATCGAATTGCAACTGAAACAGGAATCTCAGGAGATGATGGCCTGAAAACTCTGCATAAAAATTTTTAAGAAATAACTTAAAAATACATAGCAATTTTGTACCAATAAAAGGACAGGTAGACTTAAAGCTGCTAAATGGTTGGAGACCAGTCTGTCCAACTAACATCGCCGAATGCAATACTTATGAGGGTCAAGGGAAAGCGTTTACCAAATATTAAGTCAAAAAAAAAATGGTAACTCATGGGCTTCACAGATAGGAAGTTAGTTGGTCATTTTGATGCGTGGAAATATGAATCAGCCACTAGTATTTTTTTAAGAATCAGCATCGGATTTAATGAATTTTAATTAAATTATGAGCAATTTTTTTTTTTATTAAGTTTGATGTGGCTTAATTGTTAGAAACACAGACACAGATATAGAAAATTGCTTGGATGTCTCTGTGCTGTGATAGAAACATGAATGACGTCATTTCAACCGGAAAAATGCCTAGCGTGCCTAGCGTATTTTTCAAGTTGAAATGACATCATGAATGTTTGTTTCACAGTACAGAGAAATTGTACAGAGACATGAAAACTATTTTCTATTTGTTTTATAAAATAACCAAGGTTTTCTCGAGTTTTCGTGACGTCATTCATGTCTCTGTACTCTAATACAAAGCGAAATGACGTCAGCCGTGTCCCTGTACTCTGTGAGAAAATGAGGCTTGTCTAATCAGAGTGCGCGTAGAACTCATGTTATTTTATAAATATGTATTATGTTATGTTATTTTTAAATATGTATATTTATATCGCATTCTCGCAGTCAGTGCACATATTGCACAATGGGCGGCCAACGAGACAATTAAATTCACTGTCTTTCCATTTTGCAAGATGACTCGTGAAAATGACGATGCCCGCAGAACGAAGGAACAATATTTCATCAAAAAATTCAAGCTTTCTCTTAATTCCACATAATTATCTACAGTAAAATTTATCCAAAATTTATCCAATCAGTTGTCATTAACGACGTCACAATTCTGTATTTTAATTAATTAATGACGCCTGACGAGCTACTAAAAAGTGGCGAAACGCTTAGCGCAATAAAAAGTTAGAAAGTCCACTTGGTATTACTATTCCTTTTTTATATATACATTACCTGTATTTGAAAAGTATTATTACTTTATAAATATATATATATATATATTGTTATTCGTCAATTTAGTCAATTACATAATTTTGCGCGATTGATATTTCTACCCATACAAAATTTCAGATTTACATATTTTTCAAGGTATATCATGCTTTTTTAACGCAGTTGATGGGGCACAACAAGTGCAAACATAGTTTCTTCCATATATCATACCACGCGAAATATCGACGAACAAGTTAATTTCCAGATGAAAAAAAAGTTTATTGTCTCTGAATCCATAATTTTCACAAGTTGTGTTTTTACCTTCCAGGATCGTGAGTCCAGTCAGGGATAACCTTACTGGTATGTTGTTCGTCAGTTAGAGTAAACTGTAAAAGTTAATATTGCTGCAATTATTCCTGATGATGACTAAAACCTAGTCGAAACGTAGAATCTCTAATAAAATGATTTCGCTAATCGGAGTTACCATTGTGGTGCTTTTCATTAAAATATTGAGTGGTTCCCGTAAGACTGGATGAGATTTGTTTATTGGAAGCTTAGTACAACTTAAGAATAAAAGTTGATGTCCACATTTTCGCTAACTTAACAAAGCTGAATTTGCAAGGTAGTTTTCAATTTAGTGTTCTTACCATGGAAACAAAGAAAATCCATTATATTCCCCTGCCACTTTAATAATCTGCCGTCATTGTTTTCCTGCTTTGCCAAATCTGGAGTTACAGGTTGGCTATAACCATTCCAAAATCATAGCAAAACTGTGCTCGGGCATCTTAATATGTCGCCTACCCTGTCTTCACTATTCATTTCCTTCCCGGCTTTTACCTAATTACAAAAACAGTTATGGAAGTATTACCAAATGGGAAATAGTTTATTGCTGTGCTTTTTTTTGTAGGGGAATATAACCAGTTTTTTGATATCGATAAGCACGTAAAACACGTTGTGAAGGAGGCATTTGAAGAATGCGACACAAGTCAGGTATGTGCTGTTTGGAAGTACGTTGTAGCAGGGTTTATCGAATGGGGAACGGTAATTTCGCCTGCATATAGCAGTCGCGGACTTCTAGGCTGGGACTAAAAATTTGAGAACGGCCGGTTTAAAGAGACCCTATTCAAATATTGCGTGATCATGTTCTTAGCCGTCACTGACTAGAACTCGATTTTTTGGCAGCGTCCATAGTGTATCTTGTTCAAAATATATTTGTTTACGTTTTGAAAGAAATACAAAATTAGTTTCACCATTTGTCATTGCAATCCAATGTACGACATTATATATATACAGGCAGCTGCTTAAAATATTCTTTTATGAGCATGCAAATTAGCCTCGCTCTCCTCATTCTTGTGTTTGTAGCTCAAAAAAATCTTTTCTTCAGGACGAGGTGAATAAGGCTCCTTAAGAAGCACATATAAAAGAATGTTTAAACAGGTGGTCATGATGAATGCCATCTATTCGCCGCCAGGATGATAAGGGATTCAGCTGAAAGTTGGTTCGAAATTGCCATGAAGTTTGCAAATGCGGGTTTAATAAGATACCCCAGTTTCTTAGATCTTGTCCTTGTATCCTGAAAAAACAAGAAACATGCTAGACCATTTAGAACGGGTTGAGCGTTTATTCGGTAAATTATGCAAGGAATATTTTTATGCTTTTCCTATCCCGTGACCTTTCAGTGTTGTATTCCGATCTTTTAAAACAGACTGGAAAACTGTCTCCAGAAGATTTCAGAACGTGGGCCGAACGACATTCATATATTTTGGATATAATTTTTGGCCACAGGAGCTTCACTGATAAGCAAAAGGTAAACAAAGTTGCACGTGGCTAAGTGAAAGAAATATAATATACGAGAGACAAACTGTATATAGACTTGCCAACCTTTGGATAAATGATGGGTTCAAACTGTGAATTCACTTGCCAGCCTTTTAATGATTATAATACTTGACCTGTGAGTATAACCGGGCTAACTAAGGGAATGGAAATAGGTTTTAAAATGTTTGTCCCTACCTGTAAACGAGCTGAATACGTCCAACTACGGGAATATCTGCATTGCAAAAACATTTACTGTAAGTATTAAAGGGAAATCACTTTAATTGTAGTTGCCTGTGGTCAGAGAAGCATGGCAGTGAACTAATCACTGCGCACATATCAAATGAACAAGAAAGACGAAACCGAGTAGTGAGTAACCTAATGTGACACGAGGTATCCGTTCATACATTTTAGTGAGGATTTGAAAGACAATAAAATTTTACACCATTTTATCGAGGAATTACTACCTGATTTGTATGGGTTAAGATTATATTACAAAGACAACAGAATGCGAGCATTAAGATCTGTCGATAAACTGCACGAGACAATTTTGACTACAGTTTGGTCATTGGACTTTCAACACGCCAGAGGAGCAAAAGAGCATTTTCGTGTTTTATATACATTTTCTTAATTTTCTCTGTCATTAGATCTCAGAAAATATCACAGCCGCCACCATAAAAGCTGCTGAAATAAACTCTGTAAGGTATGTACCCATCTGAGGACAATATGGTTGAACTCTGTTCAGATGTTTTCCGTACTGTTCTGTTTTGCTTTGGCTTTTCTTTTACTTTGGTTGGTTTTGTTTTATTTTGGTTTTTTTTCGTCTCGTTTTGTGTTGTTGTTGTTTTTTTTTTAAACTCACTAAACTAATTCTTTTGGAAACCAATCAAGGTGTCAAACTCAGACCTGGGTGGAATCTCCAAGTAATTTCGATCAACTCTCAGGTTTGTTACACATTTTCTTTTTTCACTTCTTTGTTTATCCCTTTCACGAAAACCGAGCAGTCTTTCAGGTTGGGTATACGGGACGCAGGGTCAACGGAAAGAAGCGAAGAGGTTATTTTAATGAGTAAATTTTACAGTTTATATTCTGAATACATTGTTTTCGGTGTATGAATGTAGTCTTCATGATCACCCGAAGAATGACTGCCGAAAAGCTCAAAGAAGACACCCAGTCAGTCACTTTACCAAGTTCATGCAGCCATATACAACCGTTTTCTTAATTTGCCAAATTCATCACTTGTGAAAGTTTTATTGCTTGTATGCCGTTCAAACTGTGTGACGTATTTAACACCGACAAGAACTCTAAGCTCCAGAGGGGACAGCACTGGAACCTGCAACGTTCAGATGGTTGTGGAGTTGAGAATTCGAGTCCTGTATGAGGTTGAGAGTTTTTCTGAGTCACAAAAACTTCATGCAGCTTGAGTAGCTAGGAGCAGTAAACCTTTGATGGTGTCCAGCTGTGATTTCAAACGTAAATAATATAAGTTATCTCACCATGTGTTTTCCAACGTTTTGTCAGATACCACCCGTGGATATTCTGAGGCTGCGCATCTTTGGAGCCCTGTGTTTCCAATTATGCTTAAAGTTCCAAAAGCAAGAAGTGAGCACACAGTTTGTGTTTATCAAGGCACATTGTACTTACTGGGCGGACGTGGAATCACAGCGTATAAAGACTTCTGGAAGTATGACTTAGGTGAGAACAGATCCGTAACTAAATCAATCACAAATAATTTTATTTTAAACATTTTATTTGACCATCTATGTTAATATGTCTATATATAGAAATATTAAAATAGAAATATATATAATATAAACATACTGAAGTAGATGGTCTTATATATGTAAATATAAATATGTATATATAAATATGTATATAAACTGTTTGTATATTCATATTTATGTATATAATTATATATATATATATATATATATATATATTTATTGTATGGCTGAGCTCGCTATCCGGTCTGTACGCAAAATGACGCACGCTGATTGGCTGCCTAGCCGTGCAATAAGGTTTTCATACAGAGCGGCTAGTTTTGGCGGCAAAATTTCCGAGCTGATTTGAAGAAAAACAAACCAGATTCAGGTACCTTTTACAGAAGATTTATAAAAACAAATTGCGGAAAAAGAAATTGAACGTTCTCAACGATAATTTTAAGCAGAAAACTAAAGGAATAGATACCAAAAACCACGATTTAACAGGTAAAAACAAGCAAGTAAACCTAAGCCGCTTACTCACGAACACAAAGCTTCGTTGAAAGCGATGAAAAAAGGAGCCAAAAGCCATATAAATTTCTTATTAACCTCGTTTGTTCGGTCTGTACGGGAAAATATTTGCCCTCGGTTTTTTCTGTACGAAAACCTCAGGCAAATACTTTCGCGTACAGACCGAACAAACGAGGTTAATAAGTAATCAATATATATATATATATATACATATATATATATATATATATATACATATATATATATATATATATATACATATATATATATATATATACACACACACACACACACACATATATATATATATATATATATATATACATATACATATATATATATATATATATACATATACACACACACACACACACACACACATATATATATATATATATATACATATACATATACATATATATAATGGTTTAGATGTACCACAAGCGTGGGACATTTGAGTTGCCTATATAATGTAGGCTACTCCATCCTGCTCATCAGCACTACACTGATGAGGCCCAATAGGCCGAAACGGTTCCGTCTGTAGTTATATATATACACACACACACACACACATATATATATATATATACACATACGTATAAATATATATACATATATATTCATATGTATTCATACATATGTATAAACATATATACATACATATCTATACATATATACATGCATACATATATATATTTATACATATGTGTGTGTGTGTGTGTGTGTGTGTGTGTGTACTACAATAGTTGGCAAATCGAGGCCGCATGGCAGCAGGTATGTTTATTAGTCGAACTATTTAAAATTTTAACCTTCCTCTACTAACTTGTACTACTATTTAGCTGTACTAGTTTTTATTCTTTTAAGTATTTGTTTGATATATTCTAATTCTTGTTTTAAACGATGAATAAAATCTTCCACTACTACTATTTAGCTAGATCAGGAGGATCAAGTGCAGCTTAGCGGATGCTCCTGAATTAATTAGGCGATCGTGGGCTCAACTTTACCCTATTCCTAAAACAAACACTTACCCTAGTCCTAACGCAACGCAGACCCTAAACCTAACCCTAAAATAACCCTAAACTCTATCCCTAATTCTAAGAAGATTACCGGAAATTATTTTTTGAGTTCACGAGCTTGACAAGTGTTAGTAATCTTACTCCATCAAAACTTGATCTCTTCCCATTTTCTGAAATAAAACTAATATGAAATAAAAAAGAATTTTTATCATGGACTTAAGTGCGATTTTTTCCCCGTACTTGCCTTTTATGCGTGGTACCTTCCCGCAAGTAACAAAGTTGAGGATTTGGTTGTATCACCGCCTATACAGAATGCAAAACCACTGGAGGTCACACGTTAAACTTCTAATGTTAAACCTTTTAACTATCTCACCTAGTTTTAAATAACTGGTCAGAAATATCGAGTGATGGCGATCGTCCGTCGCAAATATTTGGACACACTGCAGTAGTGCACAAAGTAAGATTTTCCAACCATTTATCGTTTTTTGGTAATATCCTGTTATTGTGGTTAGGTTACTCTAAATATTTGGAAACTATCCTCATTTCCAAGGCCTCCTTAATAAAAGGGAAACTAAAGGTCCGAAGATGATGAATATGCCACAGATTCTGCTACATTCAATCACATTAAGCCAAAGCCATCCTGTTTCTTTCATCAGACATGTAAAACGTGATTCTGGTAATATTTCTGTACTATACAGGCATGTAAATTTCAAAATAGGGGGTTGGAGTACCTTGCACTTGTACGATCGGAATGCCTTCAGAATCTTAGGCATTTTCAACGTTAACAAGAGCTTCGATTTGCCGAGGAGGACTTGGTAAGGAGGATGGTGTAGAAGGCAGAAAAAGCAATAGTTCAAGCATCCACGAGTTTGAGTGTTTTATGACAAATTCCATGGGGTCATGGTTCCATGGTTTGGGGCATGAAAATCATGGATTCAGACTCTGACGCCCGAAGTTTCTTTTTGCGTAGTTGTTGGTTTGAAAAAATGCGTCACGTGATGCGAGTCACGTATGGAATAAAGAAGAGGAAAGTCCTGCCTTCAAGAAGGCTCGAAAACATAGATTTAAAAAAAATCGTAAAATATTATGCCATCAGCGAAGTGGTCACAAATTAACTGGGGCGGATAGTAAAAGATTTTCATGTGTCTAGACCTAAGGATATGAAAAAGCATTAAATTCTTGACTCCTTCTTTCCATACTTGCAGTTCCGTTTTGAAAGAACTGTTGCACCATCACTCTGGGCATTTAGTTTTGCTAAAGTGTTACATTGTAGGTAAAAAATAGAAAAGTATGTGATTATGACGCAAAGCTAGATTAGAGAGAATGTTCTTTATCGTTAGTGTAGAAGTACGTCAATCTGTCAGGAATTCTGAAGAAAAACGAAAGCTCTTCTAGATTGTTAGAGTTCGTCGTTGCTGGTGACATGAAGTTTCACATGTTAACAAAACTAATCGCTGATAAAACGATGTCCGCGTGCGCACCCAAAACTAAGATAATTTTTGAAAGAATCCCCCACCAACAACTTTAATTGCACCGTTTGCTGCTTATGGTCCACAGACGGTGTCATCTAACCAAAACAAATTTGCAAACTCCTATCAGCGAAGGTCTATTTGCTTACCAGATATTCCAGTTGCCGTAGTTGAGTGAAGAGAGCGTGTGGCTGAGGTCCCATTTACACGATATAATTGTTTCATAACGTTTTGCATTCTGGCGTATAGAGTTAACTCTTAACAACGCAACTCCTACTTGCTATTGGCTCACGAACGTTTCAGGACGTACTGAAGACTCTCGTGAGTGAATCGTAGACATGAGAACGAACAGTGGTATGCTATAATTGTATCGTAACGGTATAGATCAGGGCCTGAAGCTGTCTGTTATATAATATATAAAAAACGAACTGTAGTGCTTTATCGGATTAAAACACGATGCGAGAGCCTCGTGTTTTAAATCCGATAAAGCACGTACTGCGAGTTTTTTAAATGGCGTAAGAAAACGAACCTCTCGATGTACGTTGATTTGCGTGGATAGTTCGAAAACTGATGTTTTTCAAGCCGCAAAAACTTTTTATATCATATTAAGACACGACACGGTTATGATTTTCATCATGAATTTTTAATGAGTTTTTAAAGTATTAGTTACGTATGATACTCTTTTGGGGTCGAGTGGAGCTTAGAGGATGCTCCTGAATCAATAAAGCTATCACGGGTTGAACTCACTTAGCCCTTACCCTAAACCGAAACCTAACACTAACAGTAGCTCTAACTCGAACCCTCCAGAAGGTCAGTGGTTTGTAAGCGTCCGCCAAACTGCACTCTAGCCCTCTGGAGTATTTGATAGTGCTTCAAAATTATGGCAATCTTCCATCCTGTTGATTTGGATGTTCATCGGAGCAAAAATTAATCTGAGACTCCGATGACGTAGCGACCTAGCTGAATGAAAGCTTTACTACGAATCGATTTACGTGACATTTTCTTGAATGATGTTTTAGCATTGTATTTTCTTCTTAAACGATAAACAACAAAATCATTTTTAGTTAAATCTATTATGGAGTACTTACTTGGATATTAAAGTCAAGCGAGTGCAATTAAGTGACCAAGACCAAAACAATGTTTGAGAACTTAACCACTTTTTAAAATAATTTCAGGGATCTATGTACATTTATGGAGGAGAATTTACATTATGTGAAACGCACGTATGGAAATACACATTCGGTGAGAAAGACAAATTCTGTATTGTCTAGGGCATCTTCCAGTTGTAGGAGCCACATGAGAACTGAGCTGATTACGATCATGCTTGGACGTCATTAAATATATCATGGGTAAAGGAAACTGGTCGTCTAGCCTGTTTTTGTTCTGTTTTGTCTTTTTATTTACCATAGCCGATAATAGATGGCAACAGATCTCACCATTGACGCCATATAAGAAGATGGTGAGTTTACTTTATGATATAGAACGGTGAACTGCGGTACACGGGTTGGTGGAACAGAACAGGACAGGACAGGACAGAACAGAACAGTATAGGATGGGACAGGACTGTGCAGTACTGGATAGCTTAATAGGATAGGACAGGTTATGTTCTACGAATATTTTAGCATTTACCCTCAATCGCATGCGGTAGAACTTGTGGTAGATTAGGGATATTTTTGAGTATCGTAAAGATATATTATAAGACCCAACCGGGACCAGTCACGAAAAATGCTATGCTAGGCATTCCGGCAGGAAATGTAATCCGCAACCTTGCGAATCAGGGCCCGGTTCAAAAGGCGATTAACTTAATCCAGGATTAGCGAAAATTTTGTGAAAAACTTTCCGATCACGCTGCTGGGAGAAGCCGGAATTTTCTTTAACAGATTTCGGGAGTATACAAAAAGGTTTTAAGCTGTGAAATCTGAGTTTGATTTTCGACCAAACTAAACTAAACCAAAAACAACAGATTAACTGGTAATCGTGGATTAGTGCTAATCGTGCTTTAAACAATCGGCCCCTGGATTAGTGGTTTGCAGACCGCGCTAGGAAGACCGTTGCCGAGAGCGACTGACAATTTCATTTAATCGAGCGTAAATACCAAATATTCCTTCAATACACCCTTCCTTTCACCGGCGTTACCACCATTATAAATACACAACTCGTGACCATGGTTTTAGCAACGACCTTCATTGCTCAGTTGGCAGAGCACTTTAGTAGATTCGCAGGGTTGCGGATTCGATTTTACGCAGGAGGATCCGGATCCTACTGAAAGACAAAATTTCCTTCTTCAAGTATGAATTCCAAGACAGGATATACCCGGGTAGGGCAGGGCAGGGCAGGTTCGTTCGGGCAAGAAGCTACGTGAAATGTAGTGTGGCACAGTAATTTATTTTGAATTTAGAATTGCAGTAAGAAAATAGAGTGGATAGTGGTCCTTCAATCAATATCTTATAATGAACTGAGTTTCATATTTGAATGAACCATGATCAAAACGGTTATATAAATGAAGGTTAGATTCGAATGCACAATGGCATATTTATAGCACTTCGTCACCGAGATAACCAGGTATAATACTTTAAGTCAGTCTCCCGCATCAATTACACCTTTTGTGTCGGTGCAGGAGTTGGATAGGAGCGTCAAAAATACCACCTGCTGCAAAATTATTACACAAAAGTTGATATTTCAAAGAAGCTATTTCGTGAGCATGTCTTTATCTTTATAGATCCCAAGCAGCAGACGTCACCATTCAGCTGTTGCGTACGAAAACAAAATGTTTGTTTTTGGTGGTTTAATTGATCTCCGTGGATCTAGTAGTGAACTGTGGAGTTTTAATTTTGGTGAGTCCTCGTCTTTTACATTGCCCAATTATTGTCAGAACGATATTAAAATAGAATACTGCGTAAACAGTATTAGGTAAAATAAAAAGTTCAGAGGTTGGTAACTGCTGTGACTGATAGCATAGAATTCTGACTTTTCGAGCAAAGGCCCTTCGTCAGACAGTAAAGCGTGTTCTGAAACAAAAATGGCAACTACCGGTAGACTATTTTATACGAAAAGAAGTCATTTGACAAAGAGTTAACTAATGAAATGTGTTAAAAATAAACAAAATCAACTACTAGGTAACGACAGGGAAGCCATTTGCTATTTTTAACTACGATTAGTAAGCTGATATTGGGTGAAACTACCGAAGACCCCAGGGAATAGAAATAGGTATGCAGTGTATTGCCACCAAAGATGGTTGAGATGACGCAAACTTTATCTCTGGTTGCAACGATAACCTGAAGAGACAAGAAAGGCGTCTCATTTTCAGTCTAGGAACCACTCATCCCGTTGGACACAGCGAACATTTTTTATTTATTTAACCCCTCATAAGTTTTTGTTTTTGTCTGGTATGAGCGTGCACCGTTTTCCCTTGTTTTGTCTTTATTGTACCACGTACATATTTCTATTCTTCTGGGGTTTCTGGTGGTTTCACCCAATGCCGGTTTACTAATCGTGGTTTAAAATAGCAAACGACTTTCCTGTCGTTACCTAGTTGTTGATTGGTTTGTTTTTGTTTCTCACATTTCATTCGTTAACTTTTCATCACATGACTTCTTTTCGTATAAACAGAACACGCTTTAATCTCTGACGAAGGGCCTTTTCTCGAAACATGAGAATTTTTTGCGATCAGTCACGGCAGTTACCAACCTTTGAACTTTTTACCTGATTGTCAGAACGGTGTCAATGATGGTCGTCAAATTCTAACATAGTGTAAATCAAGGTTGGCAAGGCTGAAGAGATCGCAGGCCAAAAAACCATTATAGAATAAAGACGCACAAATGCATGGCGGAATTTAGGTGTTGTAGAAATTGAAATCCATAAAATATATAACAGATTTTGGTAACGCGTGAGCTGTTGTGATAAATATGAAAAATTTAAGTGTTTTTTGCTTTGTATTTTCTGTCTTTAGTTGACCATGAGTGGGATCTTATTTCGCCAACACCAAAAAATTACCCCGGTTCAAGATATGGACACTCCGCCGTTGTTTACAATAGAGCCATGTGGATCTTGGGTGGTCTTGGAAATCATCAAGCAAAAAATGACCTGTGGAAATGGAGTTTTGGTGTGTAAAGAAGATGTTTTTCATCTAGTGGATCAGTGTTGGCAGCGTTATTTTCTGATATTTAGAACAACAAATGAAAAGCAATGGACTAGTTTTAAGCAATTTCTTTTATTTACCAGGAAACAATAGCTGGAGTAAAGTAAAAACAAGGGGTGGACCTTTACCAATTCATGGCCACCGTGTCGCGAAGGTGAGCAAAAATATTGTACCTGTGGCAATTAACTATAAGATTAAGAAAGTTTGTAGATTCTGTTGTTACTAGTTATTAAACTTCAAGGTTAATTTTTTTATTACCATCGAAATGTGTGAAATGCACCAGGACAGTGGACAATGACAAGTACACGCACACAGCCAATTTTCAATTTTATTGTATCCTAACAATGCATTAGCTGCTAAAAACTGAAATATCATGAATTCCATGCTAATTTAGAGGTCATCTTGTTACACCAACAAAGACAGTGGTGAAAGTAGTTGAACTTCCATCTGTACCTATTGGTTCTTTATTATTATGCTTCAACTAACTCCAAACGATTCCATTTGTCAAAGGGAGATGTCTGGCCAAAAAAAGTCAAACCAATCTCTCATAACTCTATTGTTATTTTCTGTTAAATCACTGGCTAACGCCAAACAGTTCTCTACCCTGGTAAATACCAGACAATTTTATTCACCAACCAGAGACGTCTGGACAGCAAAGGGTTAATTAAACTAAACCATCAGGTGAAAGCAGCTTGCAGGTTGGGTCTTATTCAACCCGGTGAATACCACTTAATTAGCGAGTTTAATTCCATTCTGGGGCTCAGCTTGAGAAATTTACGCAGTTATGATGTCTGTAGCGTTTTACCTTGGTCCCAAAACGATTTCGTTGTGATATCCTGAGATGGTAGCGTTCTTGTCTGTGATGCTGTAATGCAAACCGCTGCCCTTGTTGTTTAAATGACCGTTTACGCGATTTTGCACGTTGTTGTTATCATCCTGGTGCATGTAATAAACTGATGACAGTCCATGTAGCAAGATATCCGCTTATGATTCGCTACAGTTTGTCCTCGACGCTTTCGTCAGTTAAACACATACTCCAAGATGTCAATCGCAAGGCACAAAATCGCACGTGTAAACAGCCTTTTACACTACATTGAAATGAGTAATGTTGATTGTGCTGTGTAAAACTTGTCATTTATAGTGTGGCAATGCAATGCTCATTTTTGGAGGGTCAATAAATGGAGAATATCGCAACACGATATGGAAATTCGAGTTTGGTTAGTTATTTGTTGTTTTCATAGATTTAAATAAGTCAATTTTTTGTTCTCTAAAATTTACTTTTTGGGGAGGAAAAACCCTTCAAGATTAAATGTCAGCCAAATAGATGCACGTGAAACTGGCATATCTTTATACATTATGCTCTATAACTTTAAGAATATGTTTTATTTGAATTAGTTATCCTTGAGTTTGCAAAACCGTACTTTTTATGAAGCATTTCATTTGTTTTTATGTCGTTCTTAAATCACTTTTTTTTGCAATAAGTACTGCCATACATGCGGAACAACAGTTGAACACATGCAATGATGTTGGAGGATAAATTTCAATTTCCCACCTAAAAATGGTAATCTCATCCGGGTCTCCTTGAGTCATGTCTAGTTTCCCTCGGGGGTCTGGCAGTGAACAGACGTACCGCAATATCTTCGATTCGCGATTAAACTTCTGGAGGAAAACTAGCAGATAAATGTGGATACAGCAGCTTTGAATGGTTATAAAGACTAATGTACAATTATTCACCGAGGTGGGGGTGAATAGTCGAGCCGCAAAGCGGCAAGGCAAATATCTAGACCATTCACCGACACTGAGGTAAATAATTGTTTTAGCATATACTTCGCATAATTTCTTTCACATAATTTTTATAAAATTTTTAAAACAATTTAACTGAACTCAGTCGGCTTGTCACCCACTCATCGTTCGTAAACAAAACATTTTGAACACATCCTGTGAATACTTGTCGCTAAAAAGTAAAAGAAATACATGTCTTTGAATCATGTTGCCAAATTTCGTTGCTTTTTTGGTATTGTCTGGCACGGCGACTTCTTTATTAAAAAAAGTTCTTCCGTAACTTAAACAGAACGGGACGCCATCTTGTTTTGCTCGGAGGTGAATAGTGCAGGATATTCCGAGGTAGGGGAACCAATCAAATTACGCAAAACACACTATTCCCCCGCGAGGCATATGCGAACGTAAGATAAAAGCCCAATATAAGCTGTGCAAGCTCCCTGAAAAGGTTTCTGATGTGCTTTAGCTTTACTCGTTTTCTAACTTGATAAGACCCATATGCATGGACTGGGGTAGAAGATCCCGACTTTGTTAAAAAGGGGCGGCATATCTCGCATTCCCCTAGGATTTACCCCACTGGCCACTGTACAACCCACTCTCCAAGGTCTACTTTCGTCAACAGTTGACACGTAACTTTCAGTCCTCGATCTCCCTTTTTCGATATTATGAGTAAAATTGAATGGACAAAACGATATCCTGTGCCAGCTCAACTAGTTCACGAAAACAACTGAACATTCGACAATTAAGTTCGAGTGAAGACCACGAGACAGGGTGTCAATAATTTGACTATTTACTGATCACACGGTTTGGGTATTTGTTGCCAAAAGAAAACACTAGAAACCGATGAAAAGTGCTTCATAAATGCTAAATACGTTGTCGGTTTTGGGTGTAAATATAGTTTGGTGGCCCCTTGCTTTGCTCACCGCTTGTCAGTAAGTCATGTTACAGATATCGTGATTACCTTAACGTGGAATCCGAAACGAAGCCCGCTGAGCCCCTAGTAGCGTATACTCTATGACTATGACGGTGAGAACTTGTGTCTATTATACTCCTGATAATTAGCTAGTTCGACTGAAAATAAAAAAAACCCCAACTAAATCCTGTCTTTCGCCGACGAAATGTGGCGACGAAATTTGTTAAGGAGTAGCTGCCCTTAAAGTACCCGCGTCACTTTTTAAAAGTTGTCACCATGTTTGCCAACAGTCAAGTCAGATCATTGTTGCTATAGAAAACTAAATCCTGAACGTCAGAATGTTGATCAAAATAGCAAAATAGAAACACCGCCTTTATTTTGCACTTAACTCTGGTGAACAATTTTTCTTGAAAAAAACGTCAGTTTAACCTCGCTCTTCGATTTATTCCAAGAGATGCTTCGTCTTTGCTTTCGACATGCCAAAGGCTGCAGCAGGCATGTGCGAGGAAATAAGGCTAAAGCACCGTGACAAACAAAACCGGAAAATTTTCAAGTAATAAATCAAACGCAAGGGAGAGTTTTTGGCCCTGAGATCAAACACCAAAAGGAGCGTTTGAAGAAGGAGGGGAAGCTGGATTTTTAAACACCCTTCGTGGTGTTTGATCGAAGGGTCAAACACTCACACGAGTGTTTGATATATCTTCCCAAACGATTAAATACGTCAGGAGTAAATCGCGATAAAATTTGCCTTACGTTTGTGCTAATGTTTGATGGTTTCATTTGTGTTTTCTTTTTGAATTATTAATGTGTTTGAGAAGTTAAGTTCTAACGTATTTCAACAATCCAACAAGTAAGGTTCCTCAAAAATAATGGCTTGCCTCAAAGTAGCGGCACTAGAAAATAACTGAACGGCTGCTGAATATGAGAAGTAAATCTAGCCCCACTTTCGGGATTCTGCAGTGAAATCTTTATGAGTTCAGACGAAGTCTTTCAATGGAAACTTGAGTTTTTCCCGACTAGGTTATTTCCCTTTTGAACAACTGAGTAGCGACGATTATCACGAGACTATGTACTGCTCATACGATTTTCGCTGCACGAAGTGTAACATTTAATTGTTGGTTTCAGAGGCCCTAAGTTGGTCCCTAATTACTCCTCATGGCGGAGTCTCTCCACCTGCACGATCAGCACCCGCTGTTGTCACTTTATCGGCGTTTTCATTACCACTGTTACCACCTCAGCTGGTCACTCCTAAACAGAACTCTCGTGGTGATGTTCATCAGAGTGACATTGTCGAGGAACTGAGACCGCACAGCTCGCCTGAATTTCAGTACAAAGAAGATCCTCGTCCTTTTGAATCACGTTGTCGACAATGGTCTTTATCAACGGATTCTCTTTACCTACAAGCAAATAAAAATCGGAAGGATAAACGTTGTTCTTCTGGAAGCGTAGATGATTTTGGTGAAAACGATGTTATATCATTCACCAATGTTTCTTACTGCAGCAGTAATGACGAATCACAGTTTCCTAAAAGGAATAGACATCCACTCCAGCCTAGTTTGGGGGAGAAAGTTTGGTCTTCAGAAGACCATGAGGTTGAGAAAGGGAAGGGTGATGCTAAGAATGAGAAACGAGTACAGTGGAATCATGATGAACTTGATTGTACAAACAATGATGGGACGAAGAGTAAAAGTTCTGAACTAAAAAAGCAGCTTCCGCATGTAACAGAAGGATTATGTATCTTTCTCGTTGGAGGAAAATATTACGGCAACCATGAGTTCTTTACAAAAGGTATAGATATTTGGAGATGCGACGTAACAAAACGTAAGTAATAATTTTTCTTCACAACTTTTAGTTAAACAGGGTAGGTTTTGTGGAGCCCGGTTAGCTAATCGGAGGGATACGCCGTCGTGACTGAACGGTGCTATCCATTCTTTCATCAACTAAACCATAATTTTGCAAAGTCGTTAACTTGTCAGTCGAATGATAAAAATTTAAGTTCAATTAACTCTTATCATGCAGGAACAGTCTTAAGGCCTATCCACACGATACGATTGACGCATACGATTCTTCACTTTGGTGTACGCAATTACACCGTAAAAGCACAATTCCTGTTTGGTGTTCGCTCACGAATGTTGCAGTTGGTCTTGAAGAGCCCTACGACTGAATCGGATACATCAAAATGAACTATCGTTTGCGACAATCGTATCGTATAAATGGGCCCTGAAACTGTTGTTCTCTGTCTAACGCCTGAGCATTTTACTCGTCAAGGGGGAGACATCCTGACTGGAAAGCGTTGAAGTGTGAATAGCGCTATTCACTCACCAGATCTTATCCACTGGATCAGCTTTTGGGCCTTTATGCAACCGGCCCGGGAAAATTTTGGAAGATCACGTTGGGCACTGCATCCTTAATTCATAGACGTCCACAGGATTTTTCCAGGGGGTAAAAGATCAGAGGGTAGTAAAGTCGGTGCCATTTAGTTTGAGGTGAGGAAAAAAAAAAACAAAAAAAAAAAACGGAGTCTGTCCATTCTTTTATTTCTTGGGAGGAAATCTTATCAAACCTGCTTTTCGATGAAAAAGAAGTTCATACAGAAAATTGAAAATTTAACGACAGAATTTTCGCATCTGTGTCTGCAGCGAATCGTCATGTAACATTCCTTCGTATTATTTTCTGATACTGTTTTCCTTGCGATACTATTTTCCTTGAGATTTCTATAAGAACTCGTGAAATTTCAGACATACCTTTGAAGCTTTTCGATTTATTAACGATCAAACTAGGAACAGGTACTTTTCGTTTCCATGGGTCTAAAATCACTGATCTAAACTCCGTTTTTGTCTTTTGTCCGTCGCGTCATACGAGGAACAATCGCGCCATGACGTCTGTTACGGTACCGCTGCATGCGGACGTGATAAACGTGTTCCTTTTCGAAATTTACCTGACTGACCGCTCAAATGGGGAAAGTCCAAAGTTAACGTTTTGTGATGTCTGTCTTAGCGATAGAAAAGTTACTGCTATTTTCAGGCTGTGAAATTAACTTTTCTTTTGTTTCCCGTAAAATATGATTTCAGCTAGTACAACTTGTTTTTGTCCTTTAAATTAACCTTTCTTTTGTTTCCCGTAAAATATGATTTCAGCCAGTACAACTAGTTTTGTCGTTTGCATGTTGGGTCGATGCAGCTAATTGGTGAACACAACAGACACCTTCGGTGGCAAAATTCGGGGATGGCAGAAAATACTCAACAATTATTCATATAACCAGAGCAACAAGATATGAATTGTATTAGCTTTTTTATTAACAGCTAACTGTACACATTTTCCTCGATTTTGGTGGGGGGGACCAACGGTTCCTACTTGGTCCCTGTACGTTTGCATAAACCCTGTTTATATGTGCCTAGTGTTTCAAGACTTGGCACTGTTACAGAACTCCTTAAAAACTCATTAATAATTTATCGTGACTTCTGACACGTAAATTGTTAGGTCAAAAGCGCAGCAGTAAAGTTACCAAGATCAAAGTGCAAACAGCTGGCACGGACTTGGGAACAGCAAAAGGAGCAAGTGCTGATCGCACAACATGCGCATATAATGAAAATATGAAGACAGCTGGTATGAACTCTCGTGTGTCAGCTAACGTATCGCCTTCACCCATGGACGGCTCCATCAGAACATGTCTTCAAAAACCTTTTAAAACGTCGGAAAACCAAAATCTCGCCGTAAATGATGACACAACCACAAGCAAGGCAGGTATTTACCATGGAGATCTCGTCATTACAGACTTGGGCTTCTCTGATGACCTCCATCCTGCCAAGGATAACTGATAATATGTCTTGAGGTATAGACTGTATAATTTAATAATAATCGTGGGTATGTGCTGTTGAACAACGCACAGTGGTGAGTTCATTTTAAACAATGCATGGTGTCTCGTCAAATTATTTTTATGTATATATCAGATCATTCCAGGTGTTAATAACATGTACATTATTTATTTGTGAAAATTGTATTTACTGAAGATAAACAATGTTGGTGTAAATAAGTTTCGCAACTAAATTTTAAGCATTAAGATTGTTGAAACCGTGCCCACCCAAAGGGAGAGTAAAAGAAAGGCAAGGCGGAAGGAATAGATGGTGGTGGAGAAACTAAAAGAAAAGGAAAACAGGAACAAGATCGAAGCCGTAGAAAGAGTAGGAACGGAGGAAAGAGGAGTAAAGAAGAAACTGACAGTATTACAAATATGAATTTGATGATCAGGCTACGAGTGTTGTGGCAGAAAGAATGGAAGAAAGAATGGATATGTATCCTTTTATCACACCCTTCGAATTCAGACTCACCGAGATAGTTGTGGTGGAATAGTTGAAGTTAATTAACAACCAAGGAAATAGGAACTGACATCACAAACAGTTATTATAATTAGAAAACATCATTGTAAGCCAGCTTGGACTTTGACCCGAGGGTCCTAGGTTTGGCACTTGGGCTCTAGACGCTGAGGGGAAAGGTTGTACAATACAGGTTGAGCGTGTCTTCTATCAGAGCGAAGAGTAGAGAGAAAAGGAGTGGCGCTATAGTTGGAAAAAAAGAAATATACAGTCCAGGGAGTGGAATCTACTGAATAAACGAACTTGCGCCGCACAATTCTTTTGAATTGTGCGACAATAGTCTTGGGAACAGACAGGGTCTCGAGGGGGTTCACCGGTTATACTTAACCCACTATCGTGTGCCAAATAAGAAGGAATGATCAAAGGGTGTGGGAGACAGCAAAAAAAGTCGTGTCTGTTTTCAGGCAGAGAAACGTCAGGTCTATTCCTTATCTTGCATAACTCAGCTATTCCACTGCGGTCTCATGAAAACCACTTACGTGACGTGGGTTCCCTATTTAAAGAAACAAATTCATTTCACTTCTTTTCGTAGTTAGACTACGAATTCAATCGTTTAACAATTCGTTTCAACGATCTAAATTCAGTATGTACCCGATTTTAAAAAGGTTTTCACCATTTACAAGAAAATTTTTTTATGCTTTTCGGGAAGAAAGTGTTAAAACGTTGGATAGGAATTTTAAAACTAAATTTCATGTTGGTAAACTGAAGCCTAGCTTGAACTGACGGTATGTGACGAGTTAACAAAGCATTAAACATATTAGACCATTAAACATACGAAAAACCCAGGCTATTTCTCTTGTCAATCTGGCAGAAAACTTCAAGGAAGTAGACTCTAGTGTTGAAATGATGGCAACTCGAGAATAATTCGCAAAAAAGCGTTGAACAAATTTTACATGTAATGCCGTTAAGAAAATACTGAAGAATTACATATCAGTACTGTGAGAAAGACCCTTTGGACAGGTCTTGCATGTGAAATTGTGGAAGTTCGGGCGAAATTGAATGGGCACTTCTTTATATTGGTAGAGAAGGCCCCGCTTTTTAACAGGTACAATTTATCTGCCCAGATCTTCATGATCAATGTTCGTGTAATTTTATACGTCAGGAGTCTATTCCAAATGACAAAGGCATTCCCTCTTACTTTCACTGAACATTTATCTGACTAATTTTTCATGAATTTTCCATTGAAAGTTTTGGTCTTTTATTACATTGTCGTGTAACAGTTTGGTAAAATTGTAGTTTGGTTTCTTGTGGTTCTTCGTCATTGTTGCCAAGCAACAGTCGCATGAAGCTTAAACCACCTCGTAATTCTCCTGTGACATGGATGCATGATTGTATCACCATTTTATTTCTTTATTTGTCTTGTATTTTACGTAGCACTCCTCCTTGAAGTATGATATCTCTGTTTCATGTTCTGAAAAACAAGTTAAGCTCGTTTTGGCGATATCTACACTGAGAAACTATCGTATATTCCGAAAAACTTTCCGGAGCCCAAGGCGAAAGTCAAATCTGAAACCTCATGACCAACAGCGAAGAAACAATTAAACCAATGATACACAAGGAGTTAAAATATCTGAAGATTATAAACGAAATTAACGAAAGAACTACATTTAACCACAATGCTTCGTAAACTTAAATTAGCAATGATATTATAACATGTAAAGCTAATGTTACACGGTATGATTTTTCATGGAACTTATGTCGCAAAAAAAATTGCTACAAGTTGCATAGCAATTTACAGCGTGTAACACCCCCTCACGCTAGTAATTTTTAAAATCACAAGTCGCACGACAAGTAGAATCAGGTTCTACTTTTCGCAGCACATTTCCACGATTTAGATGACGTTCGCTTCGTGTAACACCCTTCATGCAACTTGCAACAATTTTTTTTCGCTACACATGTACGAAAAACCGCAGCGTGTAACAATAACTTAACGTATGTTCAACGTCGTACTACGCATAAAGTAAGAGCTTCCTTCTAACCAAAAACATAGTAGTATTTGTACGGTTTATGGTCGTTTCGTTCCCAACTAGTCTTGGTCGTAAAGAAAAACGACCAAGGAGATTTTTCCTCATGTGCAAGTGCAATAAGTAGAATAAACAATACTTCGACATAAAACCCACGAAACGAAGAACAGAAACAGTTCTCACAGAAACCCTTAACGACTGCCTAAGCAATACACATTGACGCAAAAAATAGACGGAGATGGACGGAGCTCAACAGCCAGATCACTACGCTATAAGTTTCTTAATATTATGTGCGTTACCAAAATCTTATTTACAACAAATCACAGACCGCCGTTTCGGCGTTCGGTTTTTAACTGTAACCCTAAACATGAGTTTTGTCCTTCACATAAATAATATTTAAAATGACCGGTTCGGTGTTTGGTTTTTAACTACAATCCCCCAAAAAATGAGTTATTTGCATTACGAAAATAATATTTACAACGAATTCGGTTTTTAACAACCCAAAATACGATTTACACGCGATTACTTTGGAGCAAAGCGACGAAAAGGTAGGGGACGAAACGACCAGGTTCCATTTGTCCCGGTCGGAACTCCTCTCCTTCCATTAGCGTAGCCAGGGGGGGCAGTTGCCCCCCCACTTTTCGTCCTGACTAGGTTTGTCGGTATATCGAATACATTTGTCGGTACATTAAGCCTGTCTGTCGCGGATTCCGTTTGCGTTAGAATTATCAAATTAAAAAATTGTTAAATAAGCTGCGGCGAAAGTTAAGTACGGGGAAGAATTTCAATACAAAATGTTCGTAAGGAATTCTGTTTTGTTTTGTTTTTTAACTAACAAAAATAATAGATCCAGTCAACCCTCAGGACAAAGTGGTTGTGGTAGCGGTGATGGCCGAAAAAGAAGATACGTTGGTATATGTCAGCTCACGTGACGTGCGCACTTTCGTGAATCATTTTCGAAATTTAATGCCATTATACCAGCCAGAGCTGGCAAAGTAGAAATCATTTATTCCTTTATCGATTTCAAGTTTACCATGCCCTCGGTTTGGTTAACTTTGATTTTTCCTTAATATGTCGGTACATTGCTAACATCTTGTTGGTACATTTGTCTAAAATCTCTCTTGTCCCCCCACTTTCAAATTCCTGGCTACGCAATTGTCTCCTTCAGTAAAATGTTGGTCAACGTCACATGAAGTACGCGCGAGCAAAAACGTTCGACGTACTGGGTAGAACAGCTCGAGAGTGAGACGATAATTTATTTTATTTACTCTTCATTAAAGTCATTGTAAAAGACTCAACGCATAGGTGAGTCAAGTTATTGTATATCGAAAATTAGTTCGGTCCGTACTTTCGAAACCCTTTCTTGTATTTCCGCACGATACGTTAATTACGTGGAAAGGATTATGGTTAAACATCCAAGTTACCATATGTTCCCGATTGGTCCATTACTGCAGTTTTGTACCGGATACAGCACGAAATTACAGTTCTAGATTACGGGGTCAATTGTATGACGAGCTTCCGCGTAAGATAGGGTAGGAATTTGATACATTAGGAAATCGCAAAAATCTCCAACATTTGCGATCTCAGTAAACGAATCACTTTGACATGTGAGAAAGTTGCTCGATCTTAAACTGTCTCTTCCAATGAAGGAAGAACAATGACGCTACACTGCTCTTGTTGCTATCAGACTTGACGCCTTCTTTTTCTCCTCTTTTTTTTTTTAAAGCAAAACTTGGTTAGCGCGATATTTCATTTAACATTCGAAATGGAAACGTACAGGGCGTTCAAACGTTCTGATTCTTCCCAAAAAGTAAGTGAGGAAGTGACCCAGCTGAGTGCCGAAGTAAATATTTGAAATTTGAAACTTTGTACATCTTTCCTAGCTTTTGAGCGGTATACACAGATTGGTTATCAGCTTTTGCGAAATAAACCTCCACACTTGGAGGTAATAAGAAGCTGGCTGACATTTCGTTTTGCCAGTTCAAATAAACAAGACTCGAAACAAGATGACTAGGTGTTTAGGTTGACCAGCGAGGGTCAAAGAAATAAACATTTTTTTTTCAGAAGAACAAGTGGAACTGGCGGATTTCTTCAGAGCAATATGTTGGGTCTATGAGTAGATTACCGTACAGGTACATGTAGGTGACTTAAAAGCCGGCAATTTATCGCCAGCTCTTCGTCAGTTTTGACCACATTTCAGTAACCACCAAGAAGAGCACTTTCAGAATTGCAGCTTGTCTGGCAAGCAATTATTATTGTACTGTGCTTTCACCTTGATGAAAAAAAGAAATGAAACATTGACCTAATAACCAGCTCTCACCTACTCCACTATCTCTTAATGATTTTCCTTCCTTTAATATCAACCTCTCATCATCTTCAGTATTCATCAAAGGATCACTGGTCTATGGAAAAGAAAAACATCTTGAATTTTATTTTTGAACTTTTTACTTCACATATGGTGACTGTAATCAGTCAATGATAAGCCCCTGGAGGGATGACAGGTGAATTACATGTGACATGCACATCGATACTGACTTTAAGGACAATGTAGCAGATATATACACATAAACCTGTAATAAAAAATCTAAGTAAAATACCTTGGCCCCATGAGCTTTATATTCAATTTTTAAAGTATCTGGAAACAGATAAGCTTGAGCTTATAATTCTATTGCAGAATCATCCTCAGGGTATTATGAAATGATAACTTCACAATTAACCTACACTGCCAAAGTCAACTGAAAAATGTTGAAACACTGCACATCCATCCTCATGGATAGCGTTAAGTTGTCACGAGAATATCTTGTGCACTTAAATTGGATAAAAACTCGCCTCCAAGTCCTGTGGACTCAATAGCTCAGCAGGTAGAGCAGTGGCTGGTATCCTGAAGGTGCGAGTTCAAACCCGCTTGAGTCAACATTTTTTAGTTGACTTCGGCAATGTAGGTTAATTGTGAACTTGAGCTTATAAATTATACAGAAAATTAAGATAGGCAGGTGATACCAGACATAAGAATACAAGAGATCTAGATGCATATTGTACTGGAAAGAAACCACTCACAACATTAGCTAAATGTTACACTACTGTAAGCTCAACACAAAATTTGCAGAATCAATTACCAGGAGTATTAAGCAGTAATCTTTAACCAATGCTTGAACATCCAAAGAGCATGACAGGAGCCTTTAGCTGATGATATACAGAGTTTATCTTATATCTATGCACTTACCATAATTAAATGTTTTAAATGGAGGAGGTAAATGTGAGTGATTCTTGATTTCTAATAATTTTAAAAGGAACAAAAGGTACATATACTTATTTTAAACATTGTCAATTATTTTAAGTGATACTGAATTTGCACAAAATTGCCATTTACAGTAGCTAGCCAGTGATCCAAGCTCATTAGCTTGGTTTCCAATCTGTCATAAAAGTCATTGACATTTTCACTGACAACCCACCTACAAGTCACTGACTATTTATGATTGATTAGCAATTCATGGAGAAAAAACTGATGGAATGTTGCCCTGGTTCATAGTGTAAATTAATAAGCTTTTCCTTCAATTTGTTAGGCTATAACAGCTTGTGTAGTAGCTAAAAAGCAGTTTGTGAATATGGGCCACTTAGATACATGGTCAGATGTAATTATAATATACAATACTTGCATGCAAATATTAGTAAATTGTAAATGCTATACTTATACATGTTGGCTGCTTGTACTACACATGTTCAATCCAAACCAGAATAAAGTTGAACTCAGCTCAACTTTTTCAGCTGTACATGTAGTTGGTGACATCACCAGTCACACCAACTTTGTTGGCCAGATGTTTTCATATAAATGTACCAGGAACTTGTTGCTAACATGTGTGCATCTATATAGACACCAGGTTTATGGCTATTTTTGGTCAAAGTTTGGGTTTTGGATTGTATAATGATTTGTGAAGGCTATCATGGATAGCTTCAGATAATAAGGTTGAGTGCTCAAAAAGTAAAATTGAGAATTACAAGGTGAAGTTTAGGCTGCATGGAATGTGTTACAAACCTTGCTTTCCTTTTGAATTTCATACATGTATCTTATCTACTTTCAGTTTTTTATTATTGAGGAGAAGGATCAAGTTTTAAGAATCTGTTAATGACTGAATTAATCCTTAACAGTTGATCTGTTTTACCAGTACTAAAAAACTTCTTAAATCAACCAGAGCTCTCTTTATACCATAAAAGAACTGTTTTTGCTCCTTCATAACTGTAGGTATCAAATTAATCCTTATTGATCCAATTTAAAAAAAATTTTTTGACAATATTTTCAGCTTGCAAGAACTACAACACCATCTCATAAATAACTTATAGGATTTTACAGAATATGGGATAGTTAACAATTATTCACTGAAGTGGAGGTGAATAGTGCTGGGTATTTACTGTTTTATGAAGCAGCAAGGTAAATATCCTCACTATCCACCAACACCAAGGTGGATAATGGTTTTAGCATTATGCCTTGCATAATTGTTTCCACACATGTTTTTCAATTTATTGAAACGAGAAGCCATCTTGTTTTGCTCAGAGGCGAATAGTCCAGGATATCCTGAGATAAAGGAAGCAATCTGATGGCACAAAAGACATTTATTCAACTGCAATAGCAGTTGGATAGCAAGACTACTGGACCAGATGTTGGTATTCTGACCTGGCACACTCTTAGGAGTCAAAGAAGTCATCTTTATAAAGCAAAACTCACTTCATGATACCCGCTTAAAAAACATTTCATTTCATGCCTAGCAGCTACACAATAGAACTTAAATATCATTTCAAATTACATTCTTTAAATGGGACCAAAAATCTGGGATAGTTTTGAAAAAAGTAATGTGAAAAAAGCAAACAATACTTCCACAGTAAACACAAGATTGTTACTGTAACTTTATTTGTCCACAGTCAATGCAAGATTGTTATCTTAACTGTATTTGCCCAAAGTCAACACAAGACTTTTACTTGAATTTGTTTTTTCAAGTGTAATGTGTAAGTAAGAAAGTTTAGTGTTGTTGGGGGGAAGCAGGGGGTGTTGGGCAGTGATTGATCAACGTAGCCCTTCCAAACTTGAACCACAGATGATCTATCCCAGTTAAAAACCTATCGAAAAAAGCAGGAGCTGTAGTGGAAACTATACATACAATCTTCAGGCATTACTTCAATGCTTTTGGTTTACTTTAATCACACTTTTTTTTCTGTACCTCGTCAATACAGTTTCTGCTTACCTGTATTGATTAAATCTTTAAATTCATTAACGGACACTTGAAGATCTACATTGCGCAAAACGATATTCCTAACATTTCTATACTCAAAGGAACGAATCAGTCTGATTGTAACAGTGGCACCAACATTATCGGCAGCCATCGTATAAGTATCCTACCCATAGATCATACTATACATGACCTTGAGGGCTGATGTTTTGTGGCTACCAGTCTACCGATGCCTTCACGGTCTCGCATAATAGGAATGTTTGAATGTGCAGTCTCACGACCGTCACTTTTATACAATCGAAGCCGAACCCCATTCATGTGGAGAATTTTGAATATTAGTGATAATCGCCTCGGTGTGCATTTTATTAGATAGCATGATCACTGCGTAAGCCAAAGAGGTGGGGGAGGCAACCTGGGTCAAATTGCAAAATGGGAGTGCTTCTTACCCTCCGAGTCAAGAAATTGACTAGGGCCGTGTCTAAGATGGCCCGCATATGTGGCAAATAGGATTGTTAGCGCACATAAATAGCGACCGCTTCAAGCAGCAAGATGCTGCAGGAATCGAAAAAATATTCTGCAGCAAATTAAAAATGCAGCTGCCGTAAATTAAATATACAATTACTGCAAATTAAAAATACAGTTGCCTGCTATCGCAGACATATGTTTTCACTCTCGTAAACTAAAAGAAAAAAAATAGCTTTTATTGTATTATATTACTTTTTTCTTCAAGTTGAAGGGAATTAAAAGATGCGTGAACTGATGAAGATACAGTTGGTTGCAGTTGACAAATAATATTAATACAGGGGTGGATCTAGATTAGTTCAACTAGTTTCTGGAAACTAGTCAACTTTTCGAAAGAATGAAAACTGTTGATTGGGTTTTTTATTGCATGGAATATTAAAATGATATCATTTTTGTTTTCGCACAACATATTTGCCCTGCTAAAATACTCTAGTGCGTTAATTCTGTTCTAAGGAGCGGAATGTGCGTGTGTGAAGTGTTCAATCACACGGAAACCACTGGTTTCGTGGGGAAACTTGTCAAATTTTACTATGATTAGCTGATTCTAATAATTCAATTACAGTGAACTGTCAAAACTGCCTCCTATTGGCTAATCGCCTAAATCCCAACTGTGATTAGAGTGAACTAGTCGTGAACTAGTAGAAAAGTATAAATAGATATGGCGTCGCAGAGGTAGCACATTCGTGGTATGGACGACTGTTTACCTGGGGAATTGGACTTGTTTGTCGAGCGATGAACCGGTTTTAAGCTACATGAAAATTATATTTATCCACAACATCGGGAAAGCAGACCCACCGTGCGCCGAGCCGCACGTATTTCATCAAGCGCCAGCCTGAAGCCATGCGGAAAGCTATGAAAGTTCAGAGTTGAATGGCCGGACTCGTTACCCTTGGCTGGTTTACTCAAGGTACCTTAATGAAGTTTTTTGTCGACCATGTTTTGGAAGTGCGTGTGGGAAGAGTGCCAGTTAACTCAATGGATAATTAGAAGCATTATTTACGTTGTTGACGACTGCTAATTTTGCATTTGCCGCCTACCTGTCAATCTGACGATGGACTAAGATAATTTTGAACTCCTTAACATTCCTGTTGGCCATTCTGCTGTTCGACTAAGCTGATTTTGGATTTGATAATCTTCCTGCTTGTTAACCTTCACCAGCACTAAGATTACCATGAACGGATTAAATTTCCTGCCTTCAATTTTGCTGCTGGACTAAAATGATTTTGTATTTCTTCGCCAACCTAAGTAATCTGCTGCTTGACTAAGATGATTTTGAGGTGATTTTGGATTTATTGGCCTTCCCACTTGTCAATCTGATGATGGACTAAGAGAATTTGAACTTATTAACATTCCTGTCGGCCTTTCTACTTCTGGACTGCGTTGAGTTTGGATTTATTAACCCTGCTGCTGGTTAGTATGCTGCTAAGTTAAGAAATCTTGATAATCCTTTTACTTCCCATTCTACTTCTGGAGGGACATAATTTTGAACTTACCATAATCATCTTGCCTGCCAGTTTGCTGTCAGAGTAAGATGATTTTTATGCTGGACCAAAACAATTTTTAGTCAATCAACCTTCCTGATGTAAGCCATTCTGATATTATGGTGTTGGATTTTTTCATATTTAATGTATTCAATGAAGGTGTGCAACCAATTATTTATGTTTGTCAAATTTTTCAAATATTTACCTTGAACAAAACCTTTGTTTAGTACCAACATATTTTATGAGGTTCTAACCCATAATGGTGCAAGGATACACATTAGAATTTCATTCTGGCTTACTCTAGACAATTTTATTTGGTAAAGGGGATATCTGCTCCTTAATGGGTTGTTTATCAGGTAAATAAGGACTTAAAGTGAGACAGGCAAGTCACATACGTGTACAATAGTTGATGCAATAATATACAGCCTGTCAGTGTACTTTTGTGCTTTTGACAGACTACTTTCATCACTTGTATGCCATGCAGCTTTTTACTAAATGACTTTTTATTTAATGAACCCTGTAATTGGTCTTAACTCATCAACTCATTTGCACTAGATTACAATACAATGTCTAGTATTTGTAATAATTTCAAAATGTCTTTCAATGACAATAGGAAAACATTAAAAATAAATGAAATTATGTGACTTTTAAAATTTTCATTCACATAATCTCAATGAAAAAAAATAGATTACAATTTAGAGAAAACTTAAATTTTAAAAATTTTCAATGGGAGCAGCCCCTAGCCCCTCTCTCCCCCCATAGCATCTTTGGTACCCAGAAACTAGTCACATAATTGCCTAGATCCTCCCCTACACCCCTGGAAACAGGACCATAGCATCAAGTGGGAACAATCTTTATTAGGAAGCTAAAGCACTGGTAAATCCAGGCATGACTTTTTTTAAGGGGGGAAGGGGTATTTGAATGACAAGTCCAGGCTTTTTTTAATGAAAAATTGGAATACTTAGCATAAATTGAAATATAGCTACCTACAACCCAGCCTATCCCCTGCAGAGGCCCAGAAATTGTGCATATCTAGATGTTGTGGTTCATAATTGATCAGTATTAGGGAAGAAAGTAAGTCTTTCCATCCTTTTTATCTTCTACTTTGAGAACTATGACTGGGATTGTCCCACCCAGCAACCCCAATCAAATCCATGGATCAGTTCAAATTTTAAAACACAATAATCCTTCTAGAATTCCAAGCACTGAGTGCATGAGACTGGCAACTTAAAATTTTTCCATTACAAGACGATTTTTACCGGTAAGAAACAACATATGCTGGTCTAGGTCTAGCAGTTCTAGTAGGACTTTAGGATCATTTACCATTTTAGACTCTCTTTGGACATGTAAATTATAATTCTCTAACCAATATAATCAGGGCTGAGGTTTCCCAGCTCTACACGGCTTATTGGATTGTATAAACTAACCATCCATGTGCCAGAAGAGTTTTGATCAATATTGTGGTATCTGGCATTCTCCTTGCTGTAATTGTTATGTTCAATTTCTTTAGGTCATAAAAATATTTTTGTTTCCAATAGCTAGTTCAAAAAAGATCTGTGTCCATGATAGGTGGGGAAAAAACTTTATTTTCAAAAAATCACTTGCCAAAGAAAATTTATTCAAAACCACAACTGTTGCTTTTGCTCGTAACATCTCCAAATGTTTCCATAGTTTATAGCTCGTATTTGATTGGCTATCCATGGATTACGGGATTTTTCACTCATTTGAGATTTTTCATGCCCCAAGAAATTTGCACTGAATTAGTGTGTTTCATGATAAATGTATGACAGAGAACATTTTGATTGAATATCGGTTCATCATCAGGTCATAGGAAGTATTTTAAAGTTCATATCTTAATCCTTTTGTGCTTGTGATTGTTGTACAATAAAAAATTACAGCAATAGAACAAACTAAACGACAAAGCAGAGACAAAAGACAAATAAAGGGAAAAAAAATTATGCATGAAAAGGTTTACCCTGTCATGTATGATTTCTTTTAATTTCCTTTTATTCCTTGTCCTTTCTTTATTTTTGCCTTGTTCATTAATTTGTCCCAATGTTGTAATTTCTTTTTCCACAATGACTGTATGCATCAAAGGGTTAATTAGAGTTAGCTAATGCAAATTACTATGGAGAAGTCCAAATCTCAAGAGTGCAATAAATTATACAAATTATATATTAACTGGAGGGTCATGACTAGAAGGTATACCTGAGAAGGAGGATTAGTATTAGGATCAAGGTTAGGATAGGGTTAGGTTTGGGGTTATGACTAGGGTTAGTTATAGCCCTAGCCCTAGTCTAAGCCTTAAGCCTAACTCTAACTCTAACTCTAATCCTAACCTTGATCGTAATCCTAATCCTCCTTCTCAGGTATACTTTCTAGTCACTACCTCAACTAGAGGGGGCACTGTAGCTAAATGTCACTCAACTGCAGAGGAAAATTTGAAGACCGCCATAATGGATAAATTGGAAGGAAAACACACATGCCCGGATGAAACGTTCAAGGTCATGGTCAAAGGCCACTTCACTTTTGTCTCTTGTCTTCGCTTTTTTTTTAAAAAAAGATTGTAGAACAATTAAGGCAATAATGAGAATAACAGTCGACTAATAACCAGAGAAACTGTTTTCTGGTATACAGTATACGGAAACAAACCGGATACAATTCCCCAAAGTTCAGTTGTTTGACCTCGAGGTTCTCGAACAGGCGGAAAAGGGGCTGGAGAGGGACAATTTGTCTTCCAATTTACTCAAAATGGCGGCGTTCAATTTGACCTCAGTTTTCGGCTCCCATGTCCCTCCAGTTTTACATGATCTCTATGCGTTAAATTATACTTACAATAATAAATGTGAATGATTTTCATACGAATGTACAAATAATTTACATTAAAAAAATACCTAAGACTAAAAACGGAATATTTACAATAAAGTAACGCGGACAAGATCAGGTTTAGATTTTGTCCTCCCAGCATTTTATTCATTGATAGTTTTTATTATCTACATGAAGTGCCTCTGTAAGTAAATGATCATAACGGGAGTCAACCTTTACAATTACAGTGAAATTTTCTGTATAAGCAATCGATGTGCATCCTATAACTGAAAGTATATTGATGCTAATGATTTAACGTAGTCGTCTTCTTTGAATTTAAATGTTCTTTCACTCGCATTTCGAGTTTGCCTAACGTTTGCCCCACACATTGGCTATCACAGTCATTACGAGAAAATAAACAACTGACGTGGGACTTACAGACGGACTAACGAGATGCTCCTTCATGCATGTCCTTTCTTTTCAACCAGGGTTAGTTCTTATCTTTTTTCGGCACTGGATTACCTATTTTCTGTCCCGTTGCCTTAAAATCGCACTGCTCTCAGCCACTGAAAACAGGAATTTTTTCATGTATATGTCTCAAAACCATCTATTTTGGTAAAAGAAGTGAAGGTCTGTAAACTGCTGTTAAAATGGTAATGATATCTTTCGTCCAGTGTCATGGTATGCATTCATAGGTAAAGTTTTAACAGGTCTCGCCAAATAATCTTAAAAATGCATATGATTTCCCATACAGTTAAAATACTGTATCAACATATAAGCGTGTAGACTCTTTCGTATGTCGTGTCATGGAGCATACTCTACGATATATCACAATTCAAACAAATCTGGTTAACGAGTGCAGTTTTTGTGGGAACATCTCGTTATTTATTGTTGAGCTTTTTGACCAGGGTCACTTAGGCGTTCATTAGTCTGAAGTGAAAAAGTTGAAAGCTCAATAATAAATAGTTAACGGGATGTTTATAAAAACTTTGCTTACTATATCAACTATCACCAAGCAATAGTTGATTATATTTGCCACGGAATCAAATCTGAATATCTCGGTATTTATAACCAGAGCCGTGCCTCAGTAGTAATTCGCCCGGGGCAAATTCTGTTGAAGCCGCCCCCTCGGTCTTGTCGTTAGACACGCACCCCAACCTCCTTGTACTGTAATAATTATATACAGGTACTACCAGCATACAACTAAACGAGGTAAGCCTGTAGAAACAGTTGTTTTTTAGTACTTTTTGTGTTTTCTTTTAATTCCTCAAAATGCAATTGAAAATTTAAAACAAGTGCTTCCGAGCCTTGACAGCTGCAAAGTCGTCAACGATGAAAAGTCGGGACATTGATTAACCATATTGTTATACTTTGAAAAATATTATTCAATCTAGACAAAACGACAAAAAAGTCGAATTTTTGTTTCGGAAAATGTTGCACCGGGGGGCAAGTGCCCTACAAAACAACATTATTTCTCGACATTAGACATGAAGATGGACTTAGTTCAATAGGGACTTGAACTGTATCGAGGGACTCGAATGTGGTGGACTCGACTTACCACAACCCAATTCAACAGGTAAGTTAGGGATTGATTGCATGAGACCAGTACGAACTTCGAAGTGATACCGACACGGCTTGAGACGGGTTTGAAAAATAGGCTCTGACCGGTCTCACACATTTCGGGTGCTGGACCGACACCAATGAGTTCAGACCTTTTCCAGCTAGCACCTCTACGAAATTTTCCTCATGAATTTGCGAAATCTCTCCAGATCAAACATCGATTTGGCAAAGAATAAAAACGTTGCTGGGAACGAAAACTCGAAATGCGGCCTGAAATATAAATATGGCTTTAGTTTCATTCCGGTCTCATGTAAACACTAAAAAAATTTTGAAAACAATCAGAAAATTTTCAATTTGGTAACGGTAGAAATTCATATTGGTCTCACGTAATCAGGCCCCCTAGATTCTACTTCACACGATCCGAGTTGTTACTCCCGATAAGAAGGTGACTTAAGTCGTCCATATATTATGGTTTTCGAAACCGAGAGAAATCCGGTAGTGTTAGCGAAAAACAACACGATCATCCATGGCGAAAGCAGTACAACTTCATTTGATTTTTTCCTGCTGCAACTTTATGAATTTGTAAATTAGGTTTTATATTTTATACTCGAATGTTTACATTTACGATTCAATACAAGAAGCTGCAGGCCTGAGTACTTTGGGAGAGGTAAGTTTGACGTCATTTGAACTTGAAAGAAGTGACGTCACGAGACTTTGGCCGAGTGGCTCTCATACGTTTGTGTTTGAATGACGTCAAGCTTACTTTTGTTAGATGTCATATGCATATGAATGGTATATCTTAGTTACCTGTGAAGTCCAGTCATGTTATTAAATAGGCAGGAACTTGGAGAGTGTGTGCTATATCCTTGCACTTCGCACTGACTGTTAGAGGAAGTTACCTACGATAATGGAATCGCGAACGTTGGTAACTCCACGTATTTCCGACACCCCTGAACAAATACACATTTCATATTAACATAAAATAGCTTAAATATTTCTGAACTGTAATGACTTGAATGTCACGTTTATCCAGATTCTCCAACCTGAGGACCTCGCCAAATCGGGATTTTACCAGTGGGGTCTAGGGGCATGCTCCCCTAGCAAATTTTGAAATTTAATCTTGATGTCTTAAAACACGATTTCTAGCAATCCCAGACGACAATTTCTACAAACATGTTTGGTAAATTGATTGTCATTTTGCCCTTATTTTTCTGTAATAGTAATGAAAGACGTAATTCCTTTTCGTAATTCCTCAGACTGAAACATGTCGATTGAGACGAAGTTCCAGAAATCGGATGTTACTGACTTATTTAAGGGCAGCTAATCTAATTTACGTCCTGCTCATTTCGTCCATCTGTTTACCACTGGCGCCATCTTTTAACCGGGTCTCTGAAAGATATCTGCAATACACGTACTTGAATTTCACGAAAACGTCTTCCTAGGTTTCTTGTTCCCTGAAGTAGACACCAAAATCGGGATTTTTTCTATCCCGACAGCATATCGATTGGGTATCGGGATTTCGCAAGCAAAATCGGGATGGTTGGACAGTCTGTTGACCGGAAAAATGCCCTAGCGAACCCAAGGTTAAGCAAGGTCTGGGCGACGAATTTGAGGTATTTCATCGTATCTAATGGTTGTGCTAAATTTAGACTGAACGCATGTTTGAACACTCACTGACCAAGGGCTTTCCTTCAAAAAATTCGCGTATTTCTGCTTTCAATAAAATACTTCTAAGGTAATGAACCAGAGTAAAAACTTTATAAAAAAGGCTTCCGTGCAACGTGATACGTATTTAAAATTACTTACATTGTCTTGAAGGTGTACGTAACAGCAAATTTTCTACGACTGAGCGCAGTGACTACTGCGGAAAACCGCCTTTGAATTTTTACCAATGTTTGAGGAGGTTTAGATATATTCTGGAACTTTTCAGAGCAACTTTTAAACTCAGGACTATTCAACGAGAAGTATAAAATTCCGCTTAAAAAAACCTGCTCTGTCCTGATGCGATTTCGCACTTTTAAAAAGTAACATAATACGCCATTAGTATTCATGTTAAGGTAGGTTTGTACCACTACACGGTCACGAATAAACCCACAGTCGCATATTTGTCTACTGACAATATCCTTGCTGCATTCCCCTTTGAGCACCGTCCACCATCCATACTAAAAACAATATTTTCTGGCACTAGAACAGGATTGCTTACAAATGAAATTAGGACAATGTTTAGTAAAAAAAATTGTGTCAATGTAGGCACAATAACGACGCTACAGCAACTGAAAGTTGACCTTTATAGGACAAATATATTTTATTAAAAATTCTAGTAAATGATTGACATCATACACACTGTATAAGATTTAGAAACGATTCAGTTAAAAAGTCTGTCGAAATTCATGTGAATAAAATGAGTACAATCTAATTGTAATGAGACCACATTCCTTCTCTTTGTATGAATGTATCAATGGATGAATTGGCTAAGTTTCTTGAGCTGTCGCTAACATTTGCTTTGGGAGGATATATATAACTTATTTAAACTATTTACAAGAATTACTTATCTTTGCCATGACATGGCTTCACGTAAAATTATAAATAGAGCGCTTTTTCTGTCATCACTCAGTCTTGTGACAATATAGATCTTTCAAAGCCTTCAGTTCTTCGATTAACGTCTTGTTCTGGTTTTCAAGAACGGCAACTCTGTTTTCTAGGCACTTGACATACTCTTTCTTTTTTCTTCTACATTCCTTGGCAGCTTCCCTATTGAAAATTGAAAAGAAGGATCAAATATGAAAGGCCCAAAGCTCAGATTTAAAAATATTTGGGGTTGCTTTTTCTGGAGTCACGAAGGCCTGGGGACTACTTCGCCCAAGCCTGTATTTATTGCACTTCAACTTGGTATGCACGGTGTATGATCAGACGTCAGGAGTTGAGAAATAATGAATAATAACTCGTTGATGAGATCATATGTCATTGTACTTAATGTTTTAGTGTGTTTCCTATGTATTTAGCCCACGTTATGGTTTTATGAAATTTATATCATAAGGCATAAAAGTGTAATTCAGTTTTAAAAATGTTATCTCATACGAGATCTTTAGCGCATCGCTATTTACAGAAACTCTCTCAGGTTCGGTGTCAATAAAATATGAAATATCTGGAATTGTTTTTTTTCTGAATTTAAAATATGCCTTCTGCCCTATAAAAACATTTCTCATCAATTCTCAGCTAATGAATACTGAGGACCAATTTACAAAGTACGACTGTCATATAAAACTGTTTCCTCTGATGTATCCAAGTAATTCACTAGTCGCCAGACCTATTGTTACATCAGCGGGCAAATCATAAGCTGGGTTTCCGCCTTTAAGACAACATTACAATCATATACGACAATCACATCTTGTATTTGGCAACTTAAACCCACAGTACTAGCAAATACGACCTCCCTTCTCTAAAAGGTGTTATCTTCAATTCTCCCACAATGCACGCAGCTGAACTACAGTAAAGTCACTTCATCACCAATATTTGTTTCACTGCTTTAACAGGTAAAACGTAAGTCTTACTCACTTCAATAAAAAAGTGATACTTTTGCATGGCTAGCTGATTAATGCTTGGCACTGATATACACACCACAAAGTAGGACAGAAAGTTTGACAGGGATTTACAAAATAAACGTTGACTTTTTCATTAACTCTTCCCTTATAGTACACATGAACCCCCGGGTTATTTTGGCTTTAGACCTGATATTTAGAATCTTAGATTTTAGAATCTAGAATACTGCATTGTATTATATTCATTAAGATAATTACTTAAGATAAAAATTATTTCTGTCTTGTCATATTTCAAATCAGTTAATGTTTAAAAGAGCATATGAATTAAAAAAAGTTTGCTCTTCTTATAAGAACTGTTGAAGTAACAAACAACGTCATATCCTACTTTTCTATAGCTCTTTTTGTTCTTGAGGGATTCATCCAGTATTTCTTTGATACGTATTAATTTATGACGTCAAAAGATTGACAGACCACTTTGTCTCTTTAGATAATCATGGCTATCTTTCAGAATGTTTAACAAATTCACTAAATACTTTCAATGTTTGCATATCTCATTACACCTGATCAAAAGCAAATAAAAGAAACTTACTTTTTACTGTCAATAATATATGTAATATCAAGTTCAGGTTGAATAAAAAATGAACTTTCTACAGGAATTTTGAACAAAGGATTTTTACCTGTTTTTCAGTAACCTCATTTCACGCTTTCTTGTTGCATCTTCTGGGCCATGCTGTTGTTGTGTCTGAAGACCAGCTGCAGGTACAGGGTTAATGACAACACCTTGAGGCAGCTGTCCTCTTACAGCATATGCTTGTGACGAAGGTATGGCATAAACAGTAGTTCCACTGTTGACACCCTAGAAATTCAGTCCAGATTTCATTTCAGTTAAGAGTACCATACACAAGGTATGCTTCATAAATGCACATGAATTAGTTATAAACAAGGAATAAGCCCTGTATATACATTTAATGAAAAATTTCAGTTACCTTGGGAAAGAAAAAAAAATCACTACAGAGGATTGTCCCTTTGGGATAAATTAGCAAGAAGTGTGCAAAATTCAATTTATATCATGAAAGCCAGTATAAGGTTAAAGACTGTAATTTTTGATGTATCATACAGCCAGAATTAAGTTTAAAATTGGCTATATTTTGTATTTGGGCACAAAGAAAGCTCTATATCTAGTGAACAATGTTACCTGCAGGGCTGTAACAGGTTTTTGTAACTACAGTGCAATTTTAGTTACAAGTATTTGCAATCACAAAAACAAGCTGCCAGTAAAATTTACAGTGGAGAGCAGTAGCTAGTTACAATAACAATGTTATATTAAATTTCTCATACACAATATAGGGTACACATGTTAACATTAAATGTTAATTACCAATATATAATACAACTTTTGAGTTAATTTTTTTTATATTGGCATTTGAAATTTGGTAATTGTTTTCTTGGGTAACTGACTTCACAGAAAACATGCCTGAAAGTATAGCTACATATAGGTATGATTTAGGTGATACAGTACATGATCTAATCGCAAAGACATTTTGACAACATTGAACATAAGTTACATGTACCTAGCCCCAACTCTTAAATGTTTATCTGATTCCTCAGAGGAAGCTATGAGTTGATAGATTAGCCACATACAGGAGCCATGTGAATGTACAGCACATTATAGCAAGGACATTAGTCTGGAGCTGCCAGGGAGTCTAGAATTTCAATGGAAACCCATCATGGTTCCTCACAATCATCAAAATCAGTTTGCCTGGTCCTAATAATCCATCCAATGCCTAGTTTGTAAAATGGAACTTTAATCATACATGCAAGAGTTTTGTCTCAATGCAATCTTTAAAATACTAGTTACCCTTACAGTTAGCAGCATTTCAAATTGGGTTTTTTTTTACATCTTTTCTCTGAATGTTTCCATTTTTCATGCAGGGTCATGTTGTGGTTTCTGTTGATCAACGGACCAGGACCCATCTCTTATCTGGAACATTGGTTACATCTCCCAACTGTTTTATTTCCAAGCCAATTTTTGTAAGCAGTTACAGTTATACAGTGGCAGCTTTCCTTTAGTTCTTCTCCAGCCATTCTTCTGATATACACACACCCATCACTCCTATGAAGAAGAAACCTTGATTCATCGCTGAAGATAACTTGGGAACACTGTTCAGCTGTCCAATCTTTGTGTGCTTGTGCAAACTGTAATTGAGACTTCTTATGGTAAGCAGTGAGCCTAAGCTTCTTTCTGGGCTAGCAGCCCTTTAGACCAGCCTCTTTAAGCCTTCTTTGGGTGGTGGAAACCAAGATATTGACACCATGTTCAATTAGCATCTCAGCTTTTATTTCCAGTGCAGTATTGTAGCGATTTGACTTGCTTTTCCTTACCATGAACCTGTCCTTCCTTTCAGATGTCTTTCTTTTCTGTCCAGGGATCTTGGGATCTTTCACACTACCAGTGAGTTTCTTCTTCTTGAGGATTTCACTGACACTCCTTTGAGTACAACCCACACGAGCAGCAATTTCACTTTGTGTATAGCCTTCTTCGGATAATGCCAGCGCTCTTCCTTGATCTTCCAAACTGATTCTTCTCTTTGGACCCATTATTCCCTATCTTCCAATTTGTGACATGCCAACAACCCTTTCTTGTAAGACTTGAAATTCATTTAGCATACAGTGTATGCTATAAAATACTTTAAAAACAGAATGTCTCTACAAATATTATGAGACACATCTCAATCTATCCAAAACATTCATTACTATAACCCTGAAGGCTGTTGGTGTACAATGTGCTTCTTGTCTGCCTATGTAAGCAGAAAGTAACATAAATCTTAACATGATTGATTCTTTTTCACTGCCAGTGTAGATACATGTACAGGTATGTCTCCCAAAAATGTAATGAGTTAAACTGTTACAGTTAATATTATAAGTTATGACTACAAGTGACTATGCAGGTGTTAAAAGGTTTCTTACACTGGTTCAATGTTGTAAATAAAAAAATTGACTTCAAAAATCAAGAAATCTGAATCCTGAACTTCTCATCAACACATTATTTTGACTTAGTTTTTTTTTATCCTGTTACCAGACTGAATCAATAAAGCACTTTACAAAAATTTTAGTTGACCTAAGTTATACTAATGTTGCTATTCTGTAGTCCCAATAGACTGCATGAATAGTGTTTGATTTAAATACTCCACATCATGACCACAATTTGGTCAATGGTGCATAGTGTGACAGTTTTTGTAAGAATGGTTCTCTAGGTATTGTAATAGATGCCCAATGTCAAATTGGGAGGAAATATAGTTGCTGTGTTCTTCCCAAGAAATAAGAAGCCTGAAGGCTTTGCACTGGGAACTTGAAGTAATCAGGAAGACTGAGGTAATTGAAACTCTCAGGTCCTTCAAAGCTCAATAGCCTTACAGTGTTACCACCTTGGTCACCCCTTTTTTCATCTAACAATGTTCCTTAACTTACTTCAACGTCTCCAGGAGCTGCAGCATAAATAAATTGTCCATCTTGGGTTTGCTGACCAGCTGGGTATTGTACTACTGTAGCTGACTGCCCAGAGATTGGAATGGTTTGAAGTGAGGCAGGAAAACCTCCTCCTTGTGTTGTAATCTGTATTCCATGAGGAAGAGTAACTGTCTGACTGGTTGGCTGTTCACCTATGGAACTTGTTGATATTGTGGTAACTCGTCCCATCACTTGCCCATTCTCATCCTCAACCTTTATTGAGCCATCAGAAAGGTCATCATAGATTTTTCTACAAGAAAATAATATACCATTAACAACAGGTGAAATTCACAATGATAGTTGCAAACAATCCAATTGCAACCCTCTGATTAACTGCAAGAACATATAGTACTGAACACATTTTGTAACATACAAAGAATTGAAAATACATTGTCAATAATTACGGTAAGATGATATTCACAAACATAAAGTAGTTCCTGACAAAATCTTTGTGCAGATGTTTTGTGCAAATTTTTTTCTGTGCAAGCCACAAATTAAATGCAAGATCATCCAGTACATGTTGGTTAACATCTAAATTATCTAATGACAAATTGATACATCTGGAGTTGGTTCATTTTCCCCAATGGAATTTCAAATATTTTTTTGACTGAGGCTTTGCATTTCAACTTTTTTATATTAGCAAAGTTTTTTCCCAATCATAGGCAATCTGAAGAAGGCAAAATGAACTCTATCAAAACTTAAAACACATAAACTGATCTAAATCACAACCTGATGTTAGACATGGCTGGACAGGCTGTTCTCAGAAAAATAGCCATATTGGTATCCCTACATGTCTTACAAATAGCCCAGAGGACCACATCTGGATAATGAAATATTTCTCTTTAGGTTATAAAATATTTTTAAAATTCTTGTAGTTTTGCCACTGGACAATTCATTGTTTAAAAAATTGTTGATCACATTTATGTCTGTCAGTGTCTGATAGATAACATCATTGTAGCCTGTAGTAAGGAAAAAATTCTCTGCATTGACCCTAATGATTTTCTTGTTGCATCAGCTGGTTCTTTTTGTACTATCATTGTACAAAACCTTCAAGTCAGTCAACAACTTTGGTGTATTGTACATGATAAAAAAGAAACGTGTTCATAGCATTTCCCAAATAATATACAGTATGATACACAAAGCATGGCTAAGAAACCTATACAAAGCAGTTACCATACAATGTTATTCAAACACTTTCATGAAACGACACAACTTGTGGGGGGTGATAGTAAATGGTAGCCAAGTGTTTACAAATATTCATGTAGTTCAGCGAAATAAACTCAGAAATCAATCTTTATTTGCCGACATACTTCAATGGCATCACCTGTGCCTGATCGTAGGAACGATCGGCAGCCCTAACATGAATACAACAACTTCCTGATGGTTAAAAATATAATACGTAATGATATGTTCATAAATCATGTACAAAACCGTATAAACTTGAGGCTTGAACGAACACCAACCTTCTGAACGTCCCACTCTTATGGGAAGGAACAGGCATTTCGGATTCTTGCCTTGGCTTAGTATAAACCATACAGACTACGAGATAGGAAATAAATTGACTGACTGGGTCTGATAGGTGTAACTAGTCGTATTATAAAATGCCATCCACGCAAACCTATCCGTCTGATGATTGAAAACAGACGAACACGACATCCATATTGCGTCATACGCTGCGTCATGCGGAACATCGGAATTGAAAAGATAAAAACAGGTATGAATTTAGAGAAGTGTTTGGTATCGTAAATGGTAAACTTCGGTTATTCATTTAACGTGACCACGACAAAAACAAATTGTGGCCCACCTGTACGACGGTCTTCTTGATAAAATATCCCTACGTTTTTTGCCTTCTTCGTCGAGATCCTCATCTTGTTCTATCACTCCTTGAAACTGGATGGTCTGAGGTAGTTGTTGCAGCTGTTGTGCTGAAGAGGTGGCGGTTTGAATAACGGAAGGTTGGGCTGGTTGGATTACAGAAACAGCAGTCTGTGAAAGGTGCTGTGGGGATTGAACAACGGTGGCTTGAATGAGGGTTGAATTTGCTTGGGTGGCATCTTGTACCGTCGTGGCATATTGCTCTTGCGATACATTTGACGGGGCCCCTTCTGTATCCGAAACATTTCCATTCGTTGTCTGTTCCTGGTCGATCTGTTCCATCTTTAGTATCAAAAACAGGAGTTTGATTAAGGGGAAGTTGGGATTTTAGCTACTAATTCTCGGTTGACGATTCTTCCCTCCAAGAATCCAAGTATAAACCGGCCTTCGGCTTCTAAACGAAAGAAAAAGTAAGAACGCCAGCGTAACAAAACCGAGAGAAGCATAGAGGCGACGGAGGGTTGTCCGAGGGTACTCAATCGTCAGCTTAGGGGAAGTATGAAAGACAGCCATAGTGAGAACTAAAATTGAATAGTTCATGAGACCAAAAAACCCAGTTCGACAGCAAAACCTATATGCTACGTCACAGCTCTACGTCACCTTATTTTCTCTTCTTTCTCGTGAGTTGAGTGACTAGCCTTGATCGTTCCTTCCACGTAAAACGGCGTCACAAAGCGCGTCACTTTGCAAATGTCTACCTGGGGAGTAAAGGGGTGGACCGCTTGCCCCTTGAATGTATTAATCTGTGATTAATAATATGACGTCAAATTACCTATTTTTGTTAACATTAGTACTAGTCTCCTGGCCAAACCTGCTGGCCTACCTTGTTACGCACCCTCTTCCCAGGATTTTTCATCAAGATTCTTTGGGTTTTTCGTACTGTCAAACGATTTGCGAGGAAGCTGCTGTTCATTGTCATTTAACATCTCGCCATTCTATTAAAATTCTCATAAAAGGCAAATTGACAGGGTTTTGGGTATGTTTTCCAATTTTATCTCCTTTCACTCAAGAAATTAGCTTACCTTTCAAGAGTTATCGGCAACTTGACAACAGCATTAAAATCGAAACAATTTTCTATTAAATTTGAAGATCTTTAAGTGCTATCAACGAACAAGTGTGTGACGTCATGAAATATGAGCACAAGATAACTCAAGAGGCACGTAAACATCTTGGTTTTCCCAAACATTGCTGCCAGTTAAAAGTGAAAATGCCTTTCATTATAATTTTTTGGAGCTACCTGAGTTGCTAAGTCATGTACACAAGATCAGTAAACCCCAAACAGCCATAACAGTCCAAAAATACTTCGACGTTTCCGATTATTCAGGAATCTTCTGCATTACAGGTGATAGTAGTTCAAAGTCCACTAACACAAGGACGCGCAACCATGAATTTCGTAGGGCAGGGGTCGGATGGAAGTACCGAGGCACCTTCGGGACAATTTTGATCATTTTGGGTGAAGTAGACCTACTCTTGTGTACCAAATACAAGTGCCGGCACGCTTGAATTATTTTCTTCTGTTTTCCCCCCGGTACGGGGCTTATTTAGTACGGCACGCTTATTATTTGCCAAGGAATTTTCTCCTCGGCACGATTAAATCATATCCGGCAAGAACATTTTTTCCAAGGGCACGTCATACAAACATCCATACGTGAAAGAATTGGAATCTGGGATTTCATATTTAGGAGTTTAATATTAGAATTAACGCTCCGAATCCAACGTAAACACGTAAAAGTCCGGATAGCCGAGAATTCATATAAAACATATAGCTCGTACAATCAGGTTTATACTGTGATATTATTTTTCTCCGATCTCAATTATATAACTTATACTTTTTTTAATAAACATGCTAATCAACCTCATAGAAACTAAGAGATGGAGAAAACTAGTAAGATAGAAACTATTAAATAAAAAATTATGAAACCACAAGCAGCATATAAGAGAATTAATTATACCAATTTTCAGCACTGACAGTTTTAAGTGCCGGCACTACTATTAATAATTACTTAATGTACCTGGCGGCACGGGTATTAAGACCGGCACGCTTATTAATCTTAGAGAAAATTTTCCACCGGCGCAGAAAATCAAGGCGGCACTTGTATTTGGTACAAAAGAGTACGTGGCTTTGGGGAACGAGGGCAAAAAGCTGCCAATAACAGGGCACATATAAAACCTCCCACAAAAAGGGCAGGGATCACGACATCTCCCCAACTAGGCCTGTCCACAAGATGCTCGAAATTTGCGAAAAAGTTTCTCAAATTTTTCAATAAAGTTGCTCAAAAGTTGCTTAATATTTCTAAAAGTTGCTTTATGGTTGCTCCCATTTTAATATTTGTCTTTACATATTTACTACAAAATGTCGCTGTTAATGGCGACTGGGCTTCTAACTTGCTGAAATAAGTAACACAACAGTTAATCACATACATGTTAATACATGAAAGTATATGTTCAAGCAGAGTTAAGAGGCCTTGCTGCAATATGGGTTGTCTATGCCATGACATCACGTTTGTTGTATCTTAGCATAACTGACACCTCAACAGTTTCTTCCAAGGCTGAATCTTGCTGTTTATTAGAAGTGTTATGAAGTAAACTGAACACCCGCTCAGCTGAAGCACAACTAGGTTGTACTAATAACATCTTCTTAACAGCTGCTGACCAACTGGGAAGATCCATCTCATGATCAGACCACCACTTAACCTTTCCCTCCTCTGTTTCAATTACTACACCATCTGCAATTGCCAGATAATTTGGAAGCTCTTCGACCAGCTGGGCTATCGTATCATCATTGAAAAATCCAAATAGCTTCAGTTCCTGGACAGAGGCTGCATTTAGTTGCAGTTCTTGCGCTTTCACTGGACAGCATAATCGAGCAGCTTTGAATGCACGTAATGTGTGGTAAAATTGCACACTGAATTTATTCTGGTAGAATCTGAACCAAGGGGTAACGCAAGCCTTTGCTTGTGCAACCAATCGATTATATAGTTGCAAATTTCCAGCAGCAAGTTGTCTAGCTTTTGCCTCTGTGTTTGGATAACATCCGATGGCTATTGCGTGAGCTAAGGCTGATAAACGTTCATAGCAACTAAACACTAAGGGGCCATCTCCTTCAAGGTAGTAGGTTGCCGAAACGAAGTGCTTGCCAGCATCAATCATTACAGCAAGTTCAAGTTTTAAGTCATGAGCAGTAACTGGATCATCAAACAAATCCAGCAGCCTCATGCGACAATTGGAAGGTCATTTTCTCTGAGGAAAGGCTCTACATCTCCAAAATAATCCATAACACGATTCAGTAATTCCCATTTACTCCACTATCTTGTATCTGACGTAAGGAGCATGGTAGTTCCTGTTCTAGTCTTCCATAGCAATCTGGCAGCCGGACTAAGGGAAAACATTGTGTTCCAATACTTTGAAAAGGTATCGAGGACTTTAAATTCAAAGTGCTGGCCAACATTATCAATTGTGAGAGAAACATGTAACATCAAATATATTGGGGAAGTAAAAACCAACTTGACGCAACCCAGCCTCATTCACTGATGCCCCGTCTCTCATTGCTGCCAGAAGTTGATTGGGTTTGATTCCATGCTCAACAGCAAGACATTAGATTAAGCGCTGCGCAAACTGTTCTGCATTCAGGCTTCTTGCTAGAACTTCTAACTTAACAAGTCTTTGTTGAACATTCCACTGGTTAACAAACCGTACAAGAATAGCTAATGCTTCTCCTAATCTTGCACTACCATCAAAAATAACAGAAATTTCATCACTTGCCTCAATTTCAGCTTTAAGAGTATCTTTCTCTTTCTTGAGGATCAAATTCAAATGTGAACGGGATGTCAAGCGATGACCATATTTTTCAAGAAATGGCCGCATAATGTCAGCTTTTGAAAGTGGAATACCAGCTTTTATAAAAGCTTCCACCAGGTCATATCGATAAACTCTCATATTTTCGGGTAATGTTGATCCTTTTGCTGTAGCATTCCTGGCCATGAGGTCTTTTATACTTTGATCTTCCATTTTGCTTTTTTTGATGGCATCCTTCGACTTGATATGCTTCTGGGATAGAATGTACTTCTTCACAGAGTTCTTCTTCTTAGAAAGTATCTCTTTGCATGAATCACATCTTAGGTTTTCCGAAACAACGGTGAGATACTTGCCTTTGAATTCTTTGACCCTCTCCCAAGCAGACACATTTGGATCGACTGTTCCACGTACATTTCTCTTTCCATTTGGGTTGGTCAGTACTTTCCTTGGACGTGAAATGTCGGCCTTTTCTGGGGCATTCAATTGAGCACCTGCTGCAGCTGCTACCTGAAAAGGATTTGCTTCGGTTGATTGATTTTCTTCCGAGTCACTGGAACACGATAAATCGCCTTCGTCCGCCATATTGTTTTGCACACCGCTGACAAGATAAAATGCTAAAATAACTGAAGGTTTGGACGACAGCCACGACGGCAGGCAACAAAGTCCAAAACGACAAAAAAAACCCCTCCAAAAAACTCCAAAACTGAAAAAAACTAAAAAAATTTATCCATAATATGACGTTTCCTTTTTTCTCTTCGGACCTTATAAGTAACACACCAGATTCCCGAAATTGAAAAACTTTCCCAAAACTGAAAAAGTTGCCTGAAATTGAAAAAGTTGCTCAAAAGTTGCCGAGCATCTTGAAGACAGGCTTCAGGGACGGCGGAGCAGGGGGGCTGCAGCCCCCCCACTTTTTTCCAAATGTAATGTTGAAACAACTACGCTTTAAAACACTTGTTGTGCAATTTCCCAGAGAAGCAAACAAAATGCTGTATTTTTATCTCAAGCCTTCCCACTCGTAATTCCGCTCCGCCGTCCCTGGGCTTAGTTGTTGTTGCTGTTTCTCCAGGCTTGCTGCTTGAGTACCGGCCAATTCCATTGCCTTGCCCAGGTCAAGAAGTTTCGCGAGAGTGATGGTTGGGTCAGCGAGAGCTTTTCGTCAAAGCCTCTGTGATCGACCATGTTGGATGATTTGAGACATGATTTCTCGATCGACGTTGGCGAATTCGCAGGTGAGTGACAGCTGTTTGAATCGTGTGTAATAGGTCATAAGAGACTCACCAGGTGTTTGTTTGGCGGTGCGAAATTTATACTCTTCGAACACAGGATTCTGCTTAGGCGTGAAGTAGTCCGACAATGCTTTAATTGTGACGTCTAGATCAGTTTCTTCTTTAGTTGGTTCGCTGATTGTTAGTGTTTCAAAAATGTCATTGACTTCTGCACCGGCATAATGTAATAGGAGAGCCTTTTGATGTTTGGGATCAGTGATGTTTGTTGCGGTGAGCAAGTTTCGAAAGCGAAAGATGTATTTCTTGAATCTGACACCTGGTGCGCCCAGATCGGCGTTAGGATCAAAGGACGGGAATGTTGGTTGGGCTGCTGCCATTGCTTGCAATTGTGAATATTATGTGAAACGTTTCGTTTGCTTTTGTGCTTGTTTCTCCCGCCACGTGTGGACAACGAGCTTAAGGTTTTCGCGTAGTTGAATGTCAACTGAGATGAATACAGATGAAATGGAACGCACTGACCTTTGTGTAGTCAAAACCTTGCTTCGTGGGTTGTTTTAAATCCTCGTCGCCATTGCAATGTTCTTCTCCGCTCTCAAGACACAACCGCCTCGTTTATTACTCTCTAGTCACGTGTACACTTGTATCACGTGATTGTTTATGTAATAACATAGGATACTACAGTTATTATCTTACTGAAAGGGGGCCCCCAGGCCCCTTGTGTCCCACCCTGGATCCGCCACTGTTAACCCTTTAAAGGTTGACTTCGTTTTCTTTTGTTCATTGTAATTTCATTGTTTTAGCTTTGTTTTCACATTTGTTCTTTTTTTTCTTGATGTCCTGTTTACAGGACGCTGACTCTTAACGTGTTAATGATGGAACTAACAGTTTAAGAGGCAGTCATGTGCAGGTGTCGAAAGAATGTAACGAAGTTTTTAATTCGCTGCCTTACTTATTGAAGTGCGAAATACAAACGCTCTTTCGGTTATTAAGGTGGTATGATCCTCAAAATATGGATTTTTTCGGGAAATTTTCCGTAGCAAAATTTTGTCTAAATTTTTGTTAGGATAAAATAGTAGTGACCTTGAGGTGACCTTTAATGACCTTGAATGACCTTGAATGACCTTGAAGCCGTTTTGAGGCACGTTAAAGGGGATGAATCAGGTTCTTTTCATTGAACTCTAAAAAAACTGGAACGATATCTCGTTGTTCCAAGGCTCACGATTGAATGAAGCCGAAATTGTATTGACAACGTATTGAACCTTTACTTTTCTTTGACAATTAATTCTGACAAATATGCAGTCCTTACTAAGGATAAAGAACAATAACTATCAAAAAAAATCCGAAATTTAAGTTAGGTTTTTGGCAGTAGAGTGTGTGTTGTATAGTGTAGGGGACTGGGATGACCTACAAGTTGACCTATATATCAGCCTTGTCCAGTGAACTCAATTTCCATATCTGGAATACTAACTGGCCAATAAAAAGTGAAGCCAAGATGGCCGCCCATGGAGGCCAATTTTGTACGTCAGTTTCAGTAAGTGAACTCTAAAAAGACTGGAACGATACCTCGTTATGTCTGGCCTTACAACTGAGTGAAGCCGACATGGGGGACAGCCATGTGGGTCAAAACCACGCGGGGGAAAAATTGTATTGAACTTTTATTTTTCATGGACAGTTAATTCTAACAAATATGCAGTCCTAACAACATTGTCTTCCACTTTACTAAGGACAAAAAAGAAAACTGTTAAAAAATAAAAAAATTTGGGTGAAGTTTTTCACAATAGATTGCGTGTTTTATTGCGTAGGGGACTGGGATGACCTGCAAATTGACCCACGTCAGCCTCCATGATGGCTTCAAAATACAGTTTGCAGGTGTCGTTCCAGTCTTTTTAGAGATCAATGGGTCTGACACAGGGCCTGGCATGGTGAGGTATCGTTCCAGTCTTTTTAGAGTTTAATGTTGCAGGTATCGTTCCAATCTTTTTAGAATTCAATGGTTTCAGTCCAGTGAAATCAATTTCCATATCTGGAATGCTAACTGGCCAATGAAAGGTAAAGTCAAGACAGTGAACTCAATTTCCATATCTGGAATGCTAACTCCCAGTCATTTGCTCGGGCAAAAAGTGAAGCCAAGATGGCCGCCCATGGAGAGAATTTTGGACGTCAGTTTCAGTCCTCCTTGCGGTCTTGTACGTCAGTTCCAGTTCTTTGCACGACTTTAATCTTCAGTTTGTGTTTGGTTTGGCGTCGAAAACATTGTCAACCATGGAAAAAGTACTCAGACGAAACATTACTGGACTAGTTTTACATAATTAATTTTGAGACACGTTCTCTGACTAAAATTTATTAAATATACGAGCTTTCGACTACCGAACTGTAGTCTTCGACAGGCAAGAGTGACATAAATTAATGACTTGTAGATATTTATAGGTGCGTGTTGAATTGAGGAACTATGTGGCAGGAAGCAATTAGCGAATACAATGCTTGTTGACAAGGACAGCGTATTGTCTGGGAAGCGGTTTGGAGTTATTGTCAGAATTCGCTATTAAAGCCGTATGCCAAGATTCTAATGTTTTTCGTGTTCGGTAGTTACCACTATCAATTACTCTACTATTAGCGAAGTCGATATTATGATTATTTTCCCATGCATGGTTAGCTATGTTTGAACCTTTTTTATAGTTTTTAACATTCCGGATATGTTCCTTTTTTCGTGTTTCAAATGATCTTCCTGTTTCACCAACGTATGACCACGAGCAATCCAAACAAGGTATATTGTAGACAACATTGGTTCGTCGTTCGGGTGGAACTTGGTATTTGGGAGAAGGAAAAGTTTGTTGTAGCGTTCGTAGTGGTTTAGTAGTGACTCTAATGTTATGTTTTTGTAGTATACGTCTGAGAGCGTCAGTTATCCCACTCACGTACGGTAAAGTAACGTAGCCGGTTGGTTTGTCATTTTCAGTCACACATTTGAAAAATTGTCTTACCAGTTCTTCAGGTGATGGTACGGGTTTGTTAGTTGTCAAGTCTTTGAAAGTTTGTTTCAGAACTCTCTCTGGGTATCCGTTGTTTTGTAAGGCTGTCGTTACATGGTTGAGTTCGTTCTGTTTGCTATCGTATGTGCTTGGTAGTGTTTGTGCTCTGTGTATAAGAATTCTGGCTGTGCTAATTTTGTGGTTAATGTCATGGTGGGAGTTGAAGTCAAGGTATCTGTCTGTATGTGTGGGTTTCCTGTATACGTCAATTTTGAGGTCGTTACCTTGTCGTGTTATAAGGGTATCTAGAAAAGCGATATTGTTGTCCTGTTCGAGTTCCATAGTAAAAGTAATGAAAGGGTCAATGTTGTTTAAAGAATCATAGAAAGTGAGAATAGCCGTCTTTTTAATAATACAAAAACTGTCGTCAACAAAACGTTTCCATGTTTTTGGTTTCGTAGGAGTCGCTTGAATGGCCATATTTTCAATTGCTTCCATACAAAGGTTAGCGATGACTGGGCTAACAGGGCCACCCATGGCACATCCGTGTATTTGTTTGTAAGTGTCGTTGTCATCAATATAATAATTGTTAGAAAGTGTAAAATCTAAAAGTGAAATAATATCGTCAATAGTAAGGTTAGTACGAGAGCTTAAGGTCTTGTCCTGTTCGAGTTTTGTCCGTATGTATTGGCAGGCTTTTTTGACGGGGATAGCTGTAAACAGAGAGACGACATCAAAAGAAAACATAACTTCATCATCTTCAATCTTGATTTTGGTCATCTCACTTGCGAACTCAGAAGAGTTTCTGACAGAACAACCATTCTTGTTTTGGATGGGTGAAAGTATGGTTGTAAGAAATTTTGAGATGTTGTAGAGAGAGGAACCAATGCAATTGATAATGGGTCGCAGCGGCTAGCCTTCTTTGTGGTGTTTTACTGAGCCACGTATAGTTGGTGGTAAACCGTCTGTCGAGCGTAATCGTTTGTAGGTTTTTTCATCAATTTTCCCTTTGTTCTTTAAAGTTAGGAGTCTAGCATTCAGTTCTCGTTCAATACGGCCAAATGGCTTTTTTTCTTTCACTTTGTCGTATGTGGCTTCATCTGAGAGAAGTGCTTTCATCTTATCATCGTAATCAGAACGGTTCATTACAACAAAACAATTACCTTTGTCAGCTTTCGTTATTATTATCGTTCTGTCTTTCTTTAGGTGAGATAAGGCTTTCTTCTCGTCATTGCTGATGTTGTTGGCAGGGAGCTGGGCTTTCTCAAGGATATTCGCGGTAGCCCAGCTCCTTGCCAACAACCAGCTTTCTGCCAACAACATCAGCAATGACGAGAAGAAAGCCTTATCTCACCTAAAGAAAGACAGAACGATAATAATAACGAAAGCTGACAAAGGTAATTGTTTTGTTGTAATGAACCGTTCTGATTACGATGATAAGATGAAAGCACTTCTCTCAGATGAAGCCACATACGACAAAGTGAAAGAAAAAAAGCCATTTGGCCGTATTGAACGAGAACTGAATGCTAGACTCCTAACTTTAAAGAACAAAGGGAAAATTGATGAAAAAACCTACAAACGATTACGCTCGACAGACGGCTTACCACCAACTATACGTGGCTCAGTAAAACACCACAAAGAAGGCTAGCCGCTGCGACCCATTATCAATTGCATTGGTTCCTCTCTCTACAACATCTCAAAATTTCTTACAACCATACTTTCACCCATCCAAAACAAGAATGGTTGTTCTGTCAGAAACTCTTCTGAGTTCGCAAGTGAGATGACCAAAATCAAGATTGAAGATGATGAAGTTATGTTTTCTTTTGATGTCGTCTCTCTGTTTACAGCTATCCCCGTCAAAAAAGCCTGCCAATACATACGGACAAAACTCGAACAGGACAAGACCTTAAGCTCTCGTACTAACCTTACTATTGACGATATTATTTCACTTTTAGATTTTACACTTTCTAACAATTATTATATTGATGACAACGACACTTACAAACAAATACACGGATGTGCCATGGGTGGCCCTGTTAGCCCAGTCATCGCTAACCTTTGTATGGAAGCAATTGAAAATATGGCCATTCAAGCGACTCCTACGAAACCAAAAACATGGAAACGTTTTGTTGACGACAGTTTTTGTATTATTAAAAAGACGGCTATTCTCACTTTCTATGATTCTTTAAACAACATTGACCCTTTCATTACTTTTACTATGGAACTCGAACAGGACAACAATATCGCTTTTCTAGATACCCTTATAACACGACAAGGTAACGACCTCAAAATTGACGTATACAGGAAACCCACACATACAGACAGATACCTTGACTTCAACTCCCACCATGACATTAACCACAAAATTAGCACAGCCAGAATTCTTATACACAGAGCACAAACACTACCAAGCACATACGATAGCAAACAGAACGAACTCAACCATGTAACGACAGCCTTACAAAACAACGGATACCCAGAGAGAGTTCTGAAACAAACTTTCAAAGACTTGACAACTAACAAACCCGTACCATCACCTGAAGAACTGGTAAGACAATTTTTCAAATGTGTGACTGAAAATGACAAACCAACCGGCTACGTTACTTTACCGTACGTGAGTGGGATAACTGACGCTCTCAGACGTATACTACAAAAACATAACATTAGAGTCACTACTAAACCACTACGAACGCTACAACAAACTTTTCCTTCTCCCAAATACCAAGTTCCACCCGAACGACGAACCAATGTTGTCTACAATATACCTTGTTTGGATTGCTCGTGGTCATACGTTGGTGAAACAGGAAGATCATTTGAAACACGAAAAAAGGAACATATCCGGAATGTTAAAAACTATAAAAAAGGTTCAAACATAGCTAACCATGCATGGGAAAATAATCATAATATCGACTTCGCTAATAGTAGAGTAATTGATAGTGGTAACTACCGAACACGAAAAACATTAGAATCTTGGCATACGGCTTTAATAGCGAATTCTGACAATAACTCCAAACCGCTTCCCAGACAATACGCTGTCCTTGTCAACAAGCATTGTATTCGCTAATTGCTTCCTGCCACATAGTTCCTCAATTCAACACGCACCTATAAATATCTACAAGTCATTAATTTATGTCACTCTTGCCTGTCGAAGACTACAGTTCGGTAGTCGAAAGCTCGTATATTTAATAAATTTTAGTCAGAGAACGTGTCTCAAAATTAATTATGTCTCAACCTGGCTGCGCAATCTCCATATTTTCTAGTTTTGCATTATCGAGTATTTAAAAAGATTCATTGTTGCCGTGTGGCCTAAAAAGCATACTAAATTGTCTGATGGTGGTAAACTAACGGTAAAAAGGAGACGAGTACTTAGTAGTTTCCTAAAGTAACTTTTCGAGGCCGTTTTGTTAGGTTTCTCGTCAGTTTGGTAATTTATTTTCGTGAGAATATATAACCTGTAACTCGATTTGACTTTGTCGAAATATATTTGAAATTCTTAAACTCGTTTCTGTCTTTAAAGAAATATTTTGTGTGTATTTTGAAAGAAAACGCTTCAGGAAAAAGTAAAAAGTCGCGTAGGAGACTGAAACTGAAGTCCAAAATTGGCCTCCATGGGCGCCCATCTTGGCTTCACTTTTCATTGGCCAGTTAGCATTCCAGATATGAAAATTAAGTTCACTGAGCCAAGATGGTCGCCCATGGAGGCCAATTTTGGACGTCAGTTTCAGTCTCCTACGCGGGCTTGTACGTCAGTTTTAGTCTGCCACGCGACTTTTTACATTTTCTGAAGAGTTTTCTTTGGAAATGCACACAAAACATGTCTTCAAAAGATAGAAATGAACTTAAGAATTTCCAATATATTTCGACAAAGTCAAACCGAGTAACAAGTTATATCTTTTCACGCAGATAAATTACCAAACTGACGAGAAACCTGATAAAATTGTCCCGAAAAATTACTTGAGGAAAGTACTAAGTGCACGTCCTTTTGTTACCGTCAGTTTACCATGTTTAGACAATTTAGGACAGTTCTTAGGCAACACGGCAATAATGAATCCTTTTAAACACTCGAATATGTAAAATTGGTCGAGTAATAATTCGTCCGTGCACTTTTTCCATGATTGTGAATGTTTTCGAAGTTGAACGAAACAAAAGCTGAAGATTAAAGTCGAGTAAAGGACTGGAACTGACGTACAAGACCGCGAAGAGGACTGAAACTGACTTCCAAAATTTCCCTCCATGGGCGGCCATCTTGGCTTCACTTTTTGCCGAGCAAATGACTGGGAGTTGGCATTCCAGATATGGAAATTGAGTTCACTGTTTCAGTCTCGTACGCGGGCTTGTAAGTCAGTTTTAGTCTCCCGCGCGACTTTTCAGATTTCCTGAAGAGTTTTCTTTGGAAATACAGACAAAACATGTCTTTAAAAGATAGAGATAAGTTTAAGAATTTCAAATATATTTCGACAAAGTCATACCGTGTTAACGGTTATACGTTTTCACGAAAATAAATTACCAAACTCACGAGAAACCTGATAAAACGATCTCGAAAAATTATTTGAGTTGACTACTGAATGCACGTCCTTTTTTCCTGTTTATCATCTTCAGACAAGTTAGTACGCTTCTTAGGCCACACAGCAATAATGAATCCTTTTAAATGCTCGATTATGTAAAATTGGTCCAGTAATATTTCGTCTGAACACTTTTCCCATGGTTGGGAATGTTTTCGAAGCCCAATCAAACAAAAGTTAAAAATTAAAGTCTTGCAAAGGACTGGAACTGACGTGCAAGACCGCGAAGAGGACTGAAACTGACGTACAAAATTTCCCTCCATGGGTGGCCATCAAGGCTTCACATTTTGCCCGTGTAAATGACTGGGAATTAGCATTCCAAATATGGAAATTGAGTTCACTGGCCTTGTCAGCCTCAAAATCAGCCTCCAGGTTGGCTTCAAAATACAGTTTGCAGGTATCGTTCCAGTCTTTCTAGAGTTCAACGGTTCTTCTCCACATTGACCTTGAATGACCTACCTAATTTTTGTCTAATTTGACCCAGACCTTTATTTTCACGTGAAAACCTTAAGGGCTGTTTACATGTGCGATTTTGTGCCTTGCAATTTACATCTTGGAGTATGTGTTTAACTGACGAAAGTGTCGAGGATAAACTGCAGCGAACCATTGTGAATCATAAGCGGATATCTTGCTTCATAGACTGTCACAAGTTTCTTACATACACCAGGGTGACAATCGCAACGTGCAACATGGCACGTTTAAACGGCCCTTTAGAAAAACATTTAGTATAGGAAGAACACATGTAGACTGTTTCTGAAGGTGTTGGAAGAAATTGGGATGATTTAACCATAATCCTAACCTTAATCGTAACCCTAACCCTAATCCTAATCCAAACCTAATCCTTTTCAGAGTTGCTCCTAGAAGGATGATATTCATCTATTTGAGCACATTTTCAGGATTGATGCTATTCATCTTTTCGGAAGTATGGCTGTTGGACATACCATCGGTTGTCAATGACCAGTGCCAGCAATATCGGCCAGTGGTTGTTACCATGAATACAAGGACCGATAAATGATGCCACCTTAACCATGGAGGTTATATTTTAATTCGAGGAGGCGTTGTGGCAAAATGAAGCTAAATGTCACCCAATCCCAGGTGATCAATTAGATAAATTAGGGTGGACAAACCTAACAAAGCCCGGATGAAAACTTCAAGGTCATGATCAAAGGTTTAAGGCAGTTCACTTTTGTCTTTTGTTTTTGTCTTTTCTTTGAAAAAAAAAAAAAAAAATATATATATATATATATATATATATGTATGCATGCATGCCTGCATGCATGTATGTATGTATGTATGTATGTATGTATTATGTATGTATGTATGTGTGTATGTATGTATGTATGTATGTATGTATATATTTCTAAAATTCATTATTAATTCATGAGGAAAAGACAAAAGAAAATTATAAGCGTGTCGGATCTATATATATGATAAAGATACACGTGCCTTCATACGTGAAGAAGAAGTTCAATTTTTCCGGCTTACGAAAGAAATTTCCAAACTTTCTTCACGAATTAGCGTATTAGGAGGTTCATTTTAGAAGACATTTAAAAAACTTGCAGTTCGTGCTTTATCGGGTCTAAAACACTCGGCTATCGCCTCGGGTTTTAAATCCCGATAAAGTACTTCTCGAGTAGCGGTTTGAGCACTCTGGTCCCTTATCAATCTAAGTTCGTTCCGAGCTGCACTGATGAGCTGCAGTAACGTACGTCTGCAGATTGAACACACACACATATAGTTGTCTGATGATCGTCCAAAGAGACGTGAAACTCTGAGTAACAACCAAGAATTTTAAGCTTATTCATTTCACATATATATATATATATATATATATAGATAGATAGATATAGATATAGATATAGATATAGATATATGTATATAAAACATTTAACGCAAAAATAATTACAGACTAATAACGGTAAAAGCAGTTTTTCTGCTATACAGTTAACGAAAGCAAGCACGAAACAATTTCCTAAACACCAGTTGTTCAACTTTGTGGTGCTCCAACAGACGAAAAAGAGCCTGAAGAAAAACAATTTGCCTCCCCACCAATTTATTCAAATTGGCGGCGTTCGAGTGGTTTCCAATTTTCGGAACCCATGTCCCTTCTAGCTTTATATCACGGGAACGCTTTTTGGGGGGTATATCCAGTAGTCCTGTTATACATAGGTCAGCACACGGGGGGCAAAACCCAACCCCAGGGTCATTGGCTGATATTCGGAGCTCTGTAGATAAGATTGCAGGACCAAAATGGGGAGTTTAGTTATTTCAGTGAAGATTTTTTGGTAATTTTTGTTTTTTACGAAATTAAACCACACATGCTAATGAGGTCCGATGAAGATGTGGTGACGAATTTTCACCTGTTAGTAACTAATTTATTTTGAATGAATGATATTTTCATCACATAGCAAATAACTATGGTGGCCACAGCCCATGAGAGTTTTCATATTTGATATTTTTCGGCGAAAATAATGGAAACAAGTATGATAACGCAACATAAACTGTGAACTACGAAAGAAAAAATAACTAAAAATCACCAAAATAGCAGTTGAGGTTGGGACCAATCCTTGTCTTTCATACAGAATAAATAGTATGTTGTACAAATACAACACGAAATTATTTTCCCGACTAGAAAGTTTTTGTGGATTTCATAATAATAGCAATAATAATAATAATAATAATAATAATAATAATAATAATAATAATAAACATAGATAGAACTGCTGAGTCTCCACTTTGCAGGCTTTGTGGTGAAAAGGGAGATCATGTATCGCACTTGATAAATAAATGTAAGAAGCTGGCACAAAAAGAGTACAAAAGACGACATGACAATGTGGCTTGTATTGTACGTTGTAAAATGACAGGCGTCCTACTCACACTCTGATTGGATGATGAGCCTCATTTTCTCTCAGTACAGAGACATATTTGACGTCATTTTCATTTTGTATTAGAGTACAGAGACGATTGACGTCACAAAAACTCGAGAAAACGTTGGTTCTTTTATAAAACAAATAGAAAATAGCTTTCGTGTCTCTGCACTGTGATAGAAACATGAATAACACCATTTGAACCAGGAAATACCAATAAACACTCGGCTACGCCTCGTGTTTTCATTAGGTATTTTTCTATCACAGCACAGAGACACTCGAGCAATTTTCTATTTGTTAACTGAAAGTTTTGTGGTTTATACCAATTAGAGCGAGCTGAAAAATGGTGTGAACATCGACCAGTGGAGTTATTGAATCAGATGAAGTTAAGACTCTATGGGACTTTAATATACAATGCAATAGTCTAATTGAATGTAGAAGACCTGATATCTTGGTGGAGTTAAAGAAGAAAAAGGAGTGTAAGATTAAAGAGATTGCAGTTCCAGGAGACAGTAGAATAAGTGAAAAAGAAATAGAGAAGATGGAAAAGTATGATGAACTGAAAAGGGAAATAAAAAGAATGTGGGCGGTGAAGAAAATCGAGGTGATATCAATTGTAGTAGATGCCTTGGGAGCAGTTAGTGGGAAACTTAATAATTGGATTAAAAAACTGGACATACATATGAAAATAGATCTTCTCCAAAAGACGGCATTGCTTGGAACAGCAAGAATACTGAAAAGAAGTTTGGAAAGCTGAAACACCGGTTGTAGCCGGTTTCCAAGGGAAAATTAGATACAACCCGCATGAGAACATTGCTGTGAAAGATAATATCATAATTATAATGATAATAATAATAATAATAATATCAATAACAATAATAAAATTAGTCAGATGACATGTATAAAAAACTAGGTGTTTCATGAAAATAACGATTATAACACCTAAACAGCTTCTTTCTTCTGTTGTTGGAGCCCTTGGAACGATAAAAAAAAACATTGACAAATAGATTGAGAAAATTGGAATAAAGATGAAGGCAGAACATATCCAGAAAACTGCGATACTTGGGACAGCGAGAATACAGTCGAACCCCTATTAAGCGGACACCTTCGGGACCTCGCTTAGATGTCCGCTTAAAAGGAGTGTCCGCTTAAAAGGGGTTTTGCAGAAAACACAACAGGGGGCAATTTTTCGTGTGATTTAAGTATCAAACAGTATATAATATAAAGCCTACTAAATGTCGACGTTCAGAATTATTGTAATTAATCACTACTAATATTTCGCGTTTCTTAGTTCAGTAATTTGGAAAAAAATCTATAAACGTTTGCTTTTGAGTCTCCCGCGATAGTTTACAATATAAAACATAACAAAGTGTCTAAGCTAAAAATGATGTTCAATTACTTAAAATTTATTGAGCGTCTCTTACAGTCATTTGAAGAAGGAATCAATAAATGTTTGCTTTCGAGGCTCTCGCGGACGATAGTCTCTCAAAATGTCGGTTACATTTAACATAGCGTTAGAGAGGTCTTCATGACCACGGAAATCTGCAAACTCTGCCAGTTGCTCGGCAGTTCTGAGGGCTTCGAATGTAGACGTAATGACTGGTTCGCGAAGATTGCTGTCAAAGTCATTGTCTTCGTTGTCGTCATCAACGACCTCGCACATATCTTTCTGCTGTTTGGTTTGTGGCTCGCTGCTCTCGTGTAGTATTTCCTGAATAATCGAGGCTCTAACATCGTCCCGCCAGGTTGGTACGTCACTGTTGATTAGTTCTTCACAAGTTGTAAGCTCGTCTTCAGCATCCAAAAATTCTTGAGCTAATATATAGTCTGGCATGTTAAGCATGGTGCATAACTCTTCGAGACTTTGCATCTCTTCACCAGCGAAAGGATCATCGTCCTCATCTGTTGCACCGATTTCCTCTGGGAAAAGACCAACTTTCAGGAAGCACTTCTTGATGGTCTCCTCCCTTATTTCATCCCAAGCCTTTTCCCCCCATTGTATCGACATGAGTACATGAACTGAATTGGTTATCTCACTTGCCATCAATTTTCCATCAACTTTGCTGCACACGTACCGCAATAACATGCGCTTTGTCTTTACTTTCCACTGCTTGATAATTCCGGCGTCTAGTGGTTGGCTTCGAGACGTTGTATTTTTTGGCAAAAACGCGAGCTTGATGTTGGTGAAGTGGTCTGAAGGTAATGGCGGATGACAAGGAGCGTTATCGATAAACAGAATAATTTTGCGGTTTTGGCGTTTCATACGTCGGTTGAGCTGATGAACAATCTCTTCGAATATTTCTGATGTCATCCATGCTTTCTTATTGGCAAAATAATGACAACTGTATGGCCGATTCTTATCTTTCAAGCTCTTAAAACACCGCGGTTTCACGCTCTTTCCAATAACAATTGGAGGCTCTTTACCGCCGCCTGCATTCACAAAAAATGCCCACGTCAACCGTTGCTTCGCTTTTTTGCCGCCTCGACATCTTTTTCCTCTTTCAGATAGACTTTTCTCTGGAAGGGCTTTCCAAAACAAGCCGGTTTCATCCATATTCCAAACGTCTGCAGGTTGATATCCTCTTACTAATTCGCGAGCTCGCTCTGCCCAACTGGTCATAGTTTCCTCGTTCACGTCTCCTTCCTCACCGGCCACATTCATTTGCGTTATATTGTAACGTTTCTTCCATCTATCCAACCATCCATTCGACGCAGCAAAATTTACAGTGTCCTCGCCTAGTTTTTGAGCAATAAGGAGAGCCTCTTCCTGAAGCATCGGTCAACTGACAGGTATATTGGAGTTACGGCAAGTAACATACCATTTCCACAGACAGTCATTTACATGTGTAAAGTTCTGTTGGCGACCCCTCTTTCCCAGGACGACCTTCGTTGCTCTCCCATTCTGCCAAGATTTGTTTTTCTGACTTTAAAATCAAAGATACCTGCGTTTTACCACAGCCAAATTTTTCTGCTAATTTTCTGACGCCGAATGTTGGGGGTTTTTTGTGGAATGCGAGAAGCTCAACTCGTTGCGATAAGTCAAGATACTGGCGTTTGGAGGTGGCCTTAGCCTTAGGTTTAACTGTTTCTGTTTTACGAGCGGACACGTCTCTACGATTTGAACCACAGGTCGGGTTTTTGACAGAAACTATTTCAAAGCTTCTTGTTTCATCATTTTTTAGCCGGAGATTGTCGTTACACTTCATGCAGTTTCCGACACAATACCCTGCTTTCCAGCCTTCCACTGTTTCGGGTGCGAATACAGAGCATTTTCCTGACTTATTGCACACTGCCACTTTACATATTAAGCACGTATAAGCTGTATCAGTGCCACATTGTATACATTTATTTTCCATAGCAGAACAATCGTAGCCCCTGGCTTCCCTTTAAATGAGTGTTTTGATTTTTGTTTTCGCAAAGGTTTAGCCTAATTAGGAAATGGCTTAATGCTGTTGACAGTTACAATATGGCCAAACTTTTGGTAGTTTGAATTGTGGGCTGTTTATCTCTAAGTTGATGGCACAGTGGGTTACAAAATTTTTAAAGCGCGCAACAAACTGTGGAACTGTTGCAATCACGGGTAAACATGTCAACGGAGGGGCTGGTTATGGTGTGGAAGTCCCTTGCCAGTACACATTTCAAGGAGACAATTTTTCGTGTAAGTGGCTAAAGGACAAATTAAAGAACGCAAAATTTGATGTAGAAAATTAGTTCATGCATGCTGTATTATGTATCTTGAATATTACTACGGAACAGTACTGAACATTAAGCAGATATAGATGTGTAAATTACTGAATATTTACTGTTGTTGCTATAAAATATTGGGCCATCTGTTGTCTGTCCGCTTAAAAGGGGTTGATTTGTTCATTGGGACCACCTGTGAGGTGTCCGCTTCCGCTAAAGAGAGGTGTCCGCCTAATAGAGGTTATATTATTAGTATTTTATAAAAGAAACGATTGGGACCTGAGTTTGGTGTCCGTTTAAAAGGGGTGTCCGCTTAAAAGAGGTGTCCGCTATTAGGGGTTCGATTGTATTATGGAAGCTCCTAGAGACCTGAAGAGAACTGAAAATGCCCTTGCGATCCTTGGATGCTTGTTGCAACTCGATCTCAATGGGAAGTAACCAGTGTACAATCAAAACTGAATTATCAAAGATTCAAATAATAATAATAATAATAATAATGATAATAATAATATTTTTTGTCAACGCTGACTGAATTACAGCCATTGAAGCTAAATATTGTTATTTTTTAAATAATAATAATAATAATAATAATAATAATAATAATAAAAACAATAATAAAATTAGTCCTCCCTCATCACAGTTTTCGGATGACATGAATAAAAACTCGGTGTTTCAGGAAAATAACGATTACAACACCTAAACAGATTCTTTCCTCTGCTCTGAACTTAACCAAACATTGATGAGAATAAAGTAAAGCAACCTACAATACGGTAATGGTATCACCTTAGGCAGGCGACGAAGTTTCAGAATTCGGAGCAATGATAGTTGGCTGTTATAAGATATCCATAAAGATTTTTTGATTTCTGTTGTTCGTTTGACTAAATTCCTTACATCTCGTGACATTTACTCCTTACTCATGTCTCGGTAGTCAGTATTTACAATGTAAATGTTTTTCTGTACACTTTTTGTAAAGGCAACAAATGTCGTGAATTTGCTTCCACTCGTATCCACGACAACTCACGATTCGGTAAAGTTTTAAAGTTCTCACGTTTATTCAGTCTCAATCACAGTCACGAACACAAGCCTAACAACAACAACCTCCTCCCACTCACTTCGTCTTAAAACGAACTTATATGTCACGTGATACTCTACGAATTGTTCACTTAATTATCAGTCAATCTCCAACACCCTCCCCCCATTTATCTACGGTGGGAGATAAATGTCGACATTTCCAGGAGATTGACATCACAGAACTAAATGACAGAACAATATTAAATGAATTAAGATATAAGAACCCATAGTTAGTGTCTCAATTTCCGAGTGTTCAAGGTGTTCTATTGACTATTGTTCTCCTCAGTCAGCTCTTGGATGCGTACACGCGCAGCTACTGCAGCATCTCGACGCGGTCTAAAGGTTGGAGCGTCCGGATTGAGAATTTCTGGAACAACAGGTTGTTCGTCGTCGCAGGAAAGTTCCAACGGATAAAGTTGTTGCACAGCACGTTCGAGATTTGATCTTTCGGTGCGAACTCTAGCAGCTCTGACAACACCATCTCTACCAGAAATCAATTCGCTGACGATTCCCACGGGCCAAGTGCCACGTTTCTTGTCATCTGTTGAGATGATCACTACGTCTCCGACTTTTGGTGTCTTCCCTCGTGCTCCCATCTTGGCGCGGTGTCTTTCGCGAAGGCTTCTCAAGTACTCCCGGGTCCATCGTCGCCATAAGGCTTCCTTGCACTTCAACAAATGTTTCGCCCGTTTCCGTAAATTACTGTCCTCGATATGATGTGGTTGCAACTCAGGTAGTGTGTTACTATTCACGAACAACATCGAATGTGGAGTTAGCACAGGAAGTTGCACATCGCCCTCCACGTAACCCAATGGGCGGTTATTTAGGGCTACCTCAACGTCTAGGATGACTTCTTCCAACTCCTTCCATCGCAAGAGACCATTCCCGATGGTCTTGCTCAAAGCTGTTTTCACAAGACCGATCAACCGCTCAAATTGCCCGCCCCACCAGGGGGCACGACTGAGGTTAAACTGCCAGATGATTTGATGGGTGGACAGGTAATTCTGCAGCTTCTCATCTTTCATAACGGTTTTGACCCATCTCGCAGATCCGATAAACGTTCCACCATTGTCAGAATATATTCGGTCAGGTCTGCCCCTTCGTGCTATAAACCGTTTCAGACTTGTTAAAAAGTCTGTCATCTCCAAAGAAGGACGAAGATCCAAATATATTCCTCTCGTTAGGCTGCATGAATACAGAAGAATGTAGGCCTTTCCCTCTCGTTGCTTAGACACGCGATACTTCACAGGACCAGTGTAGTCCACTCCAATTACTTGATAGGGGTTATTTCCATGAGTGCGGCTAGGTGGTAAGATACCTGGCGGCGGTACTGTGTAGGGCGTTGCGGTTATCCTCTTACAGCCAAAACAGCTTCTACGCACTTTCTTTGCGAGTCTTCTTAACCTTGGTATCCAATACCGTTTACGTACTTGAGCCATGGTTAGTCCGACACCACCGTGTAATGTGCGTAAATGCGCTTCTTCCATGGTCTTGGTCGTTTCCAACTCGCATTCATTGGACTGCCATTTGTGAAGCTTGAAACAGGCATCGTGGAAGATAGCAGTCGCCCTTTCTTTCAGTTCTTGTGCTTTGGATACTGATGTCGATCCCGATATCAAATCGTCGACGTACATCTCTCGGCGTAGTTTTGCCACTATCTCTGGTTCTCGATATTCCCAGGTGTTTAAGTGCATATCGATCACTCCCTCCAGCAAGAATGGAGATGGTGCGAGACCAAAGAGAACTCTCGTGAACCTCAAAGTCTCCAACGGTGAATCTTGATCTCGACGCCAGTGGAAACGTAGCGCATCACGGTCACTAGCCCGCACTCTTACTTGCAGGAACGCCTTCTGCAGATCTCCTGTCAAAGCCACGGGGTGAAATCGTTCTCTTACAAGTACGTTCCACATCTTGTTCTGCAAAGGAGGTCCTGGGTTCAGGCACTCGTTTAGCGACGGTGCTCCACTGTGGTCTCTAGCTGAGGCGTCGTATACAATGCGGACTTTCGTTGACTTTGCATCTGGTCTTACAACTGGTTTGTGAGGTATATAAAACTCCCTTCCAACGCTTGAATGTGGAGCACTCTCGATTATTCCTCCTGCTTTCTGTTCTTCTATGATCTGCTCATACTTGGTTGTCAGTCCCTCACGATCAAGTTTCTTGGTTAAGTTTGTAAGTCGTTGCAGACTTCTGGACCGATTATTGGGTAATGGAGGATGGTTTCCACGCCATGGTAGTGCGGTTTCGTACCAGCCAGCTTCATCTCGGGTTAGTTGCTCTTTGAACTCGTCATGTACGTTGGTCTGATCGTTGGTTGGTCTGTCTTCCAATCCTAAGACATCCAATCTGCACAGTCCCTCGTAATCACACTGCGTAGTCTGCGTCAGTAGCATGTTGGACACATCCAGTGATTCCTTTCCTGGTGACATTATAGTCCATCCGAATCTAGTCAATTCTGCGACAGGCTGCCCTGGTTGGCCAATTCTGGGCGCTTGTTTGGTTTTGAGCTTTGCGTATTCACTTGCTCCCAAGATGACATGCACCGGAAGGCGCTCTTTCTCATCAAGATCTTCCATAACCACTCCCTTCAGGTGAGGGTTTGCTTGAATTAGTTGCTCGTAATGGGGGTTGTCTAAGAACACCAGCTCGCCCTTGTTGACTTTGGTAACTTCCACTGACAGTGAAAATTCGTCCGAGGTTCCCTTGATCTTGATAGTTGATATCTCAACTTCTCTTGTTGTCACTCCGAGCATCATGTCGATCTTCCTCACTTCCTTTCTGCACCGTCTCTTTGATGAAATGCGATCTAGAAGGGCAGCAGAAGCGTACGAGCTGCCTGCGCCAGTGTCCAGTAGAGCTCGACATTTTATACCTTCGGCTTTGACTATAACAACTGGATGGACAACTCGTGCATTCGTCATCTCATGGGCCACCAAGAGCTGTTCCGTTTGGTCGCAGATGGAGGTGTGATGTCTTTTCTGGCATTTCTTGCACCCTATCTTGCTTCTGCAATCAGCAGCACGGTGTTTTGCACCTGTACAGTTGAAGCACAGACCTTTCTTGGCTAGAATTCCTTTTCTTTCTTCAACTTTCACCACTTTTGTACAGGCAACTCCCTTGTGCGTGGGGTCCTCGCAGTAAATGCACGCACTCACACGTGGCTCGGGTTGAGAATTTCCCGCGCGAAAGAACTTCCCATGAAAAGAACTTTCCGGAAATGAACTTTCCGTTCATTTCCCTCTCCCGGACTTTCTTCGACCGGATTAATATCTCTCCATTTTTTCAGCTCTCGGAGAAGATCTTCGAAGCTCCACTCTTGCCAGTTTTCGTTTCCACGGACAAGGTCTGATTTAATTCCTTTCAATTTGTCCAATGTCGCTCGCACGTTTCCCTTGGGATCGTCCAGTTTCCCTAAGGTATCAAGGCTCTGAACATTATATCTCAATTGCTTGTGAAATTCGCTTATTTTCGTCGAATCTCTTCCAGCGATGACAGGTAAATTCATGATATTTACGATGTAGGCATTAACAACTTCGGCGATCTGTCCGTATTCGGATTCTAGAATGGTCTTCGCTTTGGCATATCCATCTTCGGTAAATGGCAAGCCGTCGATGTCAACACGAACAGACTCGTCGAGGAGCTCTTTTAAATAGGAAAACTTGGTCAATGGTGGTAGGCTCGTGGAATCAATTTCCGATTTAAACTTGCCCCAAAACGGCAGCCAAGCTTCTACTTTGCCGTTGAGTTTCGTGATTGGCAGCTTTGGTAATTTGGCGCCAGACGGTTGTTTATGTTCGTTGTGCTCTGCTTCCGTTTTCTTCTTCGTCTCAAGTTCTTCTTCGAAGCGGACCTTTTGCTCGAGTAATTCCCGTTCGAACGCCAGGGTTTTCTTGTGATCATGGGCGGCTTTAGCCTCTTGTTCTTTTAAGTCCATTTCCTTCATCTGCTACGTTAAAATTCTCATGTACTCGTCGGCCTTTGAAAGTTCATCTTCGAACGCTTTGCTCCACCCAGCGACCTCTTCTTCGCTCTCTCCCTTTCCGAATTTCTTCTCCTCTATAGTCTCTTTCAGAGTGTTTACTGAGGTCGCAATATTCCTGATTGATGTAAGTTGTCATTCAGACGCTTGACGATCTCCTTTAGCGATAAATTCGTCCGTTTTCGCCAGTCTAAAGCGAAGGGCTTTGACCTTGCTCGTAAGTTCACTTATTTGTTTATCCATAGTTGTCTGCGTGCTCTGTTCTCGGGTTTTTTAAACTTGTTCGGTCCGTATCACAGTAAATCCCGTCGGAGGTGCCACTGTGTCGTGAATTTGCTTCCACTCGTATCCACGACAACTCACGATTCGGTAAAGTTTTAAAGTTCTCACGTTTATTCAGTCTCAATCACAGTCACGAACACAAGCCTAACAACAACAACCTCCTCCCACTCACTTCGTCTTAAAACGAACTTATATGTCACGTGATACTCTACGAATTGTTCACTTAATTATCAGTCAATCTCCAACAACAAAAAGGAAACAAGTGTTTTGCTTTATATTAAATGAGTGGTGAAGTGTAAATTTCATTCCTTATACCTCATCCACAGTACGTAGTTCGGACACTGACTTGATTGTCTAAAAACGACGGACTTTCGTGAGACGACCAACAACTTACTTGTCTAAACTTATTTTCTGTTAACTACTTGCTTTAAATTTTCATTTTTATGCCTGGCTAGATTCTTCCTAGGACACCACAGATCCTAGCTTCCCGAAGGAAAACATAGGAAAAGAGCATGTTTTGGTTGAACTTTGTGTCATGTCTCAGAACTTCGATTAAGCTCTCAATTTTCACGACTGGGAAGGTCAGAACATTTGATTTCGAACAGTGAACCTAGTGAGTGTTTGATCTTTCTTGCTTAACTTTTCCAAACTTGTAAAGTTATTTTAAGGCAGTAACATTTTAGTTTTTTATACACCTTGAGATCGGCAAGCAGTTGGAAGTAGACTGTACTATAGACGCTATAATCACACAGGTATTGGGGAATTTTAAGCTGATTTAATTCTTTTGCATGTGAGTTACAACATCAATTTATGAATCTGCATGTCTTTTTCAAAAAGTCATTTTTGGTGAAAAAGTCCTTTGGAGTTCAGTTGCACCCGCCACTTAGTTTTCATCCATCTCTGCAAGTCTGGTTTTCATTTAGTGCCAGGATTCTCTGTGTCCGACATTGTTGTTGAATCGTCCGGACTTCATCCCTCTCTGTCGATTGCTGTTGGTCACTTGATTTCTCATTGCACGACGATTTTGTCGATGGATTTGCTTGGCTGTGACGTTCTGCACGTCTGCTTGGTGGCGCAACGTTCTTGGATTGGTTAGAAATTGGTGTTTAGTATTGCAATGAACTCCAGTACCTGACGCTGGGGTAGATTTCGGTGTGGAAATTTGACGGTAGCCAAGAGGAAATTCCCAAAACAGACTGGACGTGCTTTTCCATGATTCTAGTTTCTTATTCAGGAGGCAGTGCAGAACCATAACAGACCTTAACAGACTTTCAAATTTACTTTTGGTGGAGAAGAAGCGAGTGTAAAACGATTCGAAGGAGTTGATTGAGAAAATCTTGGAAGGTGATTCTCTGTTGTCCTGAATGACGATGTCTTCGTACGCGTCCTTCAAGTAGTGGTTGTCGTTGGAGGAATTTTTCAGCGAGAGCACGACTGGATTACTTATCATGTGCATTCGGACTGGAGACACGAAATCAAGTTGCCCGGTCAGTTTTATTGGTATAAATGAGTGGCCAAGATAGCAAGCATTGATAACTTGGAAGGTTTTGGGATTTGGGTCAGTGTGTTTTACACAGACGTCGTGAATTGCGGGCAAGGTGCTGAACTGTGGGAAATCACAAGGTGCGACCACTGTGGAAGTCTGCTGCAAAAGACAATTGAATGCTTGCAAAACGTCGGAAGGTGAAATCGCTTGATGTTTGCTACCGTAATAAGGAACGATACGGTTTTCCACTGGTACACCTTTTGATTGTAACGAGTTGTTGGAGCTCATTGTTGGTGAACTGCTTGAAAGTAATCTTTCAGTGGAGTTAAAGCTTGTAACTTCAGGAGCATTGCCTTCAAGTTTATTGCTTTCCTTTGCAAACTTAGGAAATTGATTCGGTATACCAACATAACAGCAATACCTGCGAGCTCTGACGATCATTGCACTTCTTAATTTGGTTGCAGTGTATGGTTGATTTTTAGCTCTTTTTCTTTTGCCATTGTCGTCGACCGTATCGTTGGAAAGTCCTGTTGATCTTTTTCTGAAGTCAGCTGTATTGGATTTTTCCGGTTCGTCTCCCTCATTGTTCCGTGCTGTATGAGTTTCAATAACAATGTACTGTTGCAGCAAATCGTCCAGTTCGTTCTTGTCCACTGAAGCTTTTGGTCTTCGATAGCTTATGACCACCCAATCGTCCTTCTCATTGGTCGCTTCCTGTAAGTCGTAAAAGAAACTTCTGTCTTTTTCTGAAGACAATTTTTCAGTCTTGATCCACCAACGCAAATACGAAGGCAAAAAGCTCATGGACATTTCTGATGTTAGTATAGTTATTCAGTCGTTGTGTCCCAGATCTTCTGGTCTTTAGTTGCAACTAATTATGACGTCATATTACACCTCTGATTTCAAAAGCATTATTAAAATTCCTACATCCAGTTCCAAATCTCAGTTTTCCCGGTGTAAGAATTATTGTACACGTACTTTGTGATTCACCAACAAATTTTAAGTATATTTTAATAGTTTAAATTTTACAGCATAAACGTCCCCAAAATAAAATTTTGCTGATTTGTAAGTTTTTCAGCTGAAGCCAAGAGAGAACTGCGCTTAGCATCACCGAGTGCGCCTAGTTTGCTGTTAGCGGCAGATTTAAGTAATAATTGACCAAACAAGACATAAATTAAATGACGTAAAATGTAGTACTCCTGACCAAGCATTGGCTAACAAAACGTAAAGTGTCAACCGATTACGTGCTTCGTTTTGGGTGATAGTGATTTTCGTGTGAGCTCTATTGTAAGGTGTTGTATGGCATGAATCTGTCCATGTGCGTCGTCATAGCGACAGTATGAGAACAATTTTCTCCGGGATATGGTGTACATAATTTTATTTTTCAGTGAAATTCTGAGTTACTAATAATTGTTTGCAAATTTGTATTTTCTGCAGGCTTTCCCTTGATCCACAGACGGGTCCAGACACACTCTCTTGACTGACTTAGTTGTCAGCTCGAAAATTCCTCCGAAGCGTAGAGAAGTTAGGCTGAATGCAGTGCTATTTAATTCTTTAATTCCATGTCAGGGTCGATAGCTTATCTTAAACGCTATGGTCATGTCGTTGGCCGGTCTCGTTAGGAACATCTACTATCGCTTTTAATTTTAATTATTTTAAATTTAATTTACCACCAACACAAAAAAAATTACAGAGTAACTAATAAATACAATAAATAGAAATTAAATTGGTGCAGTGGAGGAAAGCCCAAAAGAAACCAAAGGGCTTATAACAATTGGGCTTTCTTGTTGAGCTTAAATTTCTCTTTAAAGATTAAGTAAGGAATGAGTAAATAGCATTTGATATTACAAAAATAGATATAATATACAGTACAATAATAAAAAACACTAAAGTATAAAACACTTAACGCTTAGCACATTATACCTCCAAATGGATAGTTCTGCTTATAAAATCAAAAATACATTTTTTTAAGATTAACCCTTTCCCAGCGGGATGCCTCCCCTTGATGAGGAAAATGGCCTGGCGTTAGCCAGAGTAAAATAATGGAAGACTGATCCCGCTGGGAAAGGGTTAATTTTTTTCGACGTCATAGCACTCGGTAATATTTCTTTTTATAAAATAATCAGACAACTTCAGCACACTTTTAGCAGGGAATGGCGGGTTCCCCTTATTACGTCCGCTGAATACGAGTACCGGAATATCCCACGACGTTTACTTTTTCATACAAATATTTAGTATCCAAAAGGAATGGAAAGACAGTTGCTTATATTAGCATAACAAAGAAGATTTCGAAAAGCCTTCTGGTAGTTGCATTCAGCTGATAAATAACAGGAATCAGCCTTTCTCCGTATTTGGATAGTGTGATCCAAACACGGGTATAAACCAATCAGAGCCGGCATACGATACACTTTGTTTTATCACGGTAGATTACCCGTTTGTAGATTAGCCCTGTAACTATATTTCCACAAAGGAGTTTTTTTCGCGTCCTTATTTTCGTAGAGAGCTTATTCCGAATCTTCTCGTTCCGAATTTTAAACATTCCGGGTTTTCTAGTGCCTGATTTTAAAGAATCCAGATGTTCATGTTCCTAATTTTTGCGTTCCCCATTTCTCATTCCTCAATTCTCCATTACCACGTTTTAAAGATATCCATCCCGACAAATTAATTAATTATTTTAATAAATTTTCAAAAAATTCTTCCAATTTCCTTCATTTCCTCAAAATTTCCTTCAAACTGGAAACACTGGATCAGTGATTACTTGCGGAAACCCCCCCTCCCCCATTTACACTGACAGGAAATACGTTACTGAAGTCAAGTCTTCGTTCAATTATTGTTGTAATGTTCTCGTAATCAATGAGTAATGGCATAAGGATGGCGATGACCTTTCAAAGATTATTTCGTACGTCCAGAAATTTTTTAAGTAACGTTCCTCCGCTGCACTGTTCTGTCACGACGAAGAGCGGAGTAAGTGATGTATTTAAGGTAAAAGATAATGCTGCCATGAGATATCGAGAAGATGGTGTTATTTGTTTACGTGGTTTGTTTTCTGAGTATTGGATCGATAAGGTTCGTGAAGGGATCCGGAAAGTTTTGCTGCAGCCAAGTGAGTACTCTGAAACCCTAAGGTCAATAGACGGAAAGGGCATTTACTTTAACGATTATCTTCGATGGAGGCAGGTTGATGAATTTGCAGAATATGTGAGGGATTCTCCAGCTGCAAGCATTGCAGCTACTCTTTTGTCCGTGAAGGTAAGTAATTAGCACTATTAAATGCCATTCTGTTAATGTTAGACTACTGGTTCCCAAAATTTTAGTTTAAGCATTGGAGTAAATTTCAAGTCGGGGCATCAGCTTTTCCTCAGTACAGGAAAGGGCATCCTCAAGCGGACTGTTTGATTAAGTATCAACACTATCGGTGATGTGACACTATCAGTGACACATTTTCAAGACATTTTTGGGAGGGGCAGGTGTACTCATTATGTCACCTAGTTCTAGCAACCATACCAACTGGTAAGCCTAAACTTGGCCTAAGGAACCACTAAACCCTCTCATCTAATAGACAATACATACACCCAAGAAGCCTACTGATTTTCAGGTAAAAATTTCAGTTAAAAAGACCAAACTCTCACTACACATTGAATCATTGGCCCATACAGTATTTTCCCAAGTGGGAGAAGCTGAACCCTTCCTTGACTGAGACATCTCCTCTTCACAAGTAAAATCATCTGGTGTTAGCCAGAGTAAAATATCAAAGTTGGATATGGACCAGAAAGGGTTAAGCATTCAATTAAGTTGTTCTCAAGAGGGGTGGTATGCCCTCCTGGGAAATTTTAAAAATCTAATGAATCAACCCCCAAATCAGCCTTTTGTAATTTTGCTCTGTGAAATGCATGACATTTTGCTTATTATGGTGATGCAAAATGACTACAATTGTTGAGGTTGTGATGAAAGGAAAAACCCTTTATTGCAAGATATTCTATTGCCATTATTCGGATAGTCTGTAGCAGATTTCTACCATGATTGTCACCTTGCAAAATAGCTTAAGAATAATGGAAATGGTCATATTGTTCGTAATATTGGAATGGGACAGTGACCTGGATGTCAAGTAGAAGTAAATTTTCATTTATCTTTATTGGCCTACATGTAATAAAGGAAATGATGTAGTAATAAAGACAAGTCCTTTAAAGCATCAGTTATTTTTGTTTTAGAACTGAGCTAACTTTTTAATTGATTCTACTTCACCTTAAAATTATTTTCATTTACCATACTGATTAATTCTCTTTAGTAGCAGTATTCTTGCAAATAAGCAGGAATAGCTATTGTAAGTGCACTAGGTCATGTCAAAAAATTAATTGTATTGTTGTATAAAAGATGTATAGACATCAGGCAACTTGTAAATTATAATTATATATATGATACTTGAGGTAATATTTATACCACACACATCTACCTTCCTACCTACCAACATACATACCTACTGTACTGCACCTACCTACTTGCCTGCTAGCCTGCCTGTTTTTGTATTATGTGTTGTGTACGTGAATAATTATTGTATAATATAATTATATAACATTGTGTATGTACATGAGGTAGTATGGCCATAACCAAATTTTTGGGCTGTTAGGAACAGAAAGCGGTGGTATGTGCAGGTTTGGCTGTGATAGCAGACCTGTTACAAAAAGTTTGAATTTTAATCTCTTGGTGGGAAGTGGAGGGGGACTGTTTGACAATTGAAGTTATCATAAGCAGTATTTCATGCAATAGCATGATCCACTGACTCACTGAGCATAATTTGTGGAGAAAAGACTTACCCAGCCCACCATGATCATGCCATTGTACATACCTATATATTCACATATAGATACACATAATACATGTATACTGTATACTATAGTGACTGACCTCTTCTTCAGTGATCTGTGTGGTTTGTTGTGAACGTCAACCTGTTAAATTATTTCCACCATTATAAATACAATTCTTAGCCCTGGTAGACCGCTCAGAGAAGGGTCTCCTGGTTGCAGGAAAACACCACAACAATGTAACTACATACCATTTGTTGTATTGTTAATGAAGACATGTGGTGAAATTGTCACCTTACATGGGGTAATATGCTGGTCCACCTCCCCAACAGGCACTGCTACCTTCAAAAAAGATATGAAACCTGTTATGTACTGCATTGCATTCCAGGTGCGTTAGCTTTGATCGTGCAGTTGTTAAATCATCCCTGCACTATTAAATAATCATTCAAAGTTTTCAATGCTTAAAAGAAGCATATTTAGTAGTATTTACAAAATGAATGGCCGTTGTGTTTCGCGGTACACAGACACAAGACGAAGCCGGGAGTCTATTTTCCTTCACAAATTTTGTAAATTACTTCTAAAAAGTTATCTTTAAAAGATTGTAAAAATTTTTATAGTCGGTTGAAAGGGAAAAGAGAATCAGATTTACTGTAAAAATCGCAATCTTGAGGGCAGCAGCAGTGTTTGTAAATATGATATAAAGTGATTAATGAACTGATGTTTTATCATCTTATTAATTAACAATTAGATTATCACCTCATAGAAATCTCGAGCTCATAATCTAATTGTTTTAGTAGAAACAGACTTTGCAAAGAACATTTTTCGTCTTCTCTGGGATTGCACTTTCAAGTAAGCATTCTATTTCGTCTTCAGAAACTTCACAAAAACGAGAGGCGGAAGCCATTTTCGCTACTCGCTGTCTATCGACAAATAGATAGCGAGTAGCGTAGCCAATCAGAATGCAGCATTTGCAATAATACTCGACTATGTTTCTACTAATTAACAATTAGATTATGAGCTCGAGATTTCTATGAGGTGATAGTTGACGAGGGCAAAGCCCGAGTCAACTATCACCTCATAGAAATCTCGAGCTCATAATCTAATTGTTTTAGTAGAAACACTTTGCAAAGAACATTTTTCGTCTTCTCTGGGATTACACTTTCAAGTAGGCAATCTATTTCGTCTTCAGAAACTTCACAAAAACGAGAGGCCGAAGCCATTTTCGCTACTCGCTATCTATCGACGAATAGATAGCGAGTAGCGTAGCTGATCAGAATGCAGCATTTGCAATAGTTGTGCCGTCAACTCCAATACGAAATGGTAAGTCACATTACATTTTATTTACCGTCTGTTGCTCAGCCTTCATTACGTTTATTTGACCTTATTTTATCCAAAACTCGCTTTTCTAGTCACATTTCTTTTCTCAGTCGTTGTCTACAATCTAAAATCATTCCTAATGGCTTTAAATCACCTTTTAAGCTTCATTCTCTCTCGCCCAATACGCGTAATTATATGTCTCGTCGTGATCACGTTGGCTTGTTTACAACACAGTCGGCGCTTAATGCGCCTTGCCATTGAGTCCTATTCGTCGCACATTCAGACTTTAGATTCCGATATTTCTCGCACTAAAGCATTTTTATTTTCGGTCTGTCGTGCTGTTTTAAGACAGGACATCATCCAATTCATTCGGCAGTTGAATTCTAGACTTTACTCGTTTCTCCAAGCGAGTAAAACCTCTAAATTCAACAGTTTGTTAGGCAACCGTCCCGTTTCGGCACTTTATCACGCTTACCCAGCCAACAACACTAATTTGGTTGTCACCATTTCATCAGATCTTTCCTTATCAGACTCTGAGAGATCTATCCTCGCGACAGGTCTCAAATTTGTTCCCAACCCCGGGTCACTCGACATCTACTCAGTTAAGCAAGACACCGAGTCTTTTTTAGACGATTACGCCTCAAAGCGTTTTTTCACAACAAATCCTCCGTCCCAAAGGACGTATTTGAGGCCATTGAAACTAAAAAATCTACCTGGACTCCCACGGAAGTCCAACATGGGTCCCTCGAGCTATTAAAAAGGGAAGCTTTTTTTTCTATCCTTTAGATAGTGTATAACCTCAAGAACGCCGTTGTTTTATTAGAAATGTAGTTATAATTTTGATGCGTAAGTTATAATTGGTATATACCTCGCAGGTGAATGATGTTTTTTGCGCAATCTGCCTGGTTCCTCTATCTCGGAATATCCTGCTTGGCACTAATATTTATCACTCGGTCACGTTACTGTTAGAGTACAAAAGAAACTTACATGTTTTATAAACAGAGTTTTCGGTTTATGAATCTAGATAACGGATGTACGAAACCGATTCGAATCAAAATAATATCGAATCTTATTCCATTGGATCCCAAGTTCTGCAGCTAGGATTGAGTTAGACGTTCAGCCTTACATTAGGGGCTGTTTACATGAGGATGGGTCTAAATTTGAATTTGATCTAAACCTGCATGTGTCGGCCAATCGGATCGTGATGCAAAATTCACATGACATTTCACCAAAGGCAATAGAAATACATGTAGGCCTGATTTCTGCAGCCGATCGACTTGTTTTACAACTTGATATCGCAACCCGACCTCATGTAAACAGCCTCCGTAGAGTCGGGATCGGATCGGATTTGTATAGTTTTTGGGTGGATTTTCATTCACATTTTTTGATCCTTTTTTGAGCTGTAAGTCGATGTCCAGCCTAGTTCCAGATTCCTAGTCTTCCTCTTAGATCGGCGCCCCAGGTCAGTCAAGGTGCTTCTTATGACTGGCTTACATATTGGGCGAGAGTCCTTGATATAAGTCAAATGTAATCATGAACTAAATTCTTTACATTTCGCTGGGATGAAAGTCTTCTTCTCGAAACGCTTATATTATGTCTTCTAATTGAAAGAAAACCCAGGGACGGCGGTACAGGGGGGCAAGCAGGGTGGTCGCCCCCTCCAAATAGTAGGCAGCAAAACTAGTATACGCGCAGACCGCTGGCGTATACTGACATTCAAAAGGCGTAGTGCTATAATTATACTTATAATTTTCAGTAAAGTCTGGGAACAAGTTGCCTCGCGCCACAGCACAGGCGACTCGTTCCCAGGCCATAACACGTGTGCAACTGTTGGTTACCTGAACGATGAAACGAAAGCAGAGCGCGAACCAGACGGGAATTAGAGATTTTTTTTCTAGGTAAAAATAAGTGCCCAGCACAAAACGCGAAACAAAGCCATGATAAAATGGTTATTTTACATATGAGATTCCCGCCTGGTTATTCAATTGCTGCGATTTTAATAGTACTAGTCTATGGCATCGTACAACTCGGCCCGCCCCCCCCCCCCCAACTTAAATTTGGTGCCGCCGCCCCTGAAACCCGGTAATGCTACAACTGTCTGCATGTTTTTCAGGCGGTGACGTTTTACCATGAACACGTGTTTGTCAAGGAATCTTTTAACGAAAATGAAGTTCCGTGGCATCATGATCAGTCCTACTACCCAGTTAACGGCTGGCAGGTAAAGCAAAAAAACCCCAAAAAACCCCCAACTAATTAGAACAAGTGGAAATAGTTTAGTTCATTGTTATAGTCAAATATGTTTGTCACTTACCGGTGAATTCATTGCCCCGGCTCTAAAAAAAAGACAAAAAAACCAGCAACAACAATTCAGTGCGGATCCGAGAATCTACTGTTTAACTTTGATTTCCGAGAAGACGTTAGAGCCTTAGCCTAGTTCCGACGTCTAAATTGAGAGCTCATCACTTCCGTCGCATTATCGTAGCATTAAGTGCGTCGCATTTAATGCGACGGAACTTCGACGTCTAAACTAGGCCTTACCATTTGTTCATGTTGATGTAAACTGTAAAGACACCACTTTCTCAGTTATTATAAGAGCTTGAATGGTGGTCTGGCCTGAGGATTGAACCATGGTGTCACAACTGGAACTCAAATGTCATTACTGCTACTGGACCCAATAGGGTAGTCAAATGAAATTGGATGGTCCGCAACAGATATGTTAGTTAAAAAGTAAGCAGTTAAGTAGGGAAAAGATCCCTGGAATTTGAGAATAGTAATGTCACTTCACAGTATTCTTTCCCATTTGGAAAATATTGAAGGTATTAAATAACTAAAGTTATATTTTCATTTATTATGCTTTTAAAATGTTCTAAACGTTTTAAGGCTGATTTTCAGTGGGCATTTTCTTTCCGGTTTCGTGTCATTGCGTGCAAATCTGTCGTTCATTTTTCAGCCGTCGAGCAAACGCTAAATTGGCGATGTCCCTGTGTTGATATGTTCGAAGCTTGGATAGTTTTTCGGGCGAGTAAGTCATTGACAATGAAGTGTGTTGCCCATGCCTTGAACAACCGAACTAAAATTTTATCCACCAAACTGCACTTTCTGGCGGATAACTTCATAACTCCGGCGGATATAGTTTTAGTTTGAGCATTGATAGCGAAAACAGCGTTGTTCGCTCGCCAGGATTTATCGACAGGATAAACTATCTGAACTTTGAACAGCTTGTGGTAGAACCACATAATATGATAATGAATGTATTACAATGGGTAATTATAATGGGTAAAAGAGGTGATATATAAAATTCTTTGCATTTCTAAATATTATACTTGGGACCATTTCTGAACAAAAATTTTTAATTTTTGGGTACAGTCATCCTTTAAAAACTTCAAGATTTTCTCCAGAAACATACTTGCAGACAGTCTATCCTAAAGTGTAACCGACCGCATGTAGCTCCTCGTGGTCAAGTACAGTTTAGCAGGTGCACCAGAATTAAGTAGGGAATCGCGAGCTGATACTCACCTAACCCTCACTTTAACCCTAACAGGTCAGCGCTTTGCCTGCGTCCGCTAATCTGCACTGATGCCCACCTCGTCTCTCCCTCACAGAGGAAATTAAAAGTTAGCAGCCTATTGCCATGGTCGTATCTTGACTGTTGTCGCACCAATTACAGTAAACTATTCGATGGAAAGTAAGGAGGGTGCCCACGTGTTAGGGGAAACTCTGAGGTCTGATGCAACGTTAACCATCCCTGGTAGCAGGAGCAGCATCGGTAGGGGTAGTAGTAAGAGTAGTAATTTCAGCTGTTGCAAGAGGATCAGCCGACGCAGAATTTGTAATAGTATCTGTGGTTGGGCAATGGCAGTAGCTGTAACAGTAGCAGTAGTAACACTAGTAGGAAAGCAGCAGTAGTACCACTTGTATTAACAGTAGCAGCAGCGGAAGCAGTACAGTAAACGGAGCAGAAGCAGTAGCACTAGTAGGGGGTAGCAGGTACAGTAACCTTAGCAATAGCCGCAGTAGAAGAAGAGTAGGGAGTTTAAGCAAACACTATGGCAACGTGTTCTTACAATAGAAATTTTCATTCAATACAAAAGGAATAGTTAGTTGTCGCAAGAGTATTTTCAATGCCATCCTACTTTTATAAAGTACGTCGTCAAGAACATTTCCACGGTTTCACGGCTACGTTGGCACACAGTATGTGGAACGTTTCCGATCGTTAGAATGTAAACAAACCGACCAGAGCTGCTGAAAAGAGTTTCACAGTGTTCAAAATTCATTACAACGTCCATAGAATGTTATTCTATCCAACTGCTTAAAAACTCCCTAGTAGCAGAAGTGGAGGCCGTCGTTGTAGTAGTAGCAGTAGCAGTAACAGTAGCATTGGAAGTAGTATATGGCAGGAGGTGAAACAGCAGTTGCAGTAACGGTAACAGTGACATTAGCAATATTAGAAGTTGTAGCTGTGAGTATCAGTCGCAGTAACAGCAGAAATACTAGCAGCCGCAGTAGTAGCAGTAGAGGTAGCAATAACTGTAGTAATAATGACAGGTGTTGTCGTAAATATTATCTGCATCAGCATCAGCATCAGCAGCAATGATAGTAGAAATACAAGCAGCAATAGTAGCAGTAGCGATGGCAGAAACAAAAGTAATAATGGCAATTATAGCAGTAAATATTAGCAGCATTAATATCAGCAGCAATAACACTACAGAAGAAATACGACCAGCAGTACTAACAGTAGCGGTAGCAATAACGGTAACAGTAGTAGCACCAGGCTTCAGTGCGACCGCAGCAGTATTGTCGTAGCAGTGGACGTATTGGTGGCAGTTCTAGCAACAATGGTAATAATAAAGGAGAGAACTGACAATCCTTTTCAGCTTAATTCCTAAATATATCCAGTCTTAACGCTAACATTATTTCGATTTAGAATTGTTCAATATGGATGCCTGTAACATCAGTTGGAGCAAGGTCGGGTCTGAAATTTATCAAAGGTTCTCACAAGTGGGGGAAATGGTTTGCCCCACGTTATTTTAAAACTGCTGAGAATTACGTCGTTGAGAACGAATCAGAGGACAGAATTTATGAAACTATGCCTGAGATAAACGAAGATAGTGGTGAATATGAAATACTATCATGGGATATGGAGGTAATATGACATAAACTAAATATATTCTTCAGGTGTGGATATTATGTCGTGAATTATAATGATTCCTCTTTGGCTCAGTAGTGGTTTTAACCGTATGTAGCTTAGAATCCTCGACAAATCAGTTTAGACCATTTCCTGATATTTCGGCGTAACATCATTGTTCATATTAATGTTATTGGGTCCAGCAACCCATTTCTTACGAATAAATGAACAATATTTAGCGACATTGAACAAGGTTGGGACAGAAGACGTAGGATGGTGAGCTTCTATAGTTGGATATTGTAACTGTTTTAGCATTACACTTCGTGTCTCAACACTTGTCGTCCAAAACTGTGGGCTTTTTTTGACAACTCACAGCCCGCTATGGGAGGTGGATTCCGCCCCCTTCATCACTCCAGTAATATCCAGTGTAAAGGAATAAAACTTTGCACAAGTGTGAGCCATCACAACTTGTACTTGACTCCTACATTTAGTGTTTTTTCGCCTTACAATTTCAATGAACACCCTTTGTGTTGCTGCGGCTTCAAAAAGAATTCAAAATGGTAACCACAAGTGGTTACCATTTATATTATGTTGTGTTGCATTTATAGCTCTTTATGGGTCACCACAAATATTACGATAATACATGTAACAGTAAGATCTGTTAATCAAATGAGGACACAACTATTGTGGCGAGATTCGTCTTTTGAAATAGTTTTGATGAATCATCTCCGCGGATTCGTACCACGCGGAAAACTGGCCGTAAAAGATAATTCCAAACAGAAGCAAAGAACGCGTTGAGACTCTGGATGGCAATTTCAAATGCCGTTGCTCATCAAGTTCACAAAATGATTTGAAAAAGAGGTCAAGGGGGGTGGACAAATATTGTCCACCGGTTCCCCAAGTGACTGTACTGAATTTGCTGTCACTGGAGTCCCACTTGTTAATTAACGCCACCTTGGCACCAGTCCCATGTTTTAGTTAACGCCACCCTGGCACAAGTGCCATATCTCAGTTAACGCCTCTTTCTGTTGGTGTCCAAATTTAATCGTTGGTGCTAGATTTCTGCACGGTATAAGATCCGGTAATGCTATCAGTCTTCTGTTCTTTTACTGCTGTCTTCATAAGTTGATAAAAATCTTAGTTGAAAAAAAGTAGTTAAATAGTTAGTTGATAAAAAAAGACTATTCTAAACAATTGAGAATATAGCACAACAATTTCTTCGGGGAGATATGTGAAATATTTCTTTAAATATGTAAAAACCATTTCATTCTCTTTCATTTTATCAATAACAGCGTTAACTGGCATAAATATTTATCAAAACTAGACACAAAACAATCAAAAACCATTTAAGTAACTAAAAAGAATAATTCCCAGTAAATTAAAGAAATGACGGAGCTCTTAAATTTTGTCTGGACAAATCCCATAATACAGTACAAATTACGTTTTTCTAAATGTTAACCACTAATGTTGGAGCAACATTACATCCCAAGTTTTAAACACTTTAAGTTTAAAAGTGTCAATAACCTTTTGATAATTTAATGAGATAAATACAAAATCGTAAAAAAAAAGTCATGCTGCAAAATTTGGAAATAAGTAACCTAAATGTACGTAAAAAAGTTTCCCATTGGATAAAACAAATATAAAAAATAAATTAAAAATTCTCCTGAAGTTTCAGCTTCAAACTCAAATTAATTACAGTTATTCTAAAAAAATTCCGCTTGATTCTCAAGACCAACGCAGAACACGAGATATACCTATTTGAGGAAAAGTTTTTGAAAATTATGATTGCAAATTGTTCAGAAAAGCAGGTAAATATTCAAGGGCGAACTTAATCCTTTTTCCGGCAGGATATCTCCCCTTGACAAGTAAAATCGTCTGGCGTTAACCGGAATAAAATATCCTAGTGTTAGCCGGAATAAAATAAGACTTATCTGCCGGGAAAGAGTTCATTGAGATTATGAGAATGAGTTAAGTTATGATGAAGACTCTACAGAAGAGGCTCGATAAGCCTTATGTGAATTTTATGAAGTGACCTGGCTGGGGCCGAAGTACATGGTGCAGGAGACATTTTACGCGAGAATCTTTTCCAGCAGATCTCCGTCGTTTATAGTCAGACCCAGTGCCTAGTCACAACAGATTTCTTGTCATCTGGAACAGTCCGAATTCCTGTTTAGCTAGTTTTCGGTGGAAAAGTGATATCCTGCTTTAATAAGCCTCTTTTTTAAATAGCAAGTTCTTAGTGTATCACGGATTTATTAAGATTCTCAAAGCGCAGATCGACTCTTCGACCTTAAATTTGAAATCGTGATTTTTCGCATTCCCCTCGGCGTGGACTGGACCTACCCGTGGGAATTTTGCTCTTGTTCTCGTTAAATTTTATTTCGGTTTACGTTAATTCAGGAATTCAACATTTTATCGATGGTCTTGGTACCTTCACGAGAGAAAAATTCAGCACATGATTTTTCGTGAATGATAGATAAACGTTCGTCAAGCTCCATCTTTAAAAAAAACGATTTCTGAGCTTGAGACGGGGATCGAACCCGGAACCTTATGATGACTGGTGAGACGCTCTAACCATTGAGCTACCAAGACTCAGATGGTGATATGTATATCTTATCAATAACATTATTAACATATAGTGGCTTCCTCTCAGGTCGCACATATGTCAGTCGAACTTGCACCTTAGCTCACCATCTGAGTCTTGGTAGCTGAATGGTTAGAGCGTCTCACCGGTCATCAGAAGGTTGCGGGTGCGATCCCCGTCTAGGGTTCAGAAATCATTTTTCTGAGAGATAAAGCTTGACGAACGTTCAACTATCATTCAAGATATCTCCAAGCTCCCTCGTTTCCAAAATGTCTCTCATGACTTTTCGTCTTAACGTTTCTAGCCTGGTGATTGTCTGGCGTTTCACATGCGCACCGTTCATGGTAGTGACGCCAGTCCGTCAAGTTCATCACGTAAGACGTTGGCAACCCGTTGGCTTGGAGATGATGCAACGTTGGCGAAACGTCCGTGGAAAACGTCGCCTCCCGTAATACCAGATGACATCAGATATGGTGAACCAATGAAAAACAGTAAACATTTCAGTGTAATAACCAACCCATTCGTAACATAAAACACAAAGATGTGTTTGTGGTAGCTTGGTAATTATGTTCTTAATACGCACGCTCTCAAGCTGTTCTCTCAGAAAAACTTTCTGAGTCCGTGACGGGAATCGAACCCGTAACCTTCTGATCGCCGGTGAGACGCTCTAACCATTGAGCTACAAAGACTCAGATTTGTAGCTCAGACTGTACAAAGACTCAATGGTTAGAGCGTCTCACCGGCGATCAGAAGGTTACGGGTTCGATTCCCGCCAGGGACTCAGAAAGTTTTTCTGAGAGAACAGCTTGAGAGCGTGCGTATTAAGAAAATAAAACACAAAGTCTGCTGTTAGGTAATTTTAGATTAAAAAACAAACTCGATAGAGATTCGCATGTGCTACTTGATGACTTTTCCGTATCATTACTTATAATGAATTTTAAAACATTTTAGTATCCATATCGTAAACCTCAGCTAAGCCCTAAGCCTGCATTTGTTCAAAGGACTTTCATTGGCTTTTTTTCGTAAGGGCTTATTTCCAGGAGGTCATATTATTGAAAGAAATTGCAGGTTCCAAAATCGGTTCGACTTATTTTCCAACGAAGCTACTAGGATATAATGTAGTAGGGATAGGCGCAGTAGGGTTGTTGTCAAGATTTATGGTACTTTACTTGCGTACTGTTACCAACATGTTTGATGGTTTGATCTCTTGTGCTCACAGGTATGCAGAAACAATAACGTTAATTCGACATCAAATCTTTACCACTCGTCAGACTTTAAAGTCTCGGAACCCTTTGTTTGTTTGTCTTGCGCAAGTTAGTTGATAAGCGCCTTCAACTTGCTCACATGGAAGGGCTTTATAAGAGTTTTGCATATATAGTTCTTGGTTTCTATTAATCAGTGGTGGCGCCAGAAATTCCCCGACACAGGAGCTAATGTCCTCGACAGGGGGGTGGGGCTAATCCAAAAGGCCATGACCACGCCCCCTTTAAAACTTCGTTATTTGAAGGTCGAAAGCATCATGGTATTTTTCGCAAGAATAATGTCAGCCGCTGACTAGAAACAATTTGCTTTTAGATTTGACATGAGGAGAAGAGTCTATTATCTTTCTTGGCTAAATCAATAACAAGTTCTTGTAGTTTGTACAGCATATAAGTGTAATCATCAGTGAAAGTTCCCCGATGGATGGCTAATATTTCGCCGGCAGGGTGGCTAAGGTTCCTCGACGTGGGGCTGTAACCCCCTCTGGTGCCATCCCTGCTGTTAATGGGACGTTAATAAGTATAGGGGAGCCTGGGCATGTGAAAATCATCTGGCCGAAAATCACGTCACCCAGCCTCTTTCTTGGGAACAAAATCGGGTGACCCACTCCTTGGCAATGGCTGAAAATTACACGAACGGTCCTCATCCCGCAAAAAAGTCCAAGTCTGTTTCAGTCTGTTTCAGGTGGATTATATATGTTTCAAATGCTACGAGTAAAAAGAATACTTCAGTTAACTTAATAAGGGGAGAATGATTCTGAAATAAAATGAACTTTTTTTGAGTGTTGCACACAGTAATGGCTTATTGTCTTGTTAGTAGCAATGCTGAGAGGCATATTACTATTCCCGTTCCCACTTGCTCTTCTCTCATAGTGTGATGCTACGACTGAAAAACGCGAGCTGAACTGCTGCTTCCAAATGCCTTCTGCACCAGTCAGTCATCACTGTCATGGAACGATCCCTGTGACTCACTTTCATCCGTTCCTGACTCTACTGGGCACTTTTTTCGTTCACTTAGTCCAAGTTGCTGCTCTTGGTTTAAAGCAGCACATTTGTATTGACGCTGTCACCAACACAACCTTCTTGGCTTGGAAAGTTTTCAGTTTGTAGACATTATCTTGTGCCTGTTTACGTGCAAGTGCTGCTCTTAAACCCGTTGGCCTTTCAGCATGCCGTGCTGTAAATATCATGACCCACCCCTATCTGCAGCTCAAAACATTGACTCCATAAAAGCTGGAATGTTAAATTCTTAGAAATGAGCGGATTAATGTGTGAAGCCGAAGTGGAGCGTGGGTGGGGGGCAGCCAAGAATCTGCAAGAGTGCTATCAGATCCATTTATATGTGTGATCATTTTATTTTTTACGAATGGCTATTTCTGGCAAATGCTCTACCTACAGACATTGTCCTCTAAATTTTTATAAAGGAAACTACTACAGAAAATCGAACTGTGGATTAAGTTTATTTTGGGTTGTACGAAGTGTTTGATAGTTTACGGGGACTGGGGGCAACCTGCTTATTGATCTTCATGTCATCCTCCATGTTGGCTTCCAAATTCAGTTGGAAGACATCGTAGTAGTCGTTTTAGAGCTCAATGGCTAAAAATGGCATGAGACACCCCACTATGCTCCCACCCAACTCCCTATGTTGACTGACTAATCAGTTTTTCTGCACAAGTTACATGCTGCCTGATCAAAACATCTAAACTCGTTCGTTCACGCGTATTGAGCATTCGTACGAAAAAGCGTACGTCGAAAACCCAGCACCGGTAATCAATTTTTCAGTTGGTAAACAAAAACAAGGCTGCATGATGGTGTCCACCGTGGCAATGATGGACGATAAACCTACAGCAAAATACTCGAACACAAAATAAACTCTTCGCAATTCATTTATTGTGAAATAAGCAGGGGTCTAAAGCCCGAGGCGACAGGGAAATTGACCAAACCCACTAAAATGGTGAAGAAGTTGAAAACATGTTCATTTCTGACAAGAAATACTGATCAGTAAATAGTCATTTTCACTACACAGCTTCAGAATCAAGTAATTTAGGGTTATCGTTTGGTTTGGGTTGGGGTCAATTTTTGATTAGGTTAAAAATTGAAAGAAAGCATGAAATACTTGGTCGCCTGATCCACGTCACATCGTTTCAACGGCTTGTTAACCCTCTCGTTCGAAATCTCTTTGCGGTAACTTTATTTTAACTTTTTGCGGTCCGAGACGTCTCTCCCCTTGATGGGTAATGTCGTCTGGTGTTAACCAGAGTAAAATCAAAAAGTCAGATACGGACGAAAAAGAGTTAAACCCTTTTCGTATAGCGTTATCCGAGGGTAAAATGATGAGTGCGCATTTGAGTGCGTATTAGTCAAAGTATAGTATCTAGCAATCACCCTGTGGACAAGCTACACCAAGTAAATTTTAGCTCCCATCGGGCATTTCGTGCACGGCACTGGTGAACCTGGACAATCACACGAGGGCCAACGAATGTGCCGTAATGCAATCAATAGTGAGTATGAAATTTTGGGTTGTTAAAGGCTTACGTAGGGAACAGAATATTTGTCAAGATCGTGATGGGAAGAAAAGTTCTCATAGCCTCCCAGCCAGTGATTCAAACTAAAAGGAACGAAGAGTATACTATTGTTAGAAGCAAGAAATGTAAAACTGGATTATATCCTAATTCAGGCTTCGAGGAGATAAACTTAGACTCCGTTTACATGAGATCGGTACGAAGTTAGACCGGCATGACCTCGGACCATCCGCCATACAAATCCTTGTATTAGTTTGCATGAGACCGGTTCGAAATATAAGTTCGGACTGGTCTTACTCATTTCGGGTGCTGGACCGGACACAAGAGTTCAGACCGGTTCGAACTCGGACCGGTAAGAAATTTTCTTCATGAAAACACGAAATCTCTTCAGACCATCAATTGATATGACGAACAAGATAAGCATTGTTGCTGGGAATTAATGAAAACACGGAATTCGGTCAGAAATATTTGCCAGAACATGGCTTTAGTTTCATGCCAGTCTCATTTAAACACTCCAGAAAATCTCCACTTCAGTGGCGGCCTGACTTCGTGCCGGTACCATGTAAATGGAGCCTTACAGTTGAGAACTCAGTGCCTCACCCCATGTAATAATACAAGCAAATATTATTGCACTTTAAAAAGTGCCACAAACGTTCAAATTGAACTATAAACATTTGAGCACTTACTGCTTCTGGTTGAGAATGGGGTCTTGAATGCTTTTGAACAGATTTTAGATATGATGCATTCCGTGTACATTCCTAACAAGAAGAATGCGTATTCTTGTTCTCAGAGATTTTTTTGGAATTGGATTAAGCGGATATGATTTGTTTGCATGTTAACGTTTTCAAAGTATTCAAAAGGCAAAAATATATTATGGTTATTTAGGGGGGATTCCTTGGTATCTAGTTATCTTGGAATATTCACACGTGGCGTAATGGATACACGGTGTAGACCATTTGTGGAGGTGGCGTTTGGGCAAGCTGTACCAACTGGTAAAGAGCCTGCTATGTGGATGTCTATGTACATATCTAAAACAAGTCTGCTATGTAGAGCCTATGTAGAGCACTGCACCTATTTAAACCAACTGTTGATAGGATTTGGATTAAAGAGCCGGGATTATCCGGAGTTAACGAGAGCCTAACATGATTTATGTATTCATCGGTACAATACAGAAGTACCAACAGAAAAAACAGATTCTCACTTCGCAAAGTTCTAGGAACGTTCGGGTTAAACTGGTCAATCCATACACTAAAACGAGTCAAGAGAAGGGATTTTACAGAAGATGGGCGAGCGTTCGTCGAGCTCAAATGCACAGAAATTAAATGCATAACATAATGCATAACACTCAAGTAGATAATAACGGGCCCAAGTTGGTAAGGTGATCTAAAGTTACTAAAGATTCTGCAAGAAAGCACACGGTATTTCGGCAACTTGGTGGAAGGGAAACCGCGCCTACCTCCCTGACTGGTAGAGTTAATATACTTCTGCATGTATAAACTGACCTAAATTTAATATTTTATTTAGAAGCTCCATATGGAGAAAGAATACGAGTAAGTTGTTACTTTGCAGACGTTTCAACTTAAAAATAAGCCACGCGATTTGATAATATGAAAAATCGGCAGCGAAAAAATATAGGAAGACTATTCCAAGTTGCTCCGCCTTCGCTTTTTTGAATGTTGTTTTCTACGCCTTTCGTCTTCTGTGTCGCCATCGCGTCTTTCTCGCCTTCTACATGTTCTTTTATCACTGTCTTGGTAGTTGTTTCTTCCATTATTCTGATCATCATTGGGTGAATCACTGTCATGTCTATCTCGTCTTCTACTTGTTTTTCTATTAGACTGCTCTTCATTCGATGAACCGCTGTCGTATCTTTCTCGTCTTCTTGTTTTTCTGTCGCTGTCTTTATATTTGTTTCTTCTGTTACACTTGTCATCACTTGGAGAAACGCTGTCGTGTTTTTCTTGTCTTCTTGTCTTTCCGTCGCTCTCTTGATGTTTATTTCTTCTGTTACACTTGTCATCATTTGGAGAAACGCTGTCGTGTCTTTCTCGCCTTCTGTTTGTTTTCCCATCATATTGCTCTTCACGTACGTTTCTTATCTTTTTAGATTTGCGATTGTTATGAGAATCACTGTCGCTCTCCTCGCTCATGTCTGACTCATCTTCCCTCTGGCTTGAATTACGAGGGTTGTCGTCCTTCTTAGTCTTCTTGTCTTTAGTCTTCTTTTTCAGTTTCTTAGTTTTGTGCTTCTTTTTCTTTTTTCTAAAGACGAGATATTGAGGTTAAATTGTTAGGGGTGATTTTTCGACGTCTGGTTGATCGAACCCAGTGGCGGATGCAGAGGGGGGTGGGCGGTGGTCCGACCCACCCTCACGACAGGATGAGTGCCTTTTTTACCCCCACACGACGTAAAAATATTCTTCCCAACAAATTTGCAAAAGAATGACTTTCCTCCGCAAAGTTTTGGGCGGGGGCAGGACCCTTGCTATAAATTTGACCCTCTGCGCCAGGCAAGATTCGAGAGATCATTATAAAATGTATGCCATATGTGGCTGTTCTGCTCTGTTATTATCTTTCCATTAAGAATTGACGTTTATGGTATAAACTAAAGTTAAAACGTTCATTTAGTGGGGTTAAAATATAGAAAATTTTCTGTTGTGCACCCTTTACATTTTAGCATTTTTTGAGAATGTTATTTCAAAATTCTAAATTTTGTCGAGATGGTGTATACATGTATTTCATCATATTGTTTTCAGCTGCAGTTACTACATATGTCGAAGATATATATAATTAAATATATGTTAATACACCGGTGTAACTGTTATTGTGGTAATTTCTCGGTATAATTAATGTCATTGATAGCCGCGAATCCAATGCCGTATTTTATTCCGGAACTCCCCCTCACAGAGGACTCTAGGTCCACCCCTGTAAACAATCAAGAGTAAAAAGCCTGGATAAAAAATAACTCTACCATGCGGCATACTTTGGGCTCAATGACTGGTTAATTCACATTTTAGTAAGGTGTGAAAGCCATAGAGACTGTAAATATAATTACTTAAGGTACTGGTTCTTAATTTAAGTCAACAGCGGGTAACTGCTTAGAAAGCTACGTAGAGTTAGTCGGGGAACAAATGTGTGTCGGGAGAGAAAAAACTAACACAAGGATGGTTGCCACCCAGTTGACTGAAGAGGTACTGGTGATGGCGCCACCTAATTGGTTGCAAAATTTTGGCGCCAATGCACTTGCTGGTTTTATTTCGAACCTCTAGCTGAAACTGAGGAAATATAGTTTTGATGTCATTCACCGCCTCAACGCATTCGTTTCATTGTAGAGAAACGCATACCCCCAAAATTGTGTACTTTGTACTGCTTGTAATCTTGAAATGTGGACTTTAAGTGAGCCATAGTTCATAGTTCATCTTATCTTTACTCGTGCTTCCATTGTCATTTAAATTCTATTTTCACTATACGCCGACAGTCTTCGAGTTGTTTTGCTCAACATTTTCTGCTTGGTAGCGGAACTTCACGCTTCTTTATTAGTTTCACTTTTGTACAATTCAAAATGGCGGTTCCAGCATTCCAGAAGTCCTTGTACTCGATAAAACAGTGACTGTACAACATCCCATTAGCATCAGCACTTTCATTATTTTCCAATTAAAATAATTTCATCGCATGTACTTCAAAATAGCTGAAGTTCTTTCAACGGAACATTATCCAATTGGAAAATGCTTTTTACTTATCAAGATGTGTTAAGCCTTCAGTTCCCAAAAAAGCTCAATCCCCCAGAAGGGATTCAGAGTCCCGAGTTTTTGAGAATTATTTTTTGAATCAATTGAAATATTGAATTTTTTATGCCATCGATCTAAAAAAAAATATCTTTGCAGCATAGAAGACAACAATACGCTTTACACACAGAAAGAGCTAACATTAATGATAATAATAATAAAAATGTGTTTTTTTTTTTTGGTTTTAGAATAGGTAATTGGAACCACACTAGTATTATATTTAAGTAAGTGTGATTGTTTAAGGACTAAGGGTGAAAATAGTAACAATGAAATGCGCTTTAAAAGCCTTGGGCTATAACGCGCGTGCGATTGGTACGCATAAGGATATGCCCTGTAAAATTGAATCAATAAGTATGAATTTTTGGTTTCAGAGTAGTGAGAAGGGGTCATATTAGTGAAATTGTAATTGTGATTGTGAATGTCAACCAAGTTGGAGCAGGAAGTTACAAACCGAACACTTAGTCTAAGGTTCTACCAAGTGTTGGATGGCTACCCAGTTGGACATGCAGTGTAGAATTGAATAAAAAAGCATGTATAAATCAAGAGAAAAGAATTAAAAGATCCCTAACATTGTCTCGTTCATAAATATCTTGGGACACAACCCTGGACGTACGTTTCGGCCTTCTGTGGTGGCCTCTTCAGCAGGGATTTGGGCTTGGCAGTCGGTGTTATACAGTTGGAAAGGAAACAATAATAAGCATAAAAAATAATATTAGTATAAAGGGATAAACTGTCTGCTTACCAATTCTGGATTAATTCAAACTCGTGAGTTTTCAAAGAGCTCTGTTTCGAACACTTACAAAACTTGCCTGAATTAATTCCAAATTGTACTTAAAAACATAGAACTCCCTATACAATTTGATATCGGTCTGAAGCACTTTTTCTGCTTCTCAATCAACTGCGAAGATTGCCATTTAATTTATTTCTTATCTGTGAAACATCCTCCTTGTTGGCATTCCCCCACCAGGTGCATCAGTGAACATGGGACACTGACGTGGATTATGATTAATATTTTTAGTAAGAATCCTATCGTTCAGCCAGAAAGCCTTGTACAGAAATAACATTTATACCTCTTGGTATGATCCTCCTTCTCCTCCTGTCCTTCACTAACACTTTCTGATCTGATGGGACCTTTATTTACTCCCTGGAAAGAAAATAAATGATCTTATAACAGTATGCTGATGCTGCACCGAGTTAGTCATTTTAGTGAAACAGGCATCAACAACTTTCTAATGTCTCTCGTACTTGTTTTAACAAAGCGACACAATGGCACGAGCCAAAACTTTAGCTAAAATAAACTACAAAGAAATCTTTTCGCTCCTACTTCCTGCCAACAGTCGCGTAGCCAGGAATTTGATAGTGGGAGTCAGAAGAAATGTGAGCTACACTTGATACTATACTTTCGCGCGGTAGACTAAATTTAGAGAATGCCGGTATAGGTGGGGAATTCCTTCAATTTGGTAAAATGGTAGGGTTTACGGTTTTGAACTCAGATTGGATCGACCATTAACCAGTCAGATGAAATGAATTTGGATTGAGACCAGACTAAATCAACCAACTGTGTTTGAACATGAGTTGCCCGCAATTGGCCTGCCACTGGATTGATCTCAAACTAACCATTGCATTTACACAGAAGTAAACTGGATTTGTACTAAGCCTGTATTGGTCAAACACTAGGTAGTTGTGTCCACTGAACAAGAATGGACTGTATACATTAGTACAGGTATGTAGTCAGCATCTGATTGTCGAAGTAATCAACTGCGTTTGCATAAAACGTGAACTGAATTTTGACTTAGAATGGATTAGCTTAAGAAATTTTAAGCTGAGCTGATTCAAGAATAAATTTGATCCGCCCTGCGACAATGTAGTGTAATGCTGAGGCAGCTACATGTTCTGATGTAATTCCTGCCACTAGTATCACTGTTACCATGTAAAGTGACCTCACGACCAGACTCCCCCTAGTGGTTTTTGTGTGTCGATTTGAACATTGGACCTGATTTCCACGGGCGTAGGTTTGATGGTGGCCGAAAACTTTAAGTGGCACTTTTTACAATACTACTTGGTCGTATCTTATAGAAGGGCTGCCTCCCATTACAAACGCTCGAATATATAACCTTCAGTCCGCTTTAAGTCATCTTTGATGTAGCACAGTGTTAAGAATCTTCGGATGTAACAAGCCATACTCCCTCCTTGGACGACCAGTTTGGAAATTCTGGTCGGAAGCCCGGTAAAGTGGAACGAAAAGCGGATGTGAGCAGGACGCTAAACTTTTTTCGTAAGCTATTCAGCGTTGATCAAACATCAAATCATGTATCATGAATTATTAGACACAAATTAATGTAGCAGTTGCCGTAGTGTTAAGGATAACGTTTTGCGCCGTAGCGCGGAAACCTTGTGATCGAATCTAACCGAGTGCTTAATTTTGATTTTTCCCTTCGAATTTTTTTACCTCGTTTTTTAAAACTGTTTTAGGGTTAGGGTTAGGATTAGGGTTAGGGTTAGGGTTAGGGTTAGGGTTACGAGAACTTCGTATCTAACTGTATTTCACAAAACGATGAATTTTCTTAATCCTTGTTGAAAAAAAATTTTGCGAACAGGACGGTGGAATATCTGCCTCAAAATCGACACCTGTGCAATATCGTACCTCACTCTTGGACTCTGGTTCCTTTACAAAACGCTTGTTCGAGAGACCGCTGTCCATCATCGCAGCCCTAGAGCTGTGATCACAAAAAATCAGTGAAACTAGAACATAACAGGGCAAATAGTTTCGAGCCTAATAACCCACAAAATACGCAAAAAGCACACAGATAAAAACACATATGCTGACTAAATAAAATTTTTTGAGCTATTCCTGCCTGGCAGTGATCCACACACATACAAAATTCAACCAAAACTTTTACGACTTTTACTTAAGGTCGAAAGAAACTTGACTTTACGTTTTCGTCATGCAGAGTACAAAACAGAAATAGCTGGAAATAAGACACAGCTAGAAATAAAAACAACAACAAAACAACAACAATAACAACAAAAAACCAACAACTTGAAAAACACAATATCTGAGATTCTACCTTAACGACTGGGTCAAAACTGTGCGAGAACGTTCTGTCTCGCAGGGAAATGATGAACGCGAGTATGTCGCGTTATGAAAGACTATCAAAACGTTAGTCACCAGATTATCCTCTAATATAACGGCCACAGCATATTACCTGCCAAAGCCCATGCCTTCAACTCTCTCAACATTCCCAGAGTCACGTTCAGTCTGTCCTCGTTTCAACGTCTCGGCCAGTTCCTGTCAAACATGCAACACTGAGTCACCTTTCTTCAATTTTAATGAAATTAGGGTTCGATTGTCATGAATAGCTGTGACGGAGGAAGGAAATAGAATTTCCAGATGTTTAAGTAATATACCAAACAAGATAAAGAGGATCCATATCCAGGCACCGTGAAGTGTGTCGTAAAAAAGACGTTAGACAGAGTTTTTATTTTATCTTTTCCTTACGAAATTTGAGTTGTTCAGATATGAGATTAACAACTCTTTTGTGTGCCTGATCTAACTTCTCAAACTAATTAGTATTTTAGGAGAGAATTAGATTAAAAGCTGTCAAAATTTTATGCTGATTAAGATCACATTTCTTTTTTTCTTTGTTTTGAAGTTATGATTGATTAATGATTTTTTAGAATTCTATATAGTAGGACTTGTTTCTTGTTTCTTTGGGTTTGTTGGTGGGTATGAGAAATTCTCGGTGTCAATATGTTGCTCAATGGCAAAGCTTAACAGTATCATCTGCGCACTACGTTTTCAAATTTACATTTGAGCAGATATGCCAAGTGAAAACCCAAAAAAAACCACTTCGTATTCCATATTATGCCAGTGAATGGCTACGCATTACTTTTCTGAACGTTAAGTGTAAAGAAATTCATTTCCAATACTAAGTGTCTAAATTTGTGGTATAACGATACCCTCAAAGTGATATCTAATTAGATATACCGTACATCGTCGACAAAGCGCTCTCAAATCAGTGCCGCATTTGTAAGTATGGAAGAGTTGAATAAGCGCCACATCTTCATATCCACATTTTGCGCTCATTTGAAACGGTGATAAAGCACCAAAAATTACAGGGCAATGTTATTTGATAAAACACTGGATATTTCAAAGTGATTTTTCATAAAAAATTTCGAAGTGAATTTAAGATTCATATTACAGTTATGACAAAAAATTTATATTGAAGTTTTGACAAAAGTTCAGGACTCTTTTTCGGTTGTGTACCGCACCAAAACTTTACATTGATATTTCATGGTAAACATTATTGATAATTCAAGGCAAAATTTTTCACAATTCAAAGATGAATTAACAGTAACACAAGGGGATAGCAATACAATACGCATTAAAGAATTAAAGACACTGGGAGTTATTGACGCGACCAGTTTAAACGGAACAATCAAATCGACAAGCATTTAAAAATGAAGGCAAATTAAGCTATTTGTTCCAAAGCTACTCTAATTTGTGTTTATAAATCGATCATTCTTCCACACTTTGACTATTGTAGCTTTATCTGGAATAATTGTAACTTATATTGAATTAATAGACTTCAAGTACTGCAAAGTCGATTGGTCAGAATAATTACAGAGTGTTCCTACGAAATCAGATTATCTGAAATATTATAGAACTTAAACTAGAAATGACTAAACGAAGGATGTTATAACCCAAAAGCTTAACTTATATACAAAGTTCAACAGCAGATGGCACGATTGACCTTCACTGTCTCAGTTTTCTGATAGGAAATTGCTCTCTTCAGGATTGGCAACTATTTAAACTCAAAAACTGCTGATTGAAGTGCGTTGTCTTCAGTTGTTCTTATTGATAACTTACGAACCCTACGCACGGTCGTCTGACAATGTGAGCGACCGGATACTAAAGGTTAACTGATTTAAGATTTCAAATAACCCACAATACCAACTTCGTAGCTACAATGAAAACCTTGAGTTAAGTACACCCGACACTATCTGAAAAGAAGTATTAGTTAACCCGTTACTATAAGTTGGTATAGTCTACCTTTAAATCTCAAAAGAAATAACGTAATATATATATATATATATATATAGATAGATAAGTGAGATTTTATTAAAGATCGTACGAAGAGAGTGCTCAATACCAAAGTAGAGCGAATACAATAGCAAGACAAGGTAAACTTGGGTTACTTCATAAAAATTTACTACAAATTTGTTTCGTATGGCAAGCTGATGGTGTGTGGTAAGGTAGTGATGGTGTGTGGCAAGCTGGGCTTGCCACACACCATCACTACCTGACGAGTGTGGCAAGCCCAGCTTGCCATACGAAACAAATTTGTAGTAAATTTTTATGAAGTAACCCAAGTTTACCTTGTCTTGCTATTATATATATATATATATATATATTGTGTGTATGAATAAATTTGTATACAACCGTACCGACAATCGGGAGACACATGGGGTGCTGGTGGCACAGTGGTAGCGCACGTGTCTCTCACCACTGTGACTAGGGTTCGATTCCGGCCGCGTGCAGTAATCTGATTAAAAAGTTACCTTGGTCACATGTGAGAAGAGTGTTGCTCAGTTTGACTCTACCAAGCATCGCAGGTTTTCTCCGGGTACTCCGGTTTCCTCCTGTCATAACACTGGACCCATGAGGAGTGGCCCTTACTGGACCTCTAGGGAGACCAGCTCAGATAGCTGATAGGGTTATCCAGTATAAATAAAAGCACTTTACTTTACTTTTTTTACTTTTTACACGAGTTCGATTTTCGTTGGGGAACTCAGAAATTTTCTGAGATAAAGCTTGAGAACAAACTTTTCATCATATATATATATATATATATATATATATATATACATATATATACTGTATATATATATATACTGTATATATATATATATATATATATATATACATACATATATACATACATACATATATATATACATACATATATATATACATATAAATATACACATATATATACACATACACACACACACATATATATGTAAAGAATTTAAATCTATGCTGAGGGATAGTGACATCTGAATAAGTGCTATTGCGATTTTTTATCTTGTGTATAGTACAACAAATAAGTTTCTGTCAAAGTGTAAACATTTTAAACTATTGTATTATATATGGGGTAATGTTTTTCTTGTTATTCTTTATACGGGCCTGTTCATATCAAAACCTATGCGTTTTGAAAAGTTACCGTATTCAGCTAAATTTAAATGAATGAGTGAATGAATGAACGAACGAATTGACGAACGAACAAACGAACGAACGAAGAAGTAAATATATGGTGCTGTTGCTGTGTCACAGGTTTACCGAACATAGCTGTATGAAATACTGGAGAGGACGCACCTGTTTTGTCAGACCTGTTGCCTTCTTTTTGACAGTGCCAAAACCACTGCAAAAAAACAAAACAAAACAAAAAAAAAACAAAACAAAGTTTTGTTTAATGAAGGCTTTTAAAAGATCTTTGTGATAGTCGGACTTATGAAGTATTTTCAGGTAAAATAAGAGCTATTCAAGTCTTCAATGAAACCAAAGTATGTCGAACAGTACACTATAATTATATTCCACGGCACATACAGAGCAGCAGCCATTGCTTCTTCTTCTAACTGTTTAACTTTACTCAGTTCCTACAGAGAAGAAAGTACGAAAAGTTTACCAATCCATCTATATTAGCATATTATAACTAGTTCAGCATTCCCCAAACAAAAACTGGGGTGGAGTGTGGAAGTGGCCAAAGGACTCTGAGGAACCTCAACCCCAACCTCGTAATCATAATCTGTGGGTCAGCATCCTGCTCCTCCATATAAAAAAAAAAAGCTAATAAGTTGTTCTCCTTTTGAGGATAAAACGGGGACGAGTTCTGCCTTGAAAAATACTTTATCCTCTTTGGAGTATTTATACAAGTGTAATTTTTTTTGCAGGAAGAAACATTCTATTTAATATTTCCTGATTGCAGTAGTCTCAGAAGACCAACCTGTCATACCACTACATGACCTGTCATGATTACGAACCTACTTTTTCATGTCCTGCTCCTCCCTGCTACAGTTAATGTGGGTAGTAACAAGAACTGAATGAATGTGGTTGCAGTTAATCCTGTTAAGTCACAATGAACTGATGGATCGCCTTAAGTACACATGTCTGTAAGTGTTACTGTGAACGCGATCATTGTCAGCTATACGGCCAGCCCTTTTACGAGCATGCAGTTGCACTTATTTTTGTTTTTAACTTTTTTTAAATGGCACTGAATACTGGGACGGAACTGGAAGGGGGCTTGGAGGGGAGGGTTCGTGACCCAAGCCTTTTCGTGGAAATTTTATTTGTGCCCAATTAGTGACAGCTTTTTGTCCTAAGCCACGTATCTCTACTTCACTTGAAATGATCAAAATCGCCCCAACGGTGCCTTGATACAACTATCCAACCCCTGCCCTTCGAAATTCCTTGTTGCACCACCGTGAATAGTCTCTTTAACCCATTCCTACCTGAACTAAATGAAAATTTCATATGTGAAAATGCTCCAATTCCATGTTTTTCACGAGAAATGACATGTTAAAATTTTGTAAGGGAGTCACGACGTGCGTTCAGTGATAAACTACATGTTTTGCAAGGACGGCTGTTTAATACAGTCATACTTGTACACTAAAGTATGACTGTGTGATATGCAAGACATCCACCACACATCCTATAACAATGTACTGTTCAAGCTCAACACATCTACACAAAATGAAACATAAAAAAGCAAATACAGCACCTGCTGTTGTTTAGTTTTAGTTTCTTTATTTCCTTTGGTATACCTACAATCAATCATTAATGCACAATCAGGCTGGACAAAAGTAACTAGCTACTGGCAAAAATCACCACCTATGTTCATATTCTGGCTGAGTACTTGGTTAGCCATTTCTTAAAGAAAAGGCTTGTTTTTCCTGAAATAAAATTGTGCAATAAACCCTGATGAAAGGGCATTTTATTCTCAAATTAAAGCAAATACACCAAGAACATTTGCTATTATGTTTAATAATCGGTTGCATTCTCTAAACTTAATATGCAAAATCGAAGAGATAAAATGATGGTCAAATGTCTACAGTCTCATTAAACTATAGGATGCACCATCAACATCAAAAATAAAGCAGAAGTTCTTCTATTCAGCATTCAGAATGAATTCTGTGTTTTTTATGTACTGGTACTTCTTTTATGATGGCTCAAAATATGAGATTGTTTCTTTACAGGTCTTCGAACAAGTGGTTTTGTAAACAAATTGTTCTGGTGGACCCCCAAGAACCTACAGAAGTTGCTACCAACAACTAATTACTCATTGATCATAAAAAATTATGGATAACTAAAAAGGGAACACATGATGCAAGTCATGAAAAAGTCATGAAGTCTCAACATGAAAACTGACTAAGAATTCAATTAAAAGCACACAAAATAACCATACTTTAAACCATCAACTAAAATCACATAAAATTAAATTTAATAAGTCATTGCCCAGCCCTTTTCCATCTGGTAAAATCTGGATTGAGATTGAAAGACATTTCACATTGTGAATTAGTTATCATTTGGGCAATTGAAGGAAATTGTGGGGATTCTTTTTCTACATGTAAATGAGGTCCATGAAGTACAGATACTGTAAGGAATGTTACAGTTCTTTAACAACACATTCTGTTCTTGTATTCAAAAAATAAAGTATAGTTTGAAATTTAAGTGATTTGCCAGGTGTTTTAAAGATGACCAGCCAAATTTCTTTTAACCCTTTCTGGTCAGAGACATCTCTCCTTAACAAGTACAAAACTGTAAAGTCATCTTGCATTAGCCAGAGTAAAATTAAAAAGTCAGAGACATGTAAATACTGAAAAAAGTTTATTTCATGTGAAACAACAAGAATGCAATGATACTGTATCCAAACTTTTAAACAAAACATTGTACATCAACCTTGAGCTGTTAAGCAAATTCTAAAAGAGCAGCACTCAAAAATCATGAAATTGCAGAATGAATGCATTACTTCCTATTAAGAGAGTGAGCATGTATTATAGCACTTTTGTCATGATTTTTGAGGCACCTTATTTAAATATAACTGATTTTTGTATGGCAGTTTCCATTTAAATTCTCTGGCAGTCAAGAAGTGACATTGATAAACCATGAAAAAGAACATAGGATAGATGTTTATAATTATATTTTTAATCAACTACATAGGTACAAGCTGCTGTACTTTGAAAATAAACATCCAAATTTAAAAATGACAGCATAAGATTACTATAACAACTTAATGTATTGGTGAATGTATCATTCCATTACCATATTTTCAATAACTTTTGATGCTTCAAAAACAAATCAAAACTAGCAATAACATTAGATACACTGAAACTTATATTAGTTTACCATGTAAGGTCTTTCCCTTTTTGCCATCTTCCAACAGGTGCCATTAAGGAGTGACCTTGATAAGAAGATTTAAAAGGTGATTGATTTTTGCAGTTCATGTATACTTATATGAAAACAAAATTCACAGTAGTTAATTACAATTAATAGGTAGTAATTTGAATATTAGACTTTGGGTTTGTTTTAGGACCATGTTGAAAACCTCATTGTAACTTTTGGCCAGTGTGGAGGTTATATTTAAATTTTATGTATACTATGCTCAACAGGTGTCATTAATAAAAGAGAAAGGCAAAAATAAATAAATAAATAAATATCAAATAAACAAACAAATAAAAGAATGAATGAACAAACAAATAAATAAAAATTTGAGAAGAGATAAGATGATATAATATTTGGATTGTAATATGATCATGGGCAAATCACATTTTTTTATTTCTGGATAACACTAACAGACTGTTGTTTAGTGCCAGAATCTGGGGGTTGGTTTAGAAAAAGAACATAATTACTGTGTTTCTATGAAGGCACATTAAGATATTGGTTGAATCAATGTCTACTAAACTTCCTTAAATATTAAATGTCAATGGACAACTCCAATTAAATGGAGTTATATATACACTAAATACAACAGGACTAAACCAGGCAGAATTTTAAAAAGTGAGGTTAAGAAAAAAACATGTGCACTGGAAATGAATAATAAGTACTCCATAATAAATATTACTTAAATTTAAAATGACACCATTCTGGGGTTTACACTGTACTTTGGGGTTCAATTTATCACTAAAAATTCCAGCTTCATTGAAAACCCTACCTGCAGGTCAAGTGTATGAGAAATTGCCAAGACAACTCACATGAACAATCATGGAACATAGTTCAAATATTATCTCAATTAACTTATTTAGTTCCAACAAGGGCTAAAACGTTGATTAGTGCAAGTAGAGTCACTGAATGTTGCTGTGAGCAATTGCTCTGAGTTGTACCAACAAAGTTAGGAATTAGGTTCTAGCAGAGAGTACCAGCAATCTATGGCTCCCATGTTTTCTGTGATCCCAAAATCTCCTGATATCAAATTTCTTTTTTTCTAAATTTTTTGGCACAATGCAGGAGAGAAACTTCAAGCAAACATTAAACAGTGAAAGCCCTTCAGGCTTGTTCTAAGATTGAATCGGACCAGTTGCAATAAATGCAACTGGAAGGCTTTCCAATGTGGAATGGAATTGGTGACCCACAGTTAAGATTTAGGGTTATGGTTAAGACATTGGTTGGATTTGTTAATCTACATTTAATTTGTTTCCACAACTGTGGTAATTGTTAAGAATTGCCATTACTTTGTCACACTGATGACTGCAGTTGCTCAGGTTTTGAAGGTTAATTTCAAATTAATATGATTTATCTATTGTACAATTCAATAAGGACATATACATGGCTGTTTGGTATGGTAAACTAGTGGTTGAAAAGTTGAGATATCTGAAGTTCTCCCTACTATGCAGGCAAAAAGTCAATAGTGACTATGCCAAGATAGAAGAGTATGGTATCTGGAAGATAAGAAAGAAATATGGTAGAGAGGGAACAGAAGGTGGCACTGAGGAGGTGAAGGGAAGGAAGGAATGAGAAACTTGGAGAAATGTTTTTGCAATCATTAATTTACACATAATATTTGTAGAACTAATAGAATTCTTGATAATTCTTGGTTCAAAATAAGTTAACTGTTTCTGAAAATATGACTTATTTGACAAAAATATGTGCTGACTGGGTTCAAATTAAATTGCGTATAGTTGTGGTATTTAATAAAATCAACCAAAAACCAAAATTATACATTATACATTGAATAGTTCAGTATTGAAGTGACAACCAGCCATTGACTGTTCATTGAATAAAAACTTGCCACTTGAGCCTGGCAAACATATAAATTTGATTTTCTCACAGAAGAGGTTTTGGTTTGCAGCAGTTCATGCTTTTGTGATGATGACAGAGGCATAAAAATTCTTCCCCTAAAATGCCACATCCTGGCATAAATTTGAAAAAATATTCCATACTCCTCCTTTCTCAAAATTCTGGATCTGCCCGATATATGAACTTGAAAGCATAATGACAAGTTCAGACAAAAATAAGACTGCAGGTTGCCCTAAGGGCAAGCTACTACTTCAGTTTACTAACCCAGAGCTCTGAGGAGCTTGACCAAAATCAATGTTTATGTATGAAATCCAACTGGTTTTTTTTCAAATTTATGCTAGTTTCCATTGCCAAAATTTATAATAATACATAAAATAAACTAGAGCAGTCCTTCTTCTAATATTTTGGGAATATGGTTTTCAACTTAGTGTTCCCTTTACTCTCACTTGTGAAAACTAAACAGCTATAAACTTTGTCACTGATGACAAATACTTTTTAAAACAAACAAGTTTGCCAACTGCAGATGAATGTGAGGTGATTATAAAAAGATCCAAGGAATGTTGTCTTTCTTGTTTAACTATAAGTAAAGGCAACAAATATAAACCATTCTACTGACTCTAGGCGATCAGACAGCGCTTCTGTCATATCCTCCTATACCATAAACCACAAATCACTGGTTCATTAAGAATTTCCTCATCTCAAATGTTGCCTTCTGAAGACCATTTGGCAACAATATGAAGGTTTTTAAGGCCACCCCCTTTCCCACACGGAATTAGATTAAGGGAAAAAAACAACAACTCAGTAAAAAGCCCACTGATTTGTTTGTGTATATCAGCAAATTTAAGGACTTTTCAAAGTGCAAAAATTGAACAGCTTTTATGATTAAGTTCAAAATCAAAGCTTTTATTGGGCAGGGCAAAAATTCGATGCTTTTACGTGACAGTTTGACTTTGTGACATTTCGAACGACTGGATTTGATGCAAATTCTAAAATGCTATCATTTAAACTTACCTAAGTAATTTTCTCTGTGTTTGTCTATTTTAACACTTTCCCACTCAAATTGGTCTGATCCTCCCCGAACACCACCTCGTGAAGGAAAGTGCATTTTTTTAAGCGGTAAATGGTCAAACACGAAAATTTCAATGTAATAATTATGAAATACAACTAAACAATTCAACTAAACGTTCCACTTTGTTAACAATTCATTCCGCCATATTTACTTTGGAACTCAGTTTTCTCGCGCCAATGTTATGCAGGAATTAATAATAAGCTTTCATACAAATTTTCGCTTCAATTTTTCTCAAACATTTACAATGATTTTCTGAAGTCAATGTCGGAACTCCGGAGAGAAAAAATCTTGTTGCCTTGAACAGTTGAACTCCGAACAAACTATCACTAACTTGGCCACGTAAAAGCAAAGATCCACGGTAACAGATAGGAATGTTAAAAATAACAAAAACACTAAAATGTGCAAATAAAGGTGTAAAAAACCCCCCAAAAACAAAAAAAGACAAACGTTACATAATTTTTTCATTCTTCGCAACTGGTTCCAATTGGGTCTTAAAATGTTAGATTCTGACCCTCAAAAATTTCCTTTATAAAATACAAGTTCCATTTCATGGTCATACGTTAAGAAAGATATGAACAAATAACAAATTAGGGGTCAATCGTATTGTTTTACGAGTTAAATTAACCCTTTAGGTAGCAATTTTCAAGGAGGTCTCTACATGACAAGTAAAACCGTGTGCCGTAAGACAGAGTAAAATGAAATAAGTAGCAGAATTGCAACAGTAGCACATAAAGGATTAATTATGTTGAATAATATTTAGAATTTAGAAGCCATTCTGAATTGTCATTTTTGCCATTGCATGGTAGGGATCTCTTTTCTAGCTAACGTGTTTTGTGCAAAAATGTTTTTCTTCCTAATACATCATGTTTCACAATCTTCAATCATGTTTTCTTTTTTCAAAAGCCTTTGAACTCCAACTCCCATTTTTTAACTTTTAAGGTAACTGTATTAAGCCACCATAAAAAAGTCAAAACAAAAAAAATAAAAAAGTAAAAAATGGTGCATTAGTCTTACGCTCTATCTTGCCCAACTGAAAATCGGCAGTTTACCATAAGAAAAAACTAGTAGATGAACATGTTTTCAGGGGGGTGGATGTTGATAGTGTGCTTCTCCTCCTATTCCCGTCAACTACTAATTAATCAGAAATCCCCGCCCAAATTCTACGTCCAGATTGGGGATGATTGCAGCAAAAGGCCAAGAATAAGTAGGTCTGAACACATGCCGGCACCGTGGGGTCAATGGAAAACGGGGGGAGGCTATAGAGTCTATTTTCACCCATAATCAATGTCATGCACGTTTTTAATCTCCTCGATCTTTTCCCGTCACTTGCCATATTACTTCCCGGACGTTTCGGGGGGGCCAAGAGCCTCCCTGCCTCCCATAAAGCACAGGCCTGAAAAGTAGTGCAAGTAGGTATTTTATAGTGAGGCAGGCTTTCTGCATTTAAAATGTACCTGAATCTGGTTTATCTTTAAATTAATTCGGAATATTGACGAAGGAATTTTACGAGAAACTTGTTGTACAGCTAGGCAACCAATCAGCAGGCGTCATTTTGAGTTCCCAGATAACAACTTGCAAGATAATAACCAGACAATATAATAGCAGATAAGGATCGCTTATGGGAAGATGGAGCTGGGAAAACTTTAACCACTTTCTTCAAGTTAGTAAAAATTAGCAGAACTTTAAAAAGTATGTGTATTGATATGTTTAGGATCGAACTTTAGTAAGTTAATATTAACCAACATGTATATATCTTCTACTCATTCAATAAACAAAGCAGTTGAGTTATTCACGTGAACATGTGCACTTTACATGGTGTCAGGAGTACGGACCTTTTGAAACCTCCACATTCACTGTCGTTCGAAGGAAACGTCGCCGAGAATTGGCGACGGTGGGTCCAACAATTCTGCTTCTACTTAAATGCAACGGGACGAGACAAGAAACCAGAGAAAGTGCAGTGTTCGACGCTGCTTACAATAGCCGGAGAAGACGCTGTCCAACTTTATAATACGCTTACCTTTACAACAGCTGAAACCGATGAACTAGAAGCTTTGATTTCTAAATTTGAAGCCTATTGCATTCCCAAGAAGAATGTCACGTTTGAGCGACATGTGTTCAATACCCGCAACCAAAGAATTGACGAAACCTTCGACAGTTATGTTACCGAATTGCGGAAATTAGCCTAGAGGTGCGAGTTTGGCGAGCTCGGTGACTCATTAATCCGAGACCGGATCGTTTGCGGAATACACAGCGACGGAGTAAGAGCTAGGCTGCTCAGAGAAAGCGACCTGACGTTGAATAAAGCTATAAATATGTGTCGAACGTCGGAGTTAAGTAAAAGTCAACTTAAGGATATCGTTGAGAGTCAAGACAAACTCGTCAATGCAGTCAAAACAACACAACATGGTCCCACCCAAATGAGGTCTGAAGGCGCCAAAATGAACAGTCGAGGAGGTAGAACTTCCAAATCCAATATGACGATCAGATCCGTCGATTGCCCTAACTGTGGAAGGAAACATGAGCCTCGGAAGTGTCCTGCTTACGGACAGGAGTGCAGAAACTGCCACAAAAGAAACCACTATGCCAGAATGTGTCGACTGGCGCAGCGCCAATCTAATTTGTACACATTGGACATGGAATGTATCGATAACACAGACTTGTTCATTGACACAATAAATACGAACTCAGGTAAAGACACAAACGAATGGAACGTGACCCTCGAAATCAACAACATTCCCGTTAAATTAAAACTCGATACAGGCGCTCAATGTAACGTTTTGCCTTTATCAGTCTACAGTAAACTTACGACAGATAAGTTTATGAAGTCCAACACCAAGTTACTTTCTTATTCAGGACATAGAATTTCCACCGTCGGAAAGGACAGCATGGTAGTCACCCACAAAGGAAAGTACCACCTAATCGAGTTTCAACTGATTAACCAACAAGGTGCGATTCCGGTACTTGGCCTACCAACATGTCTGGAAATGGACTTGATACAACGAGTTTACAGTTGACCCAAGGATCGGCCACTTCCCGGAGAACGCTGTCTCGTGCAACACAAGACCATTACAACATGAAGCAGTGGCAATGCAACGGACACGTGAAATAGACAATAAACAACGCCACGCACAGAGATCAGATGCAAGGTTAATAATGGATAAATACGCAGATGTTTTCCAAGGTCTGGGTTGTCTCGAAGGAGAATACCACATTAAAATCGATCCATCTATCCAACCGGTCGTACATCCACCTCGCAAGGTCCCGTTTGCACTCAAAGAAAAATTTAAAGCTGAACTATGCAGAATGGAAAGAATTGGAGCCATTACAAAAGTGACGCAGCCGTCAGAGTGGGTCAATTCGATTGTGATAACAGAAAAAGAACGGAGACGTGCGTGTCTGCCTCGACCCGAGAGATTGGAATAAAGCTATACTACGAGAACATTACCCCATGAAAACTGTGGAAGAAGTGGCAGCAGAGTTAGAAGGTGCAACAGTGTTTAGCACTTTAGACGCCTCTTCTGGATTTTGGCACAAAACTTGACGAAGAAAGTTCCAGATTAACAACGTTCAACACACCATTTGGGAGATACCGATTTCTTAGGCTACCTTTTGGCATAAATTCAGCAGCGGAAGTGTTCCAACGACGGATGTCCCAAGCCTTTGAAGATATCGACGGAACAAATGTGATCATGGATGATATCCTTGTTTGGGGTAAGGACGAAGCACAGCACAACAACCGCCTAAAACAAGTTCTACAGAGAGCTCGAGATATCAACCTGAAACTGAATGAAGAGAAGTCCAAAATACAGACACACGAGGTAAACTACATTGGCAATATCTTCACCACCCAAGGCATAAAGCCTGACCCAGCAAAAGTCAAGGCCATCACGGAGATGCAAGATCCCAAAGATAAGAAAGAGCTCCTCCGATTTATGGGTATGGTAAATTACCTAGGCAAGTTTCTACTCAACCTGTCTGATTGTACGCAACCACTTCGAGAGCTACTGCAAAAGGCGGTAGTTTGGCACTGGACCGACATACACGCACAGGCCTTTAATGAAATAAAGAAGAGGTTGACTGACGAGAATGTCTTGAAGTACTACGATTAGCAAAGCCAGTAACCATATCAGGTGATTCATCGTCATACGGGTTAGGTGCTTGCTTGCTGCAGGATGGGCGTCCAGTCTCATACGTATCACGCACATTAAACAAGTCCGAAAAAAATTACGCACAGATCGAGAAGGAACTTCTTGCTATAGTCTTTGGGTGCAGTAAATTCCACCAATATATCTACGCCAAACCAGTGACAATTGAGACAGACCACAAGCCACTGGAGTACCTCTTTCGAAAGCCACTCATCGCCGCGCCACCTAGATTACAGCGTATGATGCTTACACTCCAGAAATACGAACTGCACGTCGTATACAAGCCAGGCAAGAGCCTATATATAGCTGACACTCTCAGTAGAGCTCCAGGAACAACTGACCACACAGAAGACGAAGATCCATATCAAGTACATCCAGTCCAGCAACTGCCGGTAACACCACAAAGATTAGCACAATTTCATTCGGAAACAAGTGCAGATCCAATCTTACGGAAACTACAACACATTGTACAAACTGGTTGGCCAGATTCCAAGTCCGCAGTTGACCCAGATATACGAGAATACTGGTCGATTAGAAATGAAATTAGCCTGCAAGATGGATTCTTACTACGAGGGGAACGTCTGATTGTACCAAAAACATTACGACATGAAATGCTGAGTATTATACATAGAAATCATCTCGGCATCGAGAAGTGCAAACGAAGAGCTCGCGATGTGCTATATTGGCCAGGAATAAACGACCAAATAACTAATCTAATCAGAAAATGTGACACTTGCGCAACCTTTCAAAGACGCCAACAGAAAGAGCCGATGAGAGGCCACGAATTACCAGAAAGACCCTGGCAAAAAGTTGGCCTGGACCTGTTCGAATTAGACAAAGAAAATTACCTGGTAATAACGGATTACTTCTCCAAGTTCTTTGAAATCACAAAACTTTCCAGTACAACGAGTGCAGCAACGATTAAACACCTCAAACCACACTTTGCAAGATACGGAATCCCAGAAGTTGTCGTCAGTGACAACAGACCGCAGTTCAGCGGTACCGAATTCTCAAGTTTTGCGAAGAACTACCAATTCAAGCACATTACTTCCTCGCCAAAGTACCCTCAGTCCAACGGCTTAGCGGAACGAACAGTCCAAACTGCAAAGGGCATCCTAGCAAAAGCAAGAAAACATGGCAGTGACCCCAACATAGCTCTCTTGGATTACCGCAACACACCGATTTTTGGTGTCGGTTTATCACCAGTCCAAATCTTAATGGGACGTCGAACAAGGACCCTGTTACCAACCACTTCCAAGTTACTACAACCCAATTACAGCACAGAGCAGATCAAGCCCAGCCTCGAAGAACAACAGACCAAACAGAAGAACTACTACGATCGAAATACAAAACCACTGGAGCCACTCAAACCAGAGGATGAAGTATACCTTCAAGATGAAGGAAAAGGGATATGGACTCCAGCAATAGTAGTAAAGGCTGCTGAAGAACCACGCTCGTACATTGTCAAATCTAACGGGCAAGAATACAGAAGGAATAGAAGACATCTGCTGAAACAAGTATCTTCAAATCGGGTTCCAGGTCCAGCGTACAGCAACAGGGAGTCCCAGTGGTCAAGCTGTATGACAGATCCACATACGATAAAGGACGTGCAGACAGAGAGGTCTAATATGGTCTCAACCAGATCTGGCAGTGTCATCAAGCCTCCTGTCCACCTTGGGTTTACACAAGGTACCAGAGACTGAAGTAATAGAACGTCCTAGGATTCCATTTGTAAGAACTTAACATTTACAATATCTGATTATTTTAGTTATAATTTAGTAGTATCTTGATATTCGTAGTTAAAATAGTCTACCTAAACATTCTCTCGTATGGTTTAATCTTTGTTGACTTCATTGACTCAATCTGGCCATACTTAAAAGGGGAGATGTACTGATATGTTTAGGATCGAACTTTAGGAAGTTAATGTTAACCAACATGTATATATCTTCTACTCATTCAATAAACAAAGCAGTTGGGTTATTCACGTGAACATGTGAACATTACAGTATGTTTTTCAAAAACTAAAAAAATTGATACTTAATTCCTACAGGCGGTAATGCAATTGTAACATTTCAATTGTATTGCGAGATAATTAAATTTAAGGCACTTTACCCAAGCTAAGACGATAACGTATCAGCAACCTAAATTTTTAGCCCCTTTTGCAACGAATGGGGGTCGTAAACGACTTGACATAACTTTTTTTGTCTTTAAAAAAACAACGAATTGAACGAACAAGCACACAGTTAAGTTTATAACATTAGTTGTAACATTTTTCGAATAACTTCATATCAAGTGCTCAAAAAGAGCCCCCGTTTTAATTTCTCTACCCATCCCGATCGAGGAGAGTGAGGGGTCATCTTGTGCAACCAGGCTTAGTTATATGACCGGTACTGTTCCTATTGTATGCTACCTCTCTCCCCGACGTCGGGTCGCGCATTCAGGTGAAGTTGCAGCCTTCGCAATTGACATGAAAATCCATAAGATAATACAGGCATTAAACGGTGCGCCTTTCTTGCAGGAAGACCTGAATAACGTTGCCTCTTTGTCAACCTCTAAAGACTTTATCTTTAATGAGGGTGACTGCCAAGTGTAGCGGAGCACGAGAAAGCTTGAGCCATTTGTTGGTGACTATCATATGCACGCAACCCCTTTTGACATCATCACCGAAGAAAAGGATTTCGGGATCTTCTTTTCAAACAGTTTACTGTGGGTGAAGAAAGTTTCAAAAGAAAGTGCAAAAGAGAAACAGAATGTCGTGGTTCATACGATGTATAATACCAGGTGCATGAAGAGTACTTCAGTAAGACGTACCACCTATCTTGCGTTGGTTAGTTTCCATCTTGGCTGCATGAGCGACGGAAGCATAGGTGCCCCATGTCAAAGGAATTTAACCGAGAGATAAAATGGGTTGTAAATGTGAATCCTTAATACTTCCAACAATTCGGTCAACGACCCTAATGTTAATCAGTCTCTGACTCGAAAAAATAGAACTACAACGTTTTAATGATTATTTTTGATAGGACGACTCGAATCTGGAGTGTTTCGGCTAATGATCAGCATCTCTGTCTCTGTCTCTCTCTTTCTCTGTCTCTGTCTCTGTCTCTCTGTCTCTGTCTCTGTCTGTCTCTGTCTGTCTCTGTCTCTGTCTCTGTCTCTGTCTCTGTCTCTGTCTGTCTCTGTCTCTGTCTCTCTCTCTGTCTCTCTGTCTCTCTGTCTCTCTGTCTCTCTCTCTGTCTCTCTCTCTCTGTCTCTCTGTCTCTCTCTCTCTCTCTGTCTCTCTCTTGTCTCTCTCTGTCTCTGTCTGTCTCTGTCTCTCTCTGTCTCTCTGTCTCTCTGTGTCTCTCTCTGTCTCTCTCTGTCTCTCTCTGTGTCTCTCTCTGTGTCTCTCTCTCTTTCTCTCTCTCTCTCGACTTGTGTCAGTGAACTTAGTTCTTTTAAATTACTTTTAAATAGATCTAATAACAAATGCAGTCTTACATTCTTTTAACCATGAAGATCCTCGTTTATGAAAAACAACTTATCTTCGTGCACAGCTTGCTCGTAAAGAATTTAGTTAGTATCTTCAAATTTTTATCTACATGTAGTTTTCGGTATGTATGGTGCGTGGAATTCGTAACTGTTTCTGGCGGTGTCCTTGCCTATTGTGTCTTTCTTGTTTTGCACCTTTTGCAACTGCCTTTTATATTGACTAATTTGAAAAAAAAATAGAAAGATGACAAAGAATAGAGGGCTCTCAGTCCGTTTACTCGTCTTTTACGTGTCATATACTCGAGCAAGTGTTAAGTTTCTTTTGATGTGGGCGCCCTTTTTATGACTTCTATGAAGAGATCCCGCAGAATACCCGACTAACTGAGCACACTTAATGGGTTTTATAAAATATTCACCAGCTTCAAGGATGAAGAAATAGAAGAATCATGGACTTATAAAATTATGACACTTGATACTTTTTGACCTCAAAACATCTAAGTTGTTAAAAAAGATTCTTTCGCATCTGTTAGGCAGTGTGTGTCATTTACGCACCATATATTTGCTTAAGAGTCCAAATTGTTTCCAAGGGGGAGCCCTGTTTGTGTCTTCTGTGAAGAAATCCCAAACGGAATATTAGAGTAAGTGGGTAGACTTACATAGTCTTATAAAATATTTAGTAGCCGAAGGAAAAAAGAAAAGAATCATGGGACTTACATGACACTTGATGGCTTTTTGGGCTCACAGTAGTATCTTCCAAGTTGTTGAAAAGATTCTTTTGCGGCTTTTATACAGTGCATGTGTCATTTACGCATAACATTTTTGCTGAAGAGTCTAGTTTATTTCCAGCCGGGAGCCCTTTATGTGTCTTGTAAGAAGAAATCTCACTGAATACCAGAATAAGTGTGTACACTTAAAGGGTCTAATAACAATTTCGCAGCTTAAGGGCTAAAAGAAAGAATCATGGACTGAATGACACTTGATGCTTTTTTATAAACTCAAAACACTGTATTTTCTCAATTGAACGCCGGGCTCAGAATAAACGCCGGGTACAAATAGATGCAGGGTATAGTTGGGAGACTTTTAAATAATCACCGGGGGCGTTTGTTCGAGGTCTTTGCATTTATTTGTGGTCAAGCTTACAAGTAAAAATAATCTCTCGAAAAGCACTGCTACGACATACTAATATACTGCTTTGCTAATTTCAATTAATGTTCAAAGGAAAAGTAGCGGTGTAACATGACTAGGATGCTGTACAACCAAAAATAAAGCATAAAAATACTGTAGAAACGCAATAAGCAAAAGACATAATTATTAGACATGGACGACGTTCTCAGGCCGAATGATTTATATTGACGAGCTCATGCCCACCAATCTGTGTCCTTCAACAGTGGCCTTCTTCATAATTATCAGACATGAACAACGTCCTCAAGCCGTTCTCTTTAAATCTTGTACCTGTAACGATGAAGGTCACAGATCAGTAATCGAAAGTTCGTCAAAATCAGAATCATTCGGCCAGAGAAAGTTGTTCAAGACTGAAAATAAAACATGGCAATGTTCGCGTTCGTGTTGTATATATTAGTGACGCACTTTCTTTTTTGTATCATAGCGCCCACTGCCTTGGAAATTACAAGGATCCCTCAAGCGTTTGTTTATTAGTTGTTTCAGTCTTTGCATAATTTGTCTTTTCTCGGACGAAATCGCGCATTGAATAGTAATGGAGACGTCAAGGCCCCCTTGTTCCTTGTTTCCTTTTTTGTTAACAATCATGTGCTATTGCATTAAACTATGAATGATAGTAAATCGACCTCAAGAATTGCCCAAAACTACACCTCATTAACAAAGGCCGGACCCCTCACTAAACGCCGGGATCAAAATGCTGATGTTTAAATAAACGCCTGAGGCGTTTAATCGATAAAATAAGGTATCTTCAAAGTTGTTAAAAAGATTCTTTCGCGGCTCTTAGACAGTGTATCTGTCACTTACACACAATATATTTACTTAAAAGTCTTGCTGGTTTTTAGCCTTGAGCCCTTTAAGTTTTTTGTGCCTTCTATGAAAAAATCCCGCAGAATACCAGATTAAGTGGGTAGACTTAAAGGGTCTTACAAAACATTTAGTAGCTAAAAGGAAAAAAGAAAAGAAGGGACATTGACTTATATGACACTTGATCTTTTTTTTTTCTGATTCTGACCTCTAAATATCTTCAGAGTTGCTAAATAAAAGAGATTATTATATGGCTGTGGCAGCAAGCGGTCCGAGTACGGAAATCCTGAAATTTGATTGGTTTATAAGCAGTCGGATATTTCCCGTATTGCTCATTCAGGGGGGGAAATCTAAAAAAGCCTTGCTTGTGATGAATCAAAATTAAAATATTTGACATTATATGAAGTGTAAGTGTATTACAAACAATCAGCAAAGGAAAAGTAACCATGCAGGGTGAAGGTAGTGAAGAAATTCTGTTTGAAATGACGATAGAATTGCAAGTTTTTATTTGACGTTCTCTATTTTTGTACTTGTCAATTATATTTCAGTGAAGCCATACAATAAAGTTCTTATCGACCTCGCTTGTTTGGTCTATAGTAGTGAAATATCGGACCTCTGTTTTTGCACGGAGCTCAACTCGTTGCGCTCATTTCTGTCCGTACTTCAAAACATCGGTTCGATATTTCACTAGTACAGATCTCACGCGCGGTTAATATGTAATAATTCTGTCAGGAGAGTTGAGGTCAAATTCGACCGACTGGTTTTAAATTACTGTTCTTTGGGTAGGTTTTATTACCAACATCTGGAGGCCATATTCAATGCATTCAAAAAGAAACATTACATTAGCTGCTTTTGTACGTGTCCACTATCGGATTCTTGGCCTCGGATCCTTTATGTTTCAAATTTTAATTGACTGAAACAGTGAAACCCACTGATGTCTAAAAATCTTCCTGAATCCGTTAAAATGCTACAAATGACGTTTATTCCGAATGAGAATGGCATAAGGATTACGTTTTGAACTAAAAATAATTCATCATCTTTGTTTTGGATGAACAGTTCTATTGTACAGTATAAAACGAGCACCAATGCGAGCACCTCGCTGACGTTTATGTTATGTTCGGAAAATCTCGCACCCAGGCTATTTTTTCTTCTCCTCTACCCGCTGCTGACGGGTCCAGATAAGAAACTTTATATACGAGGTTGATGTTTGCTTATGTAGTTAACGCTAGATCACTAAATAACTATGATAAAAGTTAACCGTTTTTTAATACAACTGGACCCATACCGACTGTATATTCTTTTTTAAAAAGTTTGGAATTTCCACCACGTTTCTCAATTTTAGTTACATTTTCAGGAACTTTTAATTAAGGTGATATAGTACTCTTAACATTTCAAAAAGTCGATTTTTTGGAATTATGAAATTTAACATTATTAAACATTACTTTTTCATTCCTCGTTGCTATTTTCTTGATTTCGACAACGCAAAAGAATTAAATATTGAAAAGAAATTGCCCATTCTTTTAATTGTCCCTTAGCAACCACCATAGCAACGAATTGTTATTGTCAAATTGTCATCACTGGGCTGTTTCTGCAATGACTCTTAACCACCCCTCCTTCCTTATTGTAAGATTTAAATCCTTTTTACTGTGTATTGACGTGAGGTGGCCAGCGGTAGGCTGTGATTTTGGCTCGCATTGGATTGTTTTCTTTGCGAGAGACGTTGGTAATGGCAGTCAGTCGCAGGATTTGTGACTGGTTCGTCAAGCATGAAATTCGGCTCCTGCATAACAGTCGCAGCTGGCCTAAGGGACATCATGGAAAGTCCGAGGATGGCCGATCTGCCAGAAGCCTTTCCAAGAATCGAGAGGTGCCTTTATTCGTCGAGAATTTGCTCCCGACGTGGGCGTTCTCGGCAGAGGCGCGACTGAGAGTCGTAATAGGTTTAGGGCTGTAGGTCTGTGGAAAAATTTTATGAAAAATTTAGAGTGGCATATCTTTTAGATATGTACATAGGTCTCTCGCCTAGGATATGTTTGGCTTTGTGGTTTCGAGCCCCATATATTATATATAGTATAAGATATATTACATGAAAGGGGGAAGGTGGGTGCTGTTGAAGATATACAGAATTACCCATAATGCAATAGAGGCATAACATGGCTATAGCGTGATAAGGCTATGCCATCCATGTACACTCCACGTGCACACCTCCACAATGAGCGAATCGGTGCGTTTGTTTACATGATTGTAAAGGGGGGACGAAGGCGGAGAAATCGGTCTGTTCCGAAATTGACGGAGATGTCGGAGCGAATTGAAAGTATAGTTGGATGAGTAATTTTGACAAATGAAAAGCAGCTCCATTCATGCATGAGACGAGCACGGAAACATTTTCAAAATTATTATGGCATTGCCATAAGAAGCAGCACTGGAAACCTTGCTGAAATGAAAAGCAATATCCTTGCTTCTCTCTTTCATTGTGCTTCCACTGACAAGCGGCCGTTTGTCGGAGTTTGTCGGAGGCAATGTTTTTAAGCTAGGAGTGTATGATGCTGTGGCCCACTTTAACATTGATGGGAGGGCTACTGTTGAGATTTTGGAATGGCTGGGAATGAATCCAGGAGCATTTAGTCTTGGTGGACTTCAACAAACAGATTCCGTTCGTGTAAGCAGAGCGAACTACAAACCATCAGATGTTGTAAAAACACGCAGGAAGTTCCTCGGAGGAAAAAGGAAGAGGCAAGGAGACAAGAACCAGGAGAGAGAAGGGGAAACCTATTCAACAGGATCATTTTAACAGCTTTTTGACTTTATTTGGTCTGTTAATGTATCGTTGATCCTCTTAAAAATTTGTTTGAAAACTTTAAACTCAATTTTCTAAGTTTGCTGTCTTGCTCGGTGCCAAAAACTCTCCAGCACTTAATATTTGTCCAATTGGTGTCAAATTTTGAGCATTTGTCAACAACAAATAGGTCTATGATGTGAACCTCAACAATTACCCATATAAGAAATAGTTTTTGAAAAAACCGATCACTATATCTGTTGTATCGAACTGTATTTTGAAGCAGTTACAAATAAATTAAAATTTCACGACGTAAAGCTTCTAATCACGTCTTTCTTTAGGTTCATGTCATGGGTACCTGTATTGGGGCTCTATTAAACTTAGTTTTGTATTTGTCTAGTCTTTACTTTAGTCCCTATAATTTTTGGCATAAGTGCCCTAAATTTCATCATAGGGGGTAGTATCTCGGTTAGCATGGAAACAACATGCTCATAAGTGGCTGATTTTGCATCAGTAACTTATTTCCTATCTGTTGCACCAGAAATATGTTGAGAAAAACTCAAATTAAAAAATTTTATTTTCAAGAGTACCATACAACCTTAAAAGGGTATGCCTTCAACCTCTAACTGGCTCACGTTTATGTGTTTGTTTCAGGCCGGGGACCCCATCGTACAATGTGCTTTTTAGGCCATGAATTGCTGATTTCCCAATATTTGTCCATGAAGATAACAAGACATCCGTCTTAAAATGGCATACACGCGGATCTCTAATCTCCTTGAGTATTTAAATAAGCTACTTTCACTGCGTTCTTAGTCTTTTACGTGATTTGGGCTGCCTGAGGATGAAAGTAGAAACGTATAACTGAAATAAACCTAAATAAACTCAATATTTTAGCTAGGAATACACACATAATCATCATACTATGTATCTGTGGGTGCAAATAAAGCTTGCTATACAAGCAGCTGGTAACTGTTCGGTAACCACTTCAAGTTCAGATGTTTCTAGCAGTCTCCAGAAGGAACCACAACATTTTCGCTAAAAACTAACAAGATGTAAATTAAAGTTACTTTTCTCCTCTTTGTTGAGCCGTTGTCACATACGCATTATTTGGCACCTACGCACTATTGTATGAATGTTTTTGATAATTTTTCAACCCACGTTTAATAATCTTAAACAGGAATTAAGATTCACGTGGTAAAATAAACAAGAAACTAATCCACGGACCACAGTCTCTGATTTTGTGCATGATCCAATGTTTTGCTAAAGTTCCGTGCAGAATTCAAAGCCACCGACCTTCCTTAACAACGAAAGTAATGAGTCTTGAACGGTGTAAACAGATCTATGACAACGGCGACGACATGATGGCTTTTGATTGAACCTATCTTTGTCAGCAGGAAGAACAGCAGGGGGAGCAACGAGGCTATTGCCCCCCCTCATTTGGTGATATAACCTCTTTACTTCAACAAAATGGAACATATATATATATATATATATATACGTGAACGTTTAGGTTTACGAAATGCAAAGAGGGCTCAATAACGCAAAGAAAGAGCAAATGGGACTATATCGCTTACCTCAAAAAGTCACTACAGCCTGTTTCATCTTGGGAAAGAATCTTCAGGTGACTACATATATATATATGTATATAATTATATCGCTTACCTCAAAAAGTCACTACAGCCTGTTTCATCTTGAGAAAGAATCTTCAGGTGACCTGAAGATTCTTTTTCAAGATGAAACAGGCTGTAGTGACTTTTTGAGGTAAGCGATATAATTTTATTTGCTCTATCTATGCGATATTGAGCCCTCTTTGTATTTCGTAAACCAAAACATTCACGTATATATATATATATATATATTCGTTCTGTGATCGAGCTCGTAGCTCAATTTGCTCTTATGTCAAAGCAATTTGAAGGAGGAGGGTGGAGGGTGGAGGAGTACATTAGGAGTTCTTTTCGTTTCGTTCTTTTTCGGTCGCATTCGTTAGTCATAAACACTATCATTTAAGTTGTTTAATTTAACTTACTCGCTACACACTTAATGCTACACTTCTACGTCTCTGAAGCTGGCTCGCTGGCTCGTACCTCGGAATTTGGCTCGCGATTCAAAACAAAAAATCGACCGAGTGACGGCTTGTACCTCAAAAAACTCGTAAGTTAATGTACTCGTACGTCAAGGTACTACTGTATATAAATAAGGCAGTTTTGCGACCATCCAGTCAGTGAACCTTTTTTTTTGCTTCCCCCTTACAGAAATCCTGATTGAACCCCAGCAATTTCAGGGACGGCGGAGCGAAATTACGAGTGGGGGGGGGGGGGCTTGAGATAAAAATACAACATTTTGTATGCTTCTCTGGGAAATTGCACAACAAGTGTTTTAAAGCGTAGTTGTTTCAACATTACATTTGGAAAAAAGTGGGGGGGCTACAGCCCCTGCAGCCCCCCGGCTCCGCCGTCCCTGAATTTTTAGTGCTCTTTGCATTTAAATGGTCGTTTTTCGTTTTGTTTGTTATCAATTAAGTTCTGGGGTCGAGGTCAAACACGTCATCATTCGAAGCCATTCCACTAGCGTGATAGAACTATTTGAAATTCTTTTTTTCAGAGTCATTATGAACTGCTTCTTGACGAGAACCTACACGCAGTTCAATTTCCAAGTTGCATAGACCAAATGAAGTTGTCTTTTGAAACAAATTATTTGTTGGTCTGGTCAATATGCAATGAACTGTGGCTTAATTAAGGACTTGTCTTGCAGCAAGTCTGATTTCTATGATAAGAGTAACAACAATATCGAAGACATGATGTAATTTAGTTTAAGATGAATATTGAACGCCTCCTTTTGTGAGCGGTGCTCTAGTTGTTTTGACTTTTGATGTATTCATGTTTCCATTGACATCAAAACATGTTTTTAATTAGTTTATCGAAATAACATACACCCACTCGAATTGTAGGCTATTTTTTAAAGAGCGATGGGGGTATTAGTGAGCGGCTTAGCGAACACTGCACGCAAATTGTGTTACCACGCAGTAGAATTTGTTTTATTCTAAACAAGGAAAATGGTGAAGATGCCATCTGTAAAACGTCATTTTATATGAATTTGTCGTTAAAATTATCGGGATTTAAACTCATTCATTTTTCCTGTTTCGTTACAACATATTTCCTAACGTTTGAGAACGCTTTTGCTTCATATTGTCTTTCATCAGGTTTGCATGAGTTGGTGTTTTCATGGAAAATAGCTGGAACATCAAAAGTCAGGGAGAGTTAACCATCAAAATTTTAGCGCAACTAAGAAAACGTATATCTGAATGGGTTTTTTTTCCCATTAACGTAATTTGATTTTAATTTTTTCCCACCTGCTGAACAATTAAATTTTGATAGCTCAAGACGTTCAATCACTTTATCAGTACCTTATTGTCACCAATTTTTGCGGTCACTTAATTTCGCGAAATTGAGGGAAGCACATTTCGCGAGAATTAAATTTCGCAATTTGGTAACTAAATTTTGCGAAAATTTTCTGAACACCGAGACGCAAAGACGAGCAGGTGGACTGAGGATTGGCGCTACAGATTTTAATTTCACTTGTTATTGGCATACCTTGCTATAATAATCGGGACTCTGACAGGGTTTTATAATAGAAGTTAAATTTCGCATCGTTAAATTTCGCGATAACCTTTTTTCGCGGAATCTTAAATTTTGCGATTTTGCGAAAATCGCGAAGATTAAGTTCCGTTAAAATTGGTAACAATAAGGTAATTGATGATCAACACGTCAGCCATGATAGCTTAGCGTACAGATACATAAACGCATGTGCATTCATATTATGTGGGCTAAACAGATCTGAAAATTAATTATATTGTTTCATCAGATTTAGCCATTGTGAATATTTTTAGCATTTTTACACGTACGGTGGATATTGAATTGCACATTTATTCTTCATATTCTTCATCGACAAGGTATTACAATTATATCCAATTACAATAAAATACATAACGCTGAAGCCAATATACTCGCAGTTTAGGTGTTTTAAAATTACTAGATTCTATTTTTAGCTTGGTCCTGAACATATTTTGAAGGCTTATTGTTTTCAGTCTTCTCCTCCAGTCGGGGAGTCGGGTAACAATGCATTGCTATCACTGCTTACAATTATGATTCCAAATTTACATGTTTTTCTGCATTGTTTGATCACTGCCCACTGCTATTCGTGTAGTTTTCGAAGAATCGAGATGTATTCAAAGTCTATGAGTTGGGAGATCAAGGATTTCACGTGTCTTTTTCATCGTACACTCGTCGGGTCTTGTATCACACTATCTGTGACATACATGAGCTAAGACGATAAATTATGGTCGATGTAGCGGTCAGAACCACTAAAAATGTCCTATCGTTTCTAGTTTATTTTGTTTCATTGTACTTGACGAATAAACGCATAATATGGGAATGGAGATTAAGACTTAAAACAAGATAGGACGTTATCCACCAAATGTTCCTAGTTTATGTTGTGCAATAAGAACGTAACTTGGCTCTCATACCACTTGATGATAAGTCGGATGGTAAATTTAGGCATGGAAAAGTTAATAGATTCAGCCCTAAACCTGAGGGCGATAGCGATTGTCTATATCTCAGTTTGTTGTGTTCAAAATATATTGTGTTTAAAATATAGTGATTAGTTCATGGTAAACTGGTAAAACAATACTTTGCACGGGTGGTCGTTCACCACAATTGAAGAACTATTACTCGAAACTTCGATATTTAGTCGTTGTCTTCGTGTCGGAGTTTTACTGGCGCGCATTTGTAAACGTGTCAGCTTTCAAGTTTGGATCATTAGATGATGTTTTGTGAGAACTCTGCAAATTTTCTCATGGTTCAACATACATGCAAACGTAAGAAACAGCGCCCGATAAAAAAATTTGAGAACTAAAAAATACGAACACTCCCAACTTGGAATTTATTCATAAATATTTCCTGATCTGGAATCGTTCTGCTTGAACGTGGAGTGTGGCGAATGGTATGCATAAAGTTACAATTAGGGATCCCGCGAAAAACCCACGATAAAGTTAACCTCGCAACTTTTACTGATTGTACCAGGTCTGCTCTATCTAGAGTGTAGCTCCTTGGTACATTCTGCAGACATCTGCAGACAAAATTACTGTAAGTAGTGCCAGACAAGCAGTTTATATATAGTAGCTGCCAAGACCAACAACCGTCTGTCCGAAATGCATTTGCCAAAGAGAGTGATCGATTCGAGATTGATCCAGTGCTGAATCGACTTTGCGCAGCGTGAGCCAACCAAAACAAATAATGTAACTAACAAAGGATCAATAATCGCCGTCGTCCTTTCTCCATGTATTAAAAAATGGCTCAACTCCAGAAAGATCTCTAGCGTCAGCGTAAACATTCCGAAAGGACAGGAACTGGGGTTTTAATCTATTTTGTCTGTATCCGACCTTTTGATTTTATTCTGGTTAACCCCAAATGATTTTACTAGACAAGGGGAGACTTCTCGGACCGGAAAGGGTTAAATTATGGTTTGGCTCAAGCATTCTTGTGGAGGAAAGGCGCAGGGTCAAATCACTGCATGGCGAATGTTCTGGAACTGGAGCCCAGTGTGCGGAGTCCGAATAGCTCAGTCCATCCGCACTACGGGGTAAGTCCTTGTGAGAAACAGCGCTATCGCTTGCGCCATCCATACTTTGGGCAGTCGAACTTATACTAAGGTGGATAATTCATGACTCGACAGACATGGTACAAAATTATAGTTCCGTTGCTCGAAGCATGAACAGCGTTGTTCACTTGCGAAGACTTTCCCACCGGATAGGCTAACCAGGTTTCAAGTTTCAGCTGGTTAGTGAACCGATCACTCCCCAGTTCACTCGGAAGTCAATTTTTGTGCTGAAACTAAATTTTATTTGATCCAGAGGTAAATTTCTTTGATCTAAATGTAAGTCTTCATCTTGGAATAAATGTTCGTTTACTAGCGACATTTATTTATTATTAATCGCGATTTACAAGTAAGAATCGCAGATATACCTTTTGACTTCTCTTATCCCCAACCGAGGGAAACTATGAATTGCATTAACATTGCAAAAATGTTGCTGCTTTTCGACAGTGAATATTTTCGACCGTCTAAACCAGACAGAAACGCACCTCTTCTGTTATAAAAATAGTAGGTCTCTAAAATTTGGTAAAAAGTCAATCGACTGACATCATGGAGAGCTTTCCCTTCTTAAATGAAGATTCAAGAACAGTCAATATAGGCAGAAGTGGTCCCATTAATGTAGAGTTGAAAACATTAGTTAAATATATTGCTACCGTAGAGACGAACTAAACATGTGAAACAAGCATAACACTACAAATTGGAGCATGAATTCAGAATACTATTTTGTCAGGATAATTAACGTTTAGTAAAACTTTAAAATTCCATTCATTCATTCAATTCAACTTTTTGCCAACGTGTTAGCATTTTTTCTTAATCAGGAGATGGCTTTTTAAGGCGTATAAATGCCAGTTATATACCTTAACAAAATAATCAATTATCGTAATTCCATTATAATCAATTAAAAGTCTTTAAGTTATATAACATTGCGGCTTTCATGATTTATGCTTTTGAAATGTTTGGTGAATCGAGACAGTTTAAAACCAACAAAACAGTTCTTTATTTAACGATGTAAATTTAATACAAGTAAATTCAGCATGGTTGGAGACCGACCCATTTAGCTGAAATGCAAATAAATTTGTGCTAGCCTTGGTTCTCGGTTGATTAAAAGGTTTTGCAAAAACGCAAAACAAAATTTAGGATTCTCAAATCATGCTAATTCTATAAACTTTTTGCCCTAATTCGTCATGCACTTAAAGGGACGCTAATCTGACTATAAGACCACAAGAAGTAAACTGAGTCCCATCAAGCTAAATAATGCTTACTGTAGGTGTTACCCACTGTTCTCTCGATTAGACAACAATGTATGGGAAAATTCAGCCATAGAGAGTGGTCCGGGCCATCACCGCGATATCTCATGTAATTTAATTTTGGTGTGAGACTGCCTTATAGAGTGGTTCTACGCTTTCATTTTTAACGTTTTAACTATGAAATATTTTGTTACAAGGATCTCCAAGTGCAGGCTTCCATGAACGTGTCATTCTACACGAAACTAGGGAGGAAAATTATAAGACAATGGAGCACTTTCATAGCCGTCCTTCAAAATTCGCCGCTCTTTCTGGATTGTATGCTCACCTAGGTTCTTGCGGAATATATTATGAGTTTCAGCACTGGCACCTTTTTGAAACGATGTACAGGATCATATTGATTTTCCCTTGGGTAATAAGTTGTTTAGAGTCGTAGTGATAGCAACGTCTTGAAGTCAGTGGCAGTTTTTTTCTAAATGTGTTGGTTTGTAACAACAGTTTAATCACTGGACCACATTACTCTCTAGGAATAGCTTATTGTTGGAATAGACAGGTCGCCTTGGCTTGATTGTGAAATAGGCCACCAGCTCATCACTAACTCTTTGTGTAAATAAGAGAAAGGCGTCGCGTCTTCGGGGTGACGCTGTCAAGGGCGTATCGATCTCACAGACTTGCGGTGCTCCCGCTTTGATAAGTTGAGGGCATTTCTTCCTGAGGTTTCCTCTAAGACAGGTCAGCGCTGCCAAATAGGGCGAGAAGAATGAAGGGGATCAGAGCGTTCCAGAGACACACTCTTAGATGACAAAATCAATTCGAGAAAACCGGTGAATGGGTCCAGTTAAACATTCTGGGTCGCCTCTCTATATTGATGTCATAGTGACGCTTAGATAAGTCATCAAAAAGTCCTTCGACTTAATTCACTCAATTTTACAACATGTAATGGATAATACCAAACGAATGCTTGAACTACCTATATCTACTTTAATTGCCGAGAGACCACCGTAAACTTCCGAAGCAACTATACCTCTTAGGAGACAGGGAACAAGGCAAATAAAAAGTTAAAAAAAACAACAAAAAACCCCCGATTTAATGATCTCTATGTGGAGGACTAATTACTGCCAGATGCTTTGGCAACACACATGCAACCTTTACCGACTTTTTCTATTAAATCAACCACCCCTAATCATCACCACAGACTCATCAAACCTAGTCAATGTGTACTCTCTATCATTTACCCCATCATCATAGTCCTGAATGTAAACCAACTGGGCCTCCCCAAACATCCAACCAAAAGCGCTGACCGAGAGAAATACTAAGGAGGTGAAATGTAAACCCTCGATTTGTCATCCATGCAATGATCGATAACACAGAACACTTTTTCATCATGACACGAAGAACGTTAACGTCCTAGCTTCAAACAATACTATTGATTGATTATGTTTGAACAGTGCAAAGTGCGATTTTCGTGATATGTATGATTGCGGTCACTGAGGACCAACCGTACTGTCTGCACTGCTACCGGTTCATTTGTCTAGCACAGTATGGCAGAGAAGTGAAAGCAAACACATTTCGTGGCTTCCCTTCATATAAGGCCAACACATGTCACCTTGCAAAACCTTTAAAACTATAGCCCTCCGCTATAAAGGTGCATTTAAAAGCCGACGAAGAATGGCTTTAGGGTCACTCGGCTACTTTCTCCACGGCAACTGGGTAGTTAATAAAACAGCGGAAAAGGTACACTTCAATTCATCATTATTAAATCCTGGATTCCGGATAGGTTCGATAATCACTCGTTTTTCCTACATGGCCACCTCAAAGCTTTCGAATAAACTCTGGTAGTGTTGCCACAACACAACGTTCGACGAAAAATCTGTCGAACATCAGGGGATGGCTAAAATACTAGTTTTTCGAACGTACGAGAATGACACATTAAATACAGCGGTTGACCCTTGACCACAGGCGTTAAATTATCTGCGTCAGAGGTTTTCTCTTATATTATCTTCTGTTTCGAGAACAGTTCCTCTCACCTTCCGTTTACTCAGTGCTAAGGCAAAAATTTGCACTACATTCTCGTGAATGTTTCTAATCATGCCAACCTAAAATCGCACGAAATCCATCGCTATAATTTTGCTAACCCACGATTATTATGATAAATTATATTAAGCTGTTATCACTATGGGGATTTTTAACAATGATGATTACCTGAGATAGCATTCAAAACAAAGATACGTGGGTGGGGAATGATGTCATCTCCGCTATGTCATCTCCGCTATTAGTTGTATAAAAGCAGGTTGACACAATGCCACCAGCAGTAAACATAGTACACGCTTTCCCTAGTGGAGGAAGGAGAAAGTTGCTTGTCAAAGGCAGAACAACTAAATTGTAAGACATGGGTTCAAATCACTCGATAAATCGAAAAGAGATCCTGGAAGATTATGGTGTAGTGAGTCCTCCGAACAACGAAAAGATGATGAACTGGGCAAACGAGAATAATAATAATACTGTTCCCAACTTGATGGAATCAATAGGGAAAGAGAACATGATTCCGACGAATCACGATATCCAGTTGGCAACCGCTTACCTTCATAAATACGCTAATGTTAGCAAAAAGAGAATGAGGACAATCTTCAAACCGACTGTATCGAAGAACACGAATAATACCGTCGGAAATAAAATGTCAAGACCCGCCCAAACGAACACTTTTGTAAGCTCCGCAATTCTACCGGCAACAAACACCGTCCCGAAGCCGAAGTGTCAAGGCGTATCCAGCCAAAAGGTAGCACTTACGTCTTCACATTTTGGATTAAAATGCTTCGGAACTTTTGTGTGCACTCGTTATTTACGAATCCTACCTCACTTGTCAGTCAACGAAGTGATAATGTGGATGAAAAATGTCGATCGCGCCCTCACTTTGTCTGGATGGCAGGATCACGAGTTCCTCACCACGCCAAACATAACATTCATATATTTACTAGCGAGAGACGCTCTACCAAAGACCGTTCACTCCACGAATCAGTTGAAGTCAGAGTTGCTAACAATCTTATACATGGCCTACACTTATAGTGGTCCCGAGATCAGTTATCCGCTGAAACCTTTCCTGACGGAAAAAAATCGCTCGGCTTTTTGGAACCGCTGTTTGTCGATCACGAACAATTTGAGTGGCGAGATGTTGAAAATCAATAAAGACACTGAGTTCTATGTCGAAATTCAAAGTGAGTTGACATCCTACGGAAGTTTGCTAGAAAGGTCAACAAAGAGAGGCTGATGAAGACATTTTATGCTCCGTTACGTCGGGTGTTGATCTTAACTTTATCCGAGTCACGAGTGTCCACTCCCAAACATGACACTCCACTTCCTTTGAGTTCATAACCAGTCCAAACAGCCATGAATTTGCTGAACTTTTCTTTTGCGAAGTATTCATGAAATTATTCAGTCGAGAAAATCAGCCCAGATCAGAACCACCTTGATGTGATCTTACTGAAAACAGTGAACTCAGTGAAGACACAAGTCAAACTAAATGTCAGGATGAATTTACAATGAAACGAATCGAGTAAATAACTCAATATATGTTAGCAAAAATTGTATAAGGATATCTGTACATAAGGGAAAATATTGTTAATGATTCATGTTTATATTTATATATTTATATATTTTCGAGTCAGATATAGATGAAATTATGATCAAAATGAGTAACACTTTGCAATTGTAAACTGGAGTCGTGAAACCAGTAAAAAATTTCACCTAAAAATTAAAGCAGAATTATTAAAAAAACACACGTTTGTTCTCTTATTGCAGATATATACTGTTGACATCGCGACAGCTGTCTCATTAAGATATCATAAGATTTAAATATTTACGCTATTCAGCTGAATTATTTTCCTCAATTTTTAGTCTCATGTGAGACAAAATAATGGCGGTCCGCACGATGATCAGGATTTCCTTTCCCTCCATTTTCCTCTTCACATAAGCGGAAACCAAATATTGTTTTAAGCGGTCAGTAAACGTTCAAGTTCTTTCTTAAAAGGGGATTTTTAAAATTTGAACTACACAGCTGTTTCAATATTTATTTTGACGGAGTAGCATCAATGATTACTATATTTGTTATCTAGTTTATTCTTATCTTCAACCAAAAGGTGTTCTAGTCAGAAATGTCATTTGAATGTCCTCAGTTAAATGTTTCACAAGGTCTCCTGCTGATAAATTACCCCAAGGGTTGGTGATCAAAATAGATTTGAGCTGAATTTAAAGCTCGCATGTGTATTGTTATCTATTTGTGGGAGACAATATGTATATGTGTCTGTTTTTAGTACAACTGTTGCTGCGACAGAATGATGGAAATATTCCACGGTGTAACGCTTCTCGCTGCTTCGTTGTGTTTGCCGCTTCCAACTCTGCGGCTTCACCGTAATCGTTATTCCTTTAAAAAACATAGTAGGATACTTAATGATTCATGCGTGGCCTCGTTAGTGAAGGGCTAACTCATCTCGTACTCGATAGCACAGATAGCACTATTTGGCACTATTAAACACACCAGGCCGTATTGCACGTTAATTCTATGCTTTGCTTCTTGCCCTTTTTGAACCTTCATTTTGCGTCATTTCAAAAAATTTTATAAAGGCAAAAAGTTGTCATTGTTAGTTTAACAATAAACACTTACGACAAAAATGAAATTAAAAGAAAACCAAAACAAAACTGCTTGAGAGGAAATATCAACTGGAGCAGCTCTCCTCTGCTGAATATAGGCCAAGCTAATGTGTCATCCTTATTTGGTTTAATGGCTTTTATGACTGGCAAACAAAACGCTTTAATGAATTGATGTACGAGTTTAATGCATGAGAAATGGGTATAACAGCCGTGATCAAAAATCCTTGTTTCACCCTTGAACTCGGCTTGGAATAGGAAAAGAGACTCGGTATATCTTTGTTTAGATCCAATGTTATAGTGATTCTACTGTTCTAACCGCATCAAATTGTCCTCACTGTGGGATATGAAGTGAGAAGATTGGCTGAAAGCCGGAAGGTTCTGAGAAATAGTTCCGGTGAGAGGGCAAAAATGAGGGATAACTTTTGGTCAGGACGTATATAGTTCAAGCTTTAATTCCAAGCGTTTTAAATCAAAGTTGAAGACTAACATTATTCAAATCAATTAATGAAAGCATCAGTGAGAAATGCCAATTCGTCGGCATTCAGTAAATCATAAAAAGTTTGGCCCAATGCCTATTGGAGTTGTTACAAGTGGCTTTAGAACTGAGAGGAAAAGGTGGGTTGGCATCGCCTCAGGGGACATTCACCTTAAGAAGATTGCTGTAGTTCAACTGCAGATTAATAAAGAGAAACGTGGGTTGAGACAATGAAGAGTTAAGTGAGTTGAACCATACCGCTTCAATTTGTGGTTTTGTGAAATGTGCGTGATTGTGGTCGGATGCGTGACACGCGTAGTATGATACCGACTTGGGTAAGTGTCAGGATACATATGCATCCATCTCAAGATTAATGATGCAGCAAAATCCTGGTTTCAAAAACAAGTTGTCAGGCTGTATGAGAACGGACCTTCGCTATGTTATAGTCCTCTTGTACACTGTGTAGTCTTCCACTAACAGGGCAAAATAACTAGCGTTACTTTTTTTGCTGGAAAAAGATTTTACGCCAGTGGCAGAATTAGGAAATAATAATAAACTTGATCTTAGAGTTTGTTATAAAGGCTCAAAAATATGTCTGAAAAACGTTGACAAGGCGTAAATGTTTTAATAACTGAATTGTATACATTCATGGAGTATATCTAATGACCGATCAGAGAGGGGTTTCCAGAGAGAGATATGTGAAGTTTCAGTGGACATGTCTCTGAGATTATCATTTGTATCATTTTAGTAAGTAGTTTTACAAACGTAACTGATTAAGAAATCGAAGCAAAACCTTTTATTTCAAAGAATCACTGGCATTAGTCTTGATCTGAAATGTTGTGAGTTGAAACAATGCTGTCACGGACAATGTACTGCAATAGAAAACGTCTTTGTACGAAGTCTGATTATTCCGATCAGACGACACTGGAATCGTGCCACGAAGACTATAAAGAACACCTTTGAAAATTAAGTAGTAGAAGCCTCAAAAATCTCATTGTTGTTCATTATATTCACACATTGAAGAAACGAGATAAAGAGAAAATGTACCAGATGTTATTGCTAGGATCCTAGCGTGGTCAGAAAGATTTTGACAAACTTCGACGTTAGAGAGGTCTGCTGATGTGGGATATGGACATAAATGTTCTTAGTTTACAAAACGTTAGACATACCAGTAAATCGTGACCCCCCACTGGCTGCTCAAGAAAGCTAATCACAGTGAAATTGTGAAAGGAAGAGAGTATGACCAGTTTTTGAGGTAGCCTGGAAGGAAGGGCTGTTCATTATAAAGTCACTGTGGTTCTCCAACAAAAAATCTGCACACTTCTTTTTAATGTTATTTTGAAAATACCATGGCAATCAGAAATGGTGCACTGTTTCATCTTTCCCTTTAAATAATGTTAAACCTCGCATAATTACTTATTAAAGTGATATCTTTAACATTATTCAACAAACGTATGCAAATTTTTCATAGGAAAACCATTTTAAGCGGCTCGCCAGCTTGAAATTCAAGCTCGACCCAGCACTTACCCTAACGAAGAAATCTCTTAAAATGTTTTCTTGCAATAGCATAATGAAAATTTCCAATCAGTCATGACTGAGTAATTTCCATCCCGGCTAACATGGCTGAAAGTTATAGTTATAACTAGCCCTCTGCCTGGTTTTCACCAGGGCATAACCCTTTGTACAAGGTTAGAAAAAAAAACAAGACAAAAAGCCCTAGGTCATTCGCTTGTGGAAGCGAAATTTTAACATGCAATATCGGGATGAAGGTGCTCACACGCAGGATGACGATCATAAAGCAATAAATGCTGCACACAAAAAAAAATGGACACGTATAAAGACCCACATAAACGATACGATTATCATATCTTTACTATTGTTCCTTTTGATATGTGTTTAACTCACTGGAGTTTTCATGACGAATTACCAGTAACGGGCGAATCACAAAATTGGCCCTTGTGATAATGTGCATACACCAGAACGCGGGACAATTGTACGCAATAATCGTATCAAGTAAGGGCGCATTTACGCAGTACAATTGTCCCATACAATTTTTCGTCTTGGCATATACAATGTTGTCTAGATGGCCAATTCCCGGTTACGTTCTGAAGACTCCACTGAGTTAATCACACACATCACAACAAACATTCGTATACGACAATCGTTTCGTGTACACGAGCCTTACACTGGCCTTAACATGCCATCTGTAGGTGTAACCTGTCCGTATTGCCCGGAACATCGGCGAACTATGTAAGTGTGAGACAACTTCCAACAGGTACTATCCACGCAAAATTAGATAAACATTTGAGAATACGTTTAGTGAACAAAGGCCATATAAATTACCATAAATATAACTTCATTGAAATTCATAGAAGAAAAACGTAAAAGAATCCACCAACTAGCTTTTAATTCGTTAAAAATTTATTGATAAAACTCATATTTCAAACAACACTTCAATTTTTATAGGAAAAACCCACACTCTAAAGATCTGTTACAAGCAGTAATACATTTCTCCAACATTTTCTTAGGTGGGCTCAAATTTTCATCCGGAGGAGCTCATGCAGCCCATTCATGCATACACCCCAGCTTTTGCTACGACCCAACATGCCATTTGCGAACAATTTTATTGAAGTTTTGTTACAGCATCATATCGCATTAAAAAGTACCATTAAAGATCTTGCAATGTAACATCACCATAAGCCTGAATATTACGGAGTTCCTGAGTAAGTCGAAGTACAGGGCAGCTGACAAACGAAGAAGGATTCTCATTTTATATCTTCAGTTCCTCCTGATAGACCGGTTCGCGCCACAAGAGAGGTTTTGCTTTGTTTTTGTCTTGATCTTGAACTGCATTTACACTTGCCATTTTATACCCTGTGATCGTCATCCTCGTGTATGGAACAACCCCTTGACAGAGCTGAAGCAGCAAGGTATCTACTTATGATTCGCTCCACTCCGTCCTTATTGTGTTCAACACATATACACCACGCAAGATGACAATCGGGAACCCCAAAATCGCACTTGTGAACAGGCACTTATGTTTACGCTTATGTCGCCATTAAAACCGTATTTATTGGAGTAACGTAAAGAAGAAATGTGCCTAAACGTTACAGCGTGGTCTGAAATGAGACCGGTGGCTTAAAGGAGGTCTCTTGATAAGAGAGTAAGGACAAGTTTATTCTAGTATACAAAAGTTAAATAGAAGTAAATCGAGGTGGATAAAAAGCTCTTGTCAAAAGCTAATTGGCTTGATTCACACAAGCAATTAAAGTAGGTGCAAGGACAAGAACGAAACAAACGACAAGCCGGCATTGAAAGTATTCCTAAAGGACAACTATAACAAAGCACAAACACACGAAATTAACACAAGCACAAAAGTGAGCATAAGAGCAGGACAAAAGAGAAAACAAAGCTTCTTTTGTCTTGTGTTTGTGCTTATATTTCTTTTACCTCGGCACACACTCGCATTTCCCTTTATACGTGCGGTTGTGGTCGCATCGCTCACCTAAACCAAGTTATAAATCTTGATTCATAGGAAGAGATTATTCCAAACGAACAAATATATCCTGATTCATGGGGAGAGATTATTCCAAACGAACAAATCACGGTAACATAGTCACCAGTACACAAAATTAACCTTTCAACGCTCCGATACATCGGAAGCTTATTAAAAAGCAAAGAACAAACCGATAAACGGAGGAAAAACAAAGAGAGAACAAAGAATAATAAAAAAGATAATTAGCCATTGAAGAATAACGCAAACACAAGCGCATACGTAAGAGCAAGACAAACGTGAAAACAAAGATTATTTTGTTTCTTTCTTGTGCATGAGTTTGTTTTACTCTGATATATACGTGTTGTGGTGTTTGTATCACATGTGTAAACTACGCATAAGAGTTAAGAGAGTTGGAGTAAAATTATCCAATCAATTCAGCCTCACACCAAACCACTTCTAGCCATTATTAACCTAATTTGGTCTCCAATAGTCTTCTCTGTGCAGGGCCTCTTTGATAACCACCTTTTTTCTGAGGTCCGTTTATAATAGTTAAAATGATCAACTCATTAGTAAAGTACTAGCCTACTGTTAGGAACATGAATCCCTGTGTTAAAACATTAATGATTAAACCTGATATTTTAACTTTTCAGCCTTTTCAACCTTTTCAACCGTTAAAGCGTTCGTGACTAGAACTTCACTGGACGAAAAACTCGTTTGACGTTAGTCAGAGTAAAATGGAAGAGTACCAGACGTCAGTTGGGAGAGGGTTAAGGAAACAGTATTAACTCTCACGCAACTAGAGGTCTTGCACGACAAGTCACTGGCGTTAGCCAGAGTAAAATGGCAGGGTAATCCTCGTCAGTCGGCTAAGAATTAACATTAGTAGAACAAGCAATGTTTTAGAAAGAGAGATTTGTGTAGAAGACTAGAGGGGTGTCATGATAACTATCTAAACGGATAAGAAACTAGGAAGTCAAAACTTCACTTGAGATGGAGCAATGAAAGTGAATAGTGAAAAATTGTCATACGAAATGAATGAAAAACTACTTTGTAAGTGTTCAGTATCCGAGAGAAAATTGGCCTAGATTAATTAACCTAGATTAATTGGCCACGACTAAAATAAGCAACGAAATCTTTTTAAAAAATACCTCCACAGCGAAACTGTTCTTGACCAATATTACCCTCAGCTAATTTAAGCCGCGAAAAACCCAGTATAAATGCATTGTTCGACTCTTACTTTAGTCACGGCATATGTTAGCCGCAGCATAAGCTTATATTTGGTAGGTCACAGGTATGAGTGGAACTCGAACTAAAGTGTGAAGATGACTTTGAAATAAAGTCGAAATATTACAATTATACAGCAGTCTCATCTTGTTGATGACTTAAATCTTGAGTTTCAGGATGTCATTATTTTTCGGAATATGTTTTGTACTATATATACATATTTACAATATTTCAAATAATACTAATAATCAAAATTTTAGCAAAGGTGAAAAATAAACTAATAAAACTAACAATTTCTCAACTTTGATTTAAAGTGATGTAAGTTAGCAGGATTTTTAAAATTGTCCGACAAATTATTCATGTAAGTTTCGTTTAACACAAGGAGAGGTTTACAACTGGTATGAAGTGGGTTAGTTCGTGCTTCATGTAGTGAATATCTAAGGCGAGTCTTGTGTCGCTTGTCGATTGCTATGTAATTTTTTCCAGCTATCTGTTGGTGAAATGACAACAGTCCCGACAAGCACTGATTTTTCATTTCTTCGAAGTGTCGGACAATGAGTAGAGGCAACGAATAGAACATCCAGGAATTATTTACTATGGTTAGTTAAAAATTGTACGGGATATATTTTTAAGAGACTTATATTCCCAGTTGAGTCTGTTAAAAATTATGATGATTTATCTTTAGACGACTTAATGACACCGTGAAGATGGGCAATAGTCATGCCAAGATAAATGATTTACAGACATAGCATTTCGTGCATAACGAAAGCAAAGAATATGCCAGCTAGAATGAAGTCGGAACTCATTTCTCATTATATTGCTTAATAACTTAAGTACAAGAGACTTGTCCCGCTGAAGAACTTTCAATAGCTTTAAAAAAATAGTAATTTTTCTTAAGCAGGACGGAAAATAATCCCAATCTCTTTCGGAACACAAATGGTGCGGCCCAGAAACAACAATGGCGTCTAGACCGAGGCGAACTTTGCGACAACCTCAACGTTTTGACGATGAATTCGCTGCTCCCGAGTTAGTTTCTTCTTTGACTCGGCCTAAACGACCGAAGAAGGACAATAACCTTTATAAGATAGAGGTAACCGAGGTCGATCGGGAGAAGAAGCTGGTGCGCATTCATTATAAAGGATATGAGTCACGGTTTGACAAGTGGCGACCCTATGACAGAGATGGAGAATATTTTCCTTTCATTCGACGAGAAAAGCCACATGTTTTGACGGCCTTTTAACTCAGTTCCACCATGATTTTGATGCACGTTTGAGAGCCGAATAAAGGGAATGTATCTTCTTAAACACGTTTAATATCCGACTGCCAATGATAACACCACGTATTCCTGACTTTAGCAGTATGTCGTCAACAACAGCAGCTAACCACGATTCGTAGGTCTCCCCGTCATCTCGCTTCCTCTCTTTGGATAGTGTATAAATCAATAAACTACTGTATAGAGATATGAAGTAAGAAATTGTTAATATTAATTTGATATATGCTATACAATTTGCAAGCTATGTATCTGAACGAAGTCAAACAAGTAAAAAATATAAATATGAAGAAATATTTTACAATTTCCTTACTTGCTTATGTCGTGAGTAAACGAAGGAGCTGAGCCAAAGAAAGTTCTTTGTTCGCAATCATCGCCAACTGCCGTAACTGAATGAATTAATGAGGTAAACAATACCAAAATGGAGAGAAAGATCCCCAAATGATGAAGATACAGACCCATCAGTCCGAGCTTAATTCTCGATGAATATGTATGAATTTGGTACGAAAATGCGCGCCACATAATGTACTTTCCAAATTTGGAGGTACCTAGACGTCACAATGACGTTAAGGTACGCTACTTCCAGTTTTCTTCGGCACTTTCGCTCTGCGAGGCCATTCAGGGGCTATTTTCTATACTAGCAACGTACTTATAACCCCCAAAGTCCGAGTCTAAAATGCGATAAATATCTATCAAAATGGCTGTAGTAGATGCTCCATGCATCCAATTTTCACATTCTGCAGGTACCTAAACTATATTTTTACCTAAACTATATTTTTAACGTGCGAAGTGCATGAACGAGATAATTACAAATTTTGGGCAAGTTTATATAACGGCACACCTGGGGCATCGTCGCCAGTAACACGATATGACTTTTTGTTAACAAGGAGTTTGATAAGATATCATGGCTTTCAATGTATAATTACAATTGTCGAAGTTGGAGAAGTACACTAATAGTAAAAAATATGTTTTCATTCGGTGAGCCAGTTTCAAATAACATATGGTGTTCTCAGATTGTTGTGTTTACGTCGGGGTTTAAGACATCCGTCGATGGATGAAGGAACAGAACTGTGTTCAATTCTTACAAAATGTCAGCGCTCAAGTTTTCTCTAATAGAAAATGTCCGCATTCGGGGACATTGGTTAATAAATTACAACTAAATAGAAACTTGGCTTTATATGAAAATTTCACGTGCCATGTCACATGTACTTGAAGAAGAATGTCATACATAACAAGATATCAAAATATTGAAAATTGTTTTTGAAAAACGAGGTAATAACCGAATTTAATTAACCGATTTTCATATGTTCCAGTTTACATACTCAAAAACATGGCTCCTAGGGTAAATCGTTCAGCTTTGAAAAAAACAATTATTTCCATTTAAATTTGGGGCTCGAACTGTGTGCAAGGACCGCAGAAGTGTTTCTGAAGTGAAGAGACCTTCGACCTGACCTATCTTTCAAAAGTGGAAGGACTAAAAAAAAGTCCTGTTTTTCTCTTTTTCCCACGTGATCAAGTTCGAAGGTCATGTCATCCATGGTACAGTTGCTACCGTTCGTTACATGTATTTGTTTCTATCGTTTTGGCGTGGAAAGACTTTCAGGAACACAAATTTAGCAGCCGAAATTAATCCCCATCTACGTCAAATAAAATCCAACGCTCCGTTTATATACTGTCGCCATGGTATGGATGAGTTTTGAACTGGCAAAAATTCATTCTGATAAGCCTTCCGTTGGCAGAAGAGTCCTTTTTCTGGACGACCACTTGAGTTTCGACTGTGCTGAATAAAATCGTCTGGCGTTAGCCAGAACAAAATATTCTAAGACGACACATATCGTTCTCAAGCGTCAAAGTGTCAACTGGACAATTTCATGACTCAGTATTTTCATAATTACATTTTTAAGAGGGATAAGACGTGGAACACCCACAGATTTAATGCAAAACTTTGGCCTATTTCACTACTAAAGTCGAACTAAGTCTGACTGATTCATGAGGAAGTTTTGCATATCATTAAAAATCATTAGCCACCAGTCATATCTTCAAAACATTACACGAAAAGCAATTTATTTTATGAAAAAATATGGTCCTCTTCAACACCTCAAAGTCACTATCTGTTATCTGTTCAAAATTTCTGAAACTTCTTATCAGGCTAAGAGCTCCCAACTCCGCATGTAAAACTTATCCAGTTTACGCAGCTTCTGTTGTCCAGAACATAAATAACACTGCTAATCGCTATTTCCACCCAGTTAGGACAATAGTGGATGACAAATGTGATTTTATCGGCTGGATAGGTCTTCTCACGTTGGTAAGTTATTGAGGAGTGAGCAACCAAGCTCAAATTTTTCTTGCCTTTTCATTCATGACGACATTGACAACGTAAAGAAGATATAAAGAAAGAGTACTTTCTTCATAAACCTTCAATGAAATGATTGAGAAGTGCGTATTATAAACAAATCTTTGTCTTCGACGCCACGTTTCATACATGCATCCCATATTTCCCCTGAGGTGAAATTTTACGACTACAACTGTTCAGTCGATAGAACGCTACCATATTATGGTAATCTAACAGTCTTACGAACTGGAGGATTTGTTCGAACATCCTAAATCATGGCCACTATGAAGCCGGCATTTGACTCTTTCGTTTTAAATGGCCAAAACTGAGCTGGCATACCCTGTCTTCAAAAACAGTCTTTTCTAGTACGTAAAGAATTGATACCATGTACATCAAGCTAAAAATTCCGTGGTCGATGTTCTATTTCATTTCATGACGTAGCATGCTTGAAACCTTTTACGGAAGAATGTATGGCTACTGTTCTTCTACGAAGAATCTCACAAACAAAGAAAACTGTCAACGTATTACTCCGGTTAGTAAGGACTAGAACAACTGAAAAGTATTAAATATTTATGGCTACAGAAGTTAGCTGTGGACCCTGAGAATAATACTTCATAACAACGTCAAAGGGTTCGCCCAGGAACGCTGATGGTCGACATTGCACTTATCCCTCTTGATTTATTTGACCACACCTACAAGAGGCAAAAGTCTCAAGAAAGAGAGAGTGAAGTACGGAATTGACCACTTAGCTTCAGCAGAAATTTTCCCTTATTTGTTTTGAATAATCAAATATTGTTTAACATACAATACATAAAACCAGGCTTTGGAATTTTCTGTTATTTCTAACTGCACATTGCAAATTCTCATGTGTGAAAATCATAAACACCCCCTAAACAACAAAAGAAATAGAATTCGTGATATTTCTGCAGCGTTTGTTCTAAAATTGTCAATTTATCTGCAAAAATCATTTGAATGATGCAACCCCCGTCTGTTAGTCTGTATAATCGAATTTTTCAGAATCGAAAAAAGCAACCAGAGCATCGAGTAAATATACACCACAAGGTTTTATAGACTAATTCATATGCCATAGTCGGCCAGTTGAAATGAAAGAGTCTTTATAAAATTCCATTGTAATTAGTCACTCATCTTAACACGTGATGACAAACAAAAAATGACTCAATATTTGAGTCACGCCAACGTATACTCACATACAATACATACAATTTGTTTATATATATTACAATTTTTTATATATATTCATAATTTAAGATATGTATAAATATATAAACATAAACAAATTGTATGTATTGTGAGTATTCGTTGGCGTGACTCAAATATTTGGTCATTTTTTGAAATTATTCAGCAATTGTATAGAACAAACAGGTGCGTATCCAGAATTTTGAGAATGGGGGGGGGGGAAATATTTTTTCAAATTCATGCCAGTATGTGGCGTTTCAGGGGAAGAGTTTTTATGCTACAGTCGTCATCACAAAAGCGTGAACTGTGCGAACCACAGCCTCTTCTATGCGAAAGTCAAATTTATATGTTTGGCAGGCTCAAGCGGCAAGTTTTTATTCGATTAACAGTCAATGGCTGATTGTCACTTCAGCGCTCAACTATTCAAAAACTAATGACAACTATTCAAAAAGAGGGGGGGGTCTGGTGCCCATTCCCCTGAATCCCCTCTCTGACAAACGTTAGTTTTGTCGAACCTCTCACCATTAAAGTCCGCGTCAAAACCTCACCTACTGTACAAGGATAACTGACAATCAATATATCGTAAAGTTACGAACACATAACCACGTTTTCCATGACAAGTTTAATCTGCTCTTACAGTATGTACCACATAAATTCTTAAGTTTTGTCTTGACAATGAACCTTCTTCAAAAGCTGAAATTACCAGCTCCTTAATAAGGCTCCGTACCAAGGAAAAATTGTCAAAGGAATATATCTTGGTCGCGTGTAGGGGGTTTAACAGGGCTGTTGGGATCTATAACTCCAATATATCGCGAAGTAATTTTCTTCGTGAATCAAAATATAGCTTAGAGCCTTGATTTGTTCAAAATCTTCATCAGTGTTTTATCATAAGTTTATTATCAGATACACATGTAAAGTTGGTGAATTAGTATAAAAATAAACTCATAACCAGCCGACAATAAAACATAATTCGAGCTATGTTGTAACTGGGATTATGTTTTATTCAGTAGTATACAAAACATACACGAAGTAGTTCTTAATCACCATCATTGGTTAAGAAACGGTAAAGATGCTGGATACGTGATAATGACTGAACAAAATGGTTTGTTAAAATCTAAACTTTTGGTGGTGAAAGTCCATAAAAGAACCTCACCACTGTGTTACCTTCAACATCTTGGAGAACGACATTTTTATTCTCTTCCTGGTTTATTACCCATTTGACTTGAGGATATTAGCAGGGAACCTTATCAACGATATATTGCATGCTGGGTCAGCCCAAAATTGGGTCCCCATCTTCCGTTGATGCATTTCTAAAGTACACCTGTAAGGTTGGAGCAGAGCGTTGGTTTATCCAAGATTTTTACATTCAGCCTTGACTGATCGAGAATACAAGTTGCTGCAAATTTAAGGTTTTGAAATGGTTCATAATTATTTCCATGCAGATTTGACAAAAGTTTCATTGACTAGCATCGACGTACGTTCTCGTTTGCCCATGGCCTCAACGGAAGTTACCACAACATAGCGGAAGTTAACTTGCAGGGAAACAACTTAGAGTACAAACGGCAGCATAACTAGAGTGAAATTTAGTGATTTGAGAATTTAAAGTTGAATGCCTCGAGATTTTAATCCAGACTGAAATCTTAGTTCGGACATGCAAGATAATTTTTAAAGGATTTCTTTGTAATGCCAGGACGATATTTTAGCCCGGATAACAGGACGTCAGATATTCAGCCCAGGCTTTTTTTCCCATTGTGCACAAAAGAATGAATCTTCGTTTAATTTACAATTTCATCAGCCAATAAATAGACTCTGATTCACATCTTCCACGAACTCGTTTTCTGAGCAAAATATGTGAAAAATATTGGGCGCGATGCCCTCTATTTGCTAATATTACGGGATAACTTCTTCCTGTGCTCCATGTCCGACTCCTATAACTCCAGGTCTTGTCATTATTTAGAACGACAGATAAATTATCGAATTAAAGATATTTACGTCCAGACGAGCTAATTCTGGTCTTCTCATTGATGAGTAAAAAATAGAAACTATTTAATAATGTATTCACGACCAGCAGAGCAAATGCAACACTGGTTTCATCATTACGTAGAATGAAAAAAGCAGTTTTTAAAGAAGTGTTTAAGTCCAGCTAAAAAAGAGCTATTTGATGGAGTGCAGACGTCTGGCAAAGCTGATTCTGCTCTTCTCGTTGCCTATTGTATAAACGAGATTTTTTGAGGAAACGTCGATTTCTATCAGAACTATAACTCTAAAGAATGATGATCTTTTTACGGTTCCCACGTCGGTATAATTATAAACGGTTTCTAGAAGACTGAGGTATGTTTTGCAGTAGCATGCTGTGCAAGTCAATTGTTTCTGCTGAAACTATTTTTTAATTTCTTTAGTTAAATTTAGACAAGACCCTAGCAATTAATATTTTGTACACGTTGTACATAGTCTACTGATGTGACGTCAATTAAAGTACCCCTGCAGACAAAGATAGTTGCATGCAACCTATTTTCATAATTAAAGTCAGTCGTGTTGACAAGTCGAGCCTTCAGGGAGTTTAGAAAATTTATAACGGCGACGGAAATAAATCTTTTAGTTTTTGAACTAAACCGTACATCGTTGTCGTGATTATGCACATTGGGTGCATGTTTTCTTTGTTTTCCTGTTAATTCTTAACAAGCATGTCTATTCGATGGTTAAATTTAATTTTTTAATTCAACCGAAGGCTCTCAACGTTCTACGCCATTAAAACCTTGAAATGATTTAGTAACGTGGCGCAAACAGTTGGAATGGCGTCATGAATACTGCAGAAACTAAAACAATTCAATTATAAGACTCGTGTGATCGTTGTTCTTACCCTATTGTTCTTCCCGAACTTTCTATTATTGCCGTTTTGCAGGTGATTTTCTTGTTGCTATTTGCAAAACATTCGAGTAAGAGTGGGAGGAAGAGATGGAAACTTCGGCACTGTTCTCTTTGAATGTTTCTAAATATTTGGGATGGGTTAATCAGACTACCGTCTTCAACTTTTTGATAAACAGTTCAATCTTAGCATACAGTAGTGGCCGAAGGGGAGAAAAAGTTTGGCTGTAAATTGATCGCTTTAGTATGCATAAGAGAATATGTTTGCTTATTAACACCTACAGTTGTTTTACGTTGCTGACCCGTGTAGATGGTTTGGTGCAGACACGGATGTTGCCGAGTTTCCAGCAGTAATGCAGTCAGTTGAATTTATGTCTAAAGTGATGTTATGATTCCCAGCCTTGACCTGTTCACTACCTCTTTAGCACCTATCACACCGAGTATTTTGATGGAATATTAACTATAGCCATTGCAGATTGATGGATAGGTTGGAGGGGGAAAATTCTCTATTGCAAGGTATTTGCTACTATAAAAAGCTAATCCGCTTTCCAACTGTCTCAGGTTGTAATGAAGAGTTCTCTGTGACTCTGTCACTTTATACTCGCCCACTCGAATCTATACCCTGCGCGCCCCAACGTTTTCACTCTTGGTTATTAATAACCTCATCAATTTGCAGAGAACTTTCTTGATAGTATTTCCCCAGTATTCAGCTTCGTTAGCTTATTTTACTCTGCTTCATTTCATTTATTCATAAAAACTAATCCGTATAATCTGTTTTAGTTGTCGAGTCACCTGAGGAAGAGTGGCTACAGATTTAATTTTGGCCACAGTGTGAGGACACCACGTTTTTCAATATTAGTTGATCTGTATTTCTAGGAGTTGAGAATGTAACAACTGGCAAATTGAGCTATGCAGAGATAGATGATGCAAGATCTCAAAGGAAGTGAGAAGTTAGGGGCTCGGAGAAAGGGTAAGCGTAAATCAGTATGAAAAATGGAAATGTTTAGGAGTTTTCATGCTTGAGAACGTACACACTTGTTCCATCGCCTCCTGACAGGCCATAAGCAAAATCGAAACTTTTCAACTGTGCCATTAGATTTCCCGATATATGAGTCAAATCATTTATTCAGTAATTGTTAGACTAACGAAATAATATACGTGCAGAACATGTTTTTAGAAAGCTTTAATAACTCTTACTCAAAAATTATTTATGATCAGCCAAAGCAAATTTACGGAAGGAATTAGCCATGAATGGGTGGTGTAAAAGAATGAGCAACTCGACATCCATGCAAATGTCCCATACGGTCTCACAAGTATAATCTTCTCCTTACCAAATTTCCTTTCTCTAGGACAAACAAGTCTAGGGCAGAGGTGTAAATATTTCAGCCTGAGAATTGACTTCATGAACAGAATATTTCATGAATTGACCTGCGCTGGCGATGTCAGGTCGAAAAACTGACTAGAGCGGGATTTGAACTCATATCTTCGGGTTATCGGACTGCTACTCTACCAACTGAGCTTGGTAGAGTAGCAAGTTCAGTTGGTAGAACTGAGAACAGCATGCTCGTTTTGTTCAATGAAAGGGCACGAGAGATTCTCGTGACAACTTAACGCTCGATATCCGTGAGGATGTGCTGTGTTTTGACTCTCAGTTTCAGAATAATTTTTTGATCACTTTTCTAAATCAATTTTCTAGTTGTTTTTAGCATTGTAGGTCAATTCATGAAACATTCTGTATAGAGGTATGAATCATGGCCAGATATTGAGGACAGGAATCGGTTTGAACTGCGGGCTCAATTTCTGAACGCTTTATTTACTAGCGTATGCTAATGGCAAATTTTCAATAGTCAATTTCCATTTCGAATAAAATTTAATCAAATGGCCCAGCTTGTGGAACATCAGACATCGTTAAATTACAAAGAGAATTTTATTAGAATAAAAAAGATTAAAAAGTTTACTAGCAAAAACATTTTTCTTGGTAAATTTTAAGCAGTTGTCGAGCAATATTTCGTTTGTTTACGCCAAGTTCGGTACTTGTCTGGTTGATTGATGGATTAAATTTACACATATTCTTAGGCACGAAAACCACACATTTCAAGACGTTTAGAAAGCTATTTGAGGAGGTGAAAATGCTCTCAAAAGAAATGTAAAACAAAGTATCATACTTTCCGAGTACATTCAGACGTACAGACCCGCTCGAAACACCACTCAGACATTGCCAAATCGGTGGCTCAGAGACACACTTGACTAAACCTTGTGGACTTAACAGATGTGTACACATGGAGTAAGAGGTATTATCAAATTCTCGTGAACCTATTTAGCTTTGACGATTTGTAACAGAATTTGCAATGATGAATGCTTGTCTTATTTTTATTTTTGTTGTAGATGTGCAATTGTAGGAAATTTAATCGCTGTATCATAAAAGAGTTTTGCCTTGCCGACTTTGCCCTGTCAAATCTATATAAAGCCACCATCTTAAAATTGTCTGTTAAGAGAACAGTGCGTATCTTTGTCGTCGATCGTATCCTTGATTTCTGGCCATGTGTGGGTTTCTGGCCCAGTTTAAAATCAGGCAGCTCTTTAATTACAAGAAGGTTTTTTGACTCCGATGATGAGCTTTAGTTCGAAACGTCAGTATCTTGGTCTCTCGTTTTTTAGTAGAGTACTACCCGTTTAAACTTTTTCTGCGTTGATTCAGAAATGCCTGAGCAGCACCCTATCTTTCCGTTTAATTATGAATGGGCCAGGCCGTTCACGTCGCTCTCACTGACTACTACCACTGACCTCTAGAGAAGATTGGATCGAACATCCCAAGCATGATCCCATGACGTAAAATGAAGATGAGAGCCCAGCTCAAAATTCGGAGATGTAGTGTCATCATTCAGGAATAGACAAAAATACACGAATAAAGTTTAATAGAAGTTGTTCAGAAAAAGAAGCCAGAAGTGGATTGTGGCGGCTATTGCTAAGAGACCAACTGTACGACGTCGGTATGATCCGTATAGGATTTCTGTTGACAAAATCGTTTCATTTTGTCATATAGAAATCGTTTCATTTTGTCATATAGAGGACCAGGAAATATTTTTGAAAGTGCTAGGCAAAAAGATTTACAACGACTTCGGTCCCTTAGTAAAGGCGCGGGTCAAATTTCGCTGGCTTCATTTTCTGGGCCTCTCAAACAATAGGATGCTCGATCCAGTCTTCTCTAGAGGTCAGTGGCTTAATCGCATTTTTATCTCCGCATTGGTGATTGGTGGTTCTGTCTTTGGAATACTTTGGATTTGACGTCCTATCACGGGCCAATTCACCAGCTCTTTTGAGAAATGTTCGGAAGGCTCAGACGCACTTCTGCACGTGATGTGGCAACGCAAAAAAATTTGACGCAGGTAAACAATCCTAGATAGGCCTCTATTTGACTAAAAGGAAATGAATAAAAAAAGTCATTTATGTCTTGCACTTCAAGTAACATCCGTTTGGATTCCGCGACTGTTGAAAAACCGGACATGACGAATCAAACTGCCAGACTTTATGTCTCGTGCCTCGATTCTGATGTAAATAACGTTTGCCAAGTTTTTAATAAAGAATTTAAAATATTTTCCCCTAAAAATAGGCATGATAAAAGGACAGGCAGAGAAGAATTCTTGTTTTACGTCAACGGAATCCAAGATGCGCCAAACTGCAGGTTGTAATTTTCAAATATTTCTGACAGGAGCGGTAGCCGTCAAATACATATGTATCCTTAATCTTGGTATTTTGCATCACAAGAGCAAGATCCAAATCGTTTAAAGTGTAAGACAATATTAAATATATAATATAATTTCTATAAAGTTGGGTCAAAATAGATCATGGCTTGGATACAGTGAGGTTAGGACTTGGAGGTATAACTCACAAGGCAGGAATTATCGCACGAAAAAGTTTGCTTTCCCTTCAACAAAAATTGTTTTCTTTCCTAAAAATATTTTCCGGGTCCGATAAATTTTACCACGATTAACGAGTTTGCCGTCACTTATTTCAAACACAACCAACCAAGTGTCTACCAATATCTTACTCAACTGAAAAGACGGTCCCAGCACGAGGAAATGTCACTTGAACACCTCAAATTCTGACGTCACTGGAATAAAATGCGATTCTCGAGTTAACGACATAACTTTTTTGGGAGGTGTTCTTCATAAGGAAAGGTCCAACCAGATGCCGTTGACAAATTAAAAAAAAGTTGCCCAAGGTATTCTTGCTCAGGAGGAAAAAATAGCAGGCACAAGAGAAACAAAACATAATATGATAAATTTAGAAAAATTGTCCTTTGAAAAAACTTCTTAGCGAACGATGGCCTACAGAAAAAATAAACGCATACCATCACTAGATCACCCTATATTATCTAGGAAGTAAAATAGTTGGCGCCACATGCGAACAGAACTGGCCTAATGTTCAGGGACCTATAAAGAAAATTAAACAACTTTGCAACTAAACAAGGTTACATAGTTGAGCCCAAAACCCAAACCAAAACCTAATCACATTGGATTATGTGGTAGGAGTAACATAGCTAGAGATTAAAATTAAATTGGAGGAGGACTTGACGCCAGAAATCAGTCAACCGATAGTAACCTGTTGAAAGCCACCGTATTTTGGAAAAAATGTAGGAATAACTTGTATTTTTGGAAAACCCCCCAGGAAGTATTGGGTTGTAACCGCAGACATCAGAACTGTTATTCTGTAGTGTTTGGGATCCGAATAACTCAAACATCTTGCAAAGTTCCTTACTTTCCTTTCCGACAGGAACACAAACTTAGCAGTTTGTGTGTTGTCTGGATAGAATATTATTGGATGGATGAAGTGTTGTCTGGATAGAATATTAGTTTAACGGTAAAATCTCCGTATAACTGGTTTTTGATGTAGAATTTCCTTCTCTGTTGGTTTAATCTCAGGAAGGCTGTTTTGTGACTTATGGCAAACTGGGATTATTGACAGAAGCTTTGCCCTATATTCTCTAGCGTTCAATTAGTCAATAACTTTTAGCTCCATGACTCTTCAAATTTTATTTCTATGTCTGTGAGAAAGAAGTAAATTTGATATACACAGATACACACACGCTCAGAAAAGTATCCAAATTTAAGGGCTCTCAAAAGACTCCTAAAAAGATAAGATTTTCCATAAGTTAATGAAATATTTTGCAGTGACAAACAATTTATCTCACTTATCAGAGAGTAAGGAAATTGCCCCCATTATTCCTCTCTCGGTTACACCTCTGTTTACAAGCAAAATATCTCACCACTTATTAATCACCAGTCTCATGGAAGTTGTTCAGTATCAGGTCTGGTATCAACTCTTGTTAAGGAAATTGTACACAATTTTCTGAAATAGTGCTGATATCAGACCAGCAGCTTTTGACAACACCAGCAGCTGACCGTATTGTGGCTGGTATGTCGATACTAAATTGTAACGTTGTCCGGCTTGCTGATGTCAGATTGTGTTGAAACATGGCATGGCTTGTTGTACCATACATGAAGAATCAATGTTGACATATGACATAATATTCTGTTAGAGCCTGCATGAGGTGTTACTTTATCGCATCTGCCCAAACAGACTCCAACAGTTCATTAAACAACATGTATGTATCGTTATGTCACATCAAACTGATGAGGCACTGACAAACCAACAGATTGTTGGTCTGTAGCAGTCATGCTAGTTTGGCATTGTCGTATCAGTTTAATGAGACAGAGGAATCATGTACGTTCTCAACAAAACTGTTGCAGTCTGAAAGAACAGATGCAACAAAGCATCAACTTTGACGCAATATGTATGTCACATGGTAGTATCTAAAGGTATGATAGAACTAGTCATGTTGTATATGTTTTAATAACATATATCATTAGTACTTAAAATACAATATATTATCATTCATTTGTGATGTATCAACGCTGATACTGTCAGTGGCTGTCATGGTGTCGTCAGAAGTCACTAGAGTAGTCTGTACTGAATGACCTGGTATCAGATGTAATGCTGAAAGTCTTGCGTGGGTAGCTGAATAAATGAAGTCGGAACTTATTTTTGGTTATATTGGGCAAAATTTTAAATATCCATAAGAAAACTAACCGAAAACTGTTTTTCTTGAGTCAAAGTTAAATTTAGAAATGTCTCTTATTTTGGTCGGAAAACAGCTAATATCTTTGATTACACTACATAATTTACACAAGCAGAAGTGGAAGAAGAAACTGAATATTACTAAACAAAATTCCATGATCGATAATCTATAATGCATATTTTCAAATTGGTCAGTAGTTTTCGAATATGAATTTACAATTTTACATGTAAAAAACAATTTCTTGATTCATATTCCACGAAACTCAAAGATTATTTCCTTATGTGCAAACTGTGACCATTGATCAAAGTTATGAATGGATTTAATGATGCATACAGTTGCTCTTAAGCATATTATTCCTACGGGGATGGGTACCGTACTGAAGATTGGTTACCTAGTACAGTAACTGAATTTTATTTAAAGGGTTAAAGGGATGGTCACAAGACTAGTCAAACAGTGTATTATTTAGAAGCCAAAAGAAAGATTGAAGGATGTGAAGCTAATTATGGCTCGAGGTGACCATGTTTGCAGTGGCCCCTGAGTAAAAATGACGAAATGGAACAAACCAGTCTCTTGCACAGGATTTATTTGCTTTGGCATGGTACAAGATAAATGATGAGAACGATATTACTCATCAGGCCTTTGCCTCCCTGAACTTTCCGTCATCTTGGCCCAGCCTAATCTTAGTTCTTTTCTCAAATAGACCTCTTAGTTTATGGAGTCTTGTTTTAACCATTAAGGCTATTGTGGAAATATACTTTCGCCAGTGTAAATTTTATCCACAGCCACACCAGAAGGACACCGTCTTACCACTAAGAACTTCTTTACTATTTGATTACATTTTTGAAATTGGGTTGCTTTTTTGAGAGCAGTGTCTGTTTCTACATGATAAAGGAATAAAAAATTTCCTCCAAAACATTAAAGTGAATAATTTTATGTACGTTATTTATTCAGATGCAATTGTGGAATATTGTTTGATGAAAGCTTAGGCAATCGTCTGGCAAACTTGATGAAGTTTTCTACTCCTTTCGAAAAATTGGAGCTTTTGGAATGAACTGCTAACTTTTCCAACGCGAAATCGTGGCCAAAATATGATATTATAGACCATAACAAGAATTATATACACTTGTTTGATCATTTGAAGCATTTCGCGTTTAAATCAGATAATACCTTGATGTTTTACCACCCGGCATGTCCTTAAAGTTATATAAATAACTATATTCAAGTTAATATTGGTAGGGGATATACTTTATATCTGCCTTTCGGATTTTACCGCCATATGTAAACAGCATCATCTTGTCCATATTAGAGATGTCGGAAAGAATTAACGATCAAGGTCCTAAAAATTAACATATGCATGCACGAGTTTCTTGACTAGAAATAAATTATAATTTTCCACCTTAAAAAAGTGTGTGATTGTAAACAGGTTAGTTTTGAAGTAAAGCCATGCTATTTCACTTCAGATTTATCGCGCTAATTGTATACAAAGACCTTAAAACTGAACGGGTCATCTCTCTCCCGCTGTCTCAACAGTGCCAGGGCTCGAGCTGCAGGCTTGGACTGGTCATTGTGCCATCGCGCCACGGAACAATGGCTGACTGTTGTTCTATGGTACGATGGCACAATGGCCAGTCGAAGCCTGTCGAGCTCTAGTCCCTGACATATCCAACGCCACGAAGTTTGAATGCCATATCCATGATATAACAGTTGTCTATAATCAGATTCATTCTTGTTCAAATTGCTTCCCTCTATCAAAAATGTCTGCGTGTTTTATTTCTTCTTTGAAGGAACATTAACGAAACTAATTAAACAATTGTCTTTGTAGTTTTTCTTCAAAACTGCAATTGCTGAAGTGTGCGTGTCATATAAATCAATCTTTGTCTTGAGCACAAACGCTAATGAATATGACATCTCCAAAGGGGAAAATTGAGATTACTCTTGTTCACGTTCATATCAGTGAATGCATACCATATGCTACCTCGACAGTTCTGTTTTCATTGCTGTTAGCTCATTGAATAGGAGGATTTACTTAAATGTCTGGTGGCAATAGTTAGATATTGGAACCAACACCGACAAAGGATGTTATGATAGCGCTTGATCCGCAGGAAGTTAATTTGGTGCGCTTCGCCGCGTCGAGCCACGAAGGTAGGCATAAATGAATCACGTTAAAGTCTAAGAAAGCGGTTAGCTCTAAATCTACATTCTCAACTTCCCAATAAGCGTGCTTCAATAATCAACAAAAATCAGTGATCCCACTAACATTTACAATATCTTAGACTCAACAGGTCGATCACTTCTCGCTCATATATAAAATGCCGTCATACTGGCTTAAAACCATTGTTTTTTTCCCACTTTATGATTACTGGTGATCTGTTCAAAGGGACACAGAAAAACAGAAAAAAAAAACATTGCTGGAACTATTTAAGGTCACTGCTAAAATACATGGCAAAACTATAACTAATAAATGGCAATAGACAATAGAAGAACTAGTTTAGCTATATAATAGCTGTCGAGGAGATGCAGCTGTTTGCTCAGGAAATCTCGACATCACACTTGTCCTTCTTTATTTCACTACCTGCCAGAGACAAAGGTCTTCATAAGGAGAAGAATGTAGAATTGAACATTTACCAAAACAAAAAACTTCCGTTAGTAATTTTGCGAAACAAAACATTGCCTCAACATACAATATAAACTTTTGGCTTTTGATTTTCCGGTTTTTTTCTCACGTGGCGTTAGAAATTCACGAACGCATACTTTAGGGGTACACATTTGAATGATCAAAGTTCAACAATTCCTAATGATTTCCTCACTACTCAACGTAAATACCAACCGTTTTTGATTAATCGACAGAATCTTCTAGTCACACAATCATGAAAATGTTTACTCTCAACTTAAAATTCAGACATTTAAAAGTCTGTGTAAAGTAAATATATATTTTAGGTCATGTAACATGATCTACATGCCACTTAAAGAGCAAGCAAACTCAAAGAAACAATCTTTGTGAAAATCTGTTGTAATAAATTAGCATGTGATCACATCATCAAAAAACATGTGCCCTGTGGCAATACCACCACTAGCATTGCAATATGGAGGTGGCGTAATTGCTTGATTCTTGTGGTTTGTTCTCGTAAAGAATTGTTTATTGGATGCTTGTGAATGGGTGTGATTTAGCTTTTTAGTTATTTGACGAAATTATGAAGCAAACGTATTAAACGGATCATCTATCCTTAGAAACGACCTCAAATCTAATGAACATTAAAAAAACTCTATCCTTTCTACTCGCTGTCAAAGGCATTGTACGTAGTCAAAAGATAGATTTACGACCATCACATTACCGTGCGTGCGGAAATAAGAAACGATGCCGACCTACAGTGGTCGTCTGATCATTGTGAACACTTGCCAGAGTATTTGACTTTAAACAAACGTCTCATTTAATTACTCCAATTAAGTTGTAAGAAAGCTATTGCATCAGAAAACAACTGCTAGCCGTAACCATTTATAAAACAAATATGGAGGATTTATTTAGTTCAAGAACTTAACTTCCATTAGTTTTTTTAATTCATTAGTTCTTTAAGCTTGCTCAATTCACGAAAGTTCCTATGCACATATGACACTCAAGTGCCAATTCGAGACATTTTTGCAATTTTTACAACCCACATAGTAAAACTACCATTTTGTGGTAAATGTCTTTGATATAATCACAATACCTTCACCGCATAGTTTGTTAACCACAGAGAACCACAAGAGTGCCCGTGTTTGGTTATTAGTATTGTTTAAGTAGTCGTATTCAAATTGAGTATGCAAATGTCATTTGGTTTTCAATACGTTTTATATCCATCATTCATTTGGTAGATGGGTAAGGGATTGACGACTCTTTCTTCGATGATACCCATGCTTTAACCGTAAGAAGAAAACTCGCCATTGAAATTTTAAGCTCGCCATTGAAAATTTTAGGCTGGCAACCCCACCAAAAATCTACCTGCGATAATTATTTCGAATTCCTATTATTTTTAATTTTAAATTAACATTAATAATTATTTATCCTCACGCACTGGTTAGTCCTAATTCACACCAGTGACATAACGACATAGGGACATGAACATAATGACATGAAGAAAAGATCAGTTTTCCCTTTTGTTGTCACTTCCTCGACATTGTGCTCCTTTTATGTTATGTTACCAGCTTGTTCACTTTATGGACATATCGACAGAAACTGACCGTAAGTCGCTTTTGCCGTAATGTCGTTATGGCACTCAGAGTAAACCAGAGTAAAACAAACAAACAAAATAAAATGACTAATGTAAAAAAGAAAATGATTGAACTACCTATGGATCGCCAATTTTAGTTCAGTGTACTAATATTTGATATTTAAATTTTTCACGCTTTCTTCTCTCGTCGATCAGCAAGATTTTTGTCCACTCACTCACTGATAATGAATGAATATTTAATTTCCCTTTTGTTACAGAATACACGAGGCTAAATCCGTATAGCCCATTTATGCGAATAGTTAACCTCTAAACTTTATACAAAAGGATCGTGGTTAAAGAAAGGAAGATCGCAGAATATTTGTAAAAGAAGTTATTTCATAACACACCTGCAATTCATTGTTTCAACAGAAGCGTTAAATCCTTTACTCCACACATTAGTATTCAGGAGCGTAATAATCTTTCAAAAAACGTGATAACCACATATCACACTTCTCACCTTTGAAAACAGTGAGATAAACCGCTTATTGCATGCAAATGAGTCAACATCTTAATTCCTAACGACTAACGTTTTTTCGACCATTGTGGGTGAGAAATAAGATAAGGTGGTCAATCAAAGCTCGTAAAGCTTTGAACAGCCACTTCGGGGCTACGGCTCCTCGTGGCCGTTAAGCTTACATCGCGATGTTAAATCCTTTATCACACTCGTGACCATTGATTAACCCTTACTTAATAAATGTTGTTGGGCTGTTATAACGGCTGTACTTGAGAAGGTGTGAAAGCCAGAAGGTAGTGCTTATATAAGTATAAATTTCTAAATTGTAGGTGTAATGATTTTGCCGGTGGCGCGATCGAATTTGGGGAGTGAGGGAGGATAAGCTACTTTGATTTTCCCATACATTGATTCTCATTTAGAAACCAAACTGTGGGTTATTGATGAAAAAGGGATTTAATGAAGTGTTTATGTCTACCATAGCTATAGCTCTCGTCTTCTCATTGTATGGCACAAAAAAGGAGATAATTAATGAAGTGTTTACGTCTACTCTGATGAAACGAATTTTTGTTCTTTTTATTCCGAAAGGCAAAAAGGAATTATTTAATCAAGTATTTACGTCTGTTAGTACTAGTGGTCTGGCGCATTCATTGCGTGGCATATGTTGATGAATACAATTGGTAATCTTTATTGTGTCCATGGCCTTATATAGTTGAAAGCAGTTTCTCGAAGAGGCCAGAAAAGTATATTGTGTAGGGCTATTTGTTGCTATTAGAACTATTGGATAATTCATTTACATCACCCAGTATAAATAAGAAAAATTTTCGCAAGACTGTGGTGATAAGAGCATGATAAGAACAGAAGTTATATTCGCAGCACGTATTGAGGAAGAAAATCCAATAATTTTATATCATGCAAATGGAAAAGTACAAAAAGCTCGTGAGACAGGAAAATAATCACGGTTAGGTGTTTCTACCGATTAACTGAAATTGTTGCGCATATAGTGGATGTTTACGTTCGTAAAACCTAACTGACATTGGCAATTCGTGAAGCACTAGACTATATTCATAAATGTCAAGCATATAAATATTGTTATATGTCGATTCATTTGAACTAGTCTATCAAGGCCCGTTTACAAGCTTTTGGGAATACTAAAGAAATTTAACACAACAACAAGACTCGAACGGCTAATATAATTGCATATAGAAGAATATTTAAGATGCCTGCCATATACCTGGATTTAAAATGCCAAACATATACCTGGATGTTTGTACAGCGATTTGGATCAATCAGCTCATCGGCTGCGGGTAACAACCGTCTTTACTTATATCAGTGGTATCAATCGAACTATTGCGACCGTTTCGCAGCAGATTTTGTTGTTCTGAAGAATTAAAGTTAGCCTGGAAGAAAATGTGCAATCGTCCATTGCACCTTTTTCACGCACTCAATAAGAGAAGCAGGGCCGCAGATAATGCGCAAGTTTTTCCATATTGGTTGTACGAGCAAATTAATTTGGACACAGGTTTATGACCTTGACTTCATATCATTCAGGCTGGGTGGCTCTAAGCAATATGCCGCTATCAAAAAAGGCTTCTGTCTCATAGTCGTAGTAAGAAAATAAGAGCCCAGCTCAATATCTTAAGGTGAGGGGGGCTGGGCTCGTATTTTCTTACTACGACTACGTTTTCCGCCCGAAAAATCTATAGTTACGCTTCTGTGTCATAGTAATTTCTCTAAAAGTCTGGAAGGGAGGGTAACGACCTAAAAAAGTTTGACTCCGCGTCATAATGAAACATTCATAAGTTTATTCGGCATAGAAAAAACTATAAAAATGAGCACGCGTGTGTTCAAATAACAAGTCCTTTAAAATTAGAGCTTACGTAGCAAGTCGCATAATGCCGTGCGGCAATTAAACCCGATTCGTTGTGTAAACAGCTCAGTAATCCATAATATCATTGCTGCTGATTAGATTCAATGGAACGTCAACATCAAATACATCCATTAGCAGAGAGTCAGTAAAATTGGATTAAAAAAGTATAAAGAATTTTTCTTGACGATACAGACTGATTGGCAATGGATGATTATACTGACCAAAGGTAAAGTACCTTTATTTTATACTGGATAACCCTATCAGCTACCTGAGCTGTTCTCCCTAGAGGTTCAGTAAGGGCCACCCATCATGGGTCCAGTGTTACCACAGGAAGAAACCGGAGTACCAGGAGAAAACCTGTGATGCTTGGTAGAGTCAAACTGGACAACCCTCTTCTCACGTGTGACAAAGATAACTTGATCAGATAGTTGCACAGAGCCGGAATCGAACCCTAGTCACAGTGGTGAGAGACACGTGCACTACCACTGTGTCACCAGCACCCCTGGAGTTTCCTTTACCTAAGTTTAAAAATCAGGTTTACGAAACCTAAAAATATAACCTCAAGTTATGTTGTGTTCCTGAAAGAGGTTTTCACTACGAATTTCATTTGCATTTGAAACTTCAAACTGTCTGATTGGCCAATACCGCCATTATCAGATTATGTGATGTTACATTGCTACTCTGCAGAATCGTTCATTCTAAACTTAAGGATATTTAAGACACAGATGTTGTTTTGAATGCTGGGTAAGGGATTGGGTAGAAGTAAAATAATAAGCAAAATATTGCTTATTGTAAGCTATATTACAATGATTATCAGGCAATTTAGTCTCGATTTGTCAAGTGTAGATTAAATGTTTATAGATTAAGGTAAATTTTTCAATGTGAGAAATTCTATTCTAAGACCGAACCAAGATCAGTTGTTAAAATGCAAAACCAAGGTTTTCTGACACGCTTGTCCTTGCAAGGGGCCGTTACTCCTGCCATTTCGGCCCAGTGAAGCCTGATTTAAAGGGGGGGCACATGGGCTATTGCCCAGGACCCCACACAAAAAGGGACCCCACAAAGTCATGAATGCGTTTATGAATAATCATTGAAGTACTTCAAGGTTTTCTGACACACTTGCATCATATCACAACTTGCTTACTTATTAGAGTGTTTGCACTATACGTGAGACAGTATATAGTAATTGTTTCAAGTGGGTATTTGTTTTTAATGATGAATGTTTATACAACATGATACAGCTGTTTCGCATATTATTTATCGGTCGTTTTCAATCATCCACCTGTTGGTAGAATGTTGGCTTGTGAACAACAGTATTTTAGTTAACCAGTTGGTCTGTTGACTGCTGGGCGTTGAAACTTTCAAGTTGTCCTTCATCTGAATCGGTAAATATCACGCGAAACCTACTTACCGATAAACGTTTTTCTGAAGAGGGTCCTGACATAACAGAGGATGCCCCAGTATTCCTAAACATTCCTAGATTTGACCCTATTGTGCAGCTTCTTATAAATGACTCTGGTTACGACGTTGGTAGGCATTGAACTTTATCATGTCTGGAAGGCTGACTGCCAATCGAAAATTGAAGCCCAAAATGGTGGACGTGCATGCCTTTTGCTATTTCTTAAATCCAGTGTGAATTATTTGTACTGACGATGGTTGACAAAGAACGGATTTGTATTCTCTGAGGTTAAATGATCACGAGTAGTAGACATTCCCGCTAAGTGTTTTCGACTTTCACATTCTCCGACAAATCGGTTTTCTGCATTAAAAAAGGTTGGTATTATCTGTTTTATCTTCATACATGGGGGGAACCATGAGACTGCTTCATCTATTTTCACTCATTATCGATCTCATGTAAGTTTTTAATCTCTTCAATCTTTTCCCGTCATATTTCATACTATTTCAAGTAAATATCTGTGGCGTCATGGTCCCCCCTGCCGCCTATCGGATAGGGGCCTGATGAGATGCTGTGAGATGAGGTGGGGTGCGATGGGGTTATGAGAGGTGATGTGAAGTGAGATGAGCTGAAGTGATGTGATGTGATATAAGGAGAGGTGAGGTGAGGTTATGAGAGGTAAACTAAGGTAAGACCAGCCATTCCTTAGTGATAGTGAGATGCTGCGAAGTAGACATAGCCATGTTATGTATGAAATATCACTTAAGAAACTCATTAAGAATTCATGTGGAAAATACAAAGAAAAATCATAACCATGTCGTGTCGTTATACGTGATAAAAGCACGCTCACTTTTCTCCTCCAATTTTCTCGGCTGAAAAAACATTAATTCTCAAACTTTCTTCGCGAAATAGCGTATCAATGGGGTTTGTTTCTTGCGCAATCCAAAAAACTCGCAGTGCGTGTTATAAATCCGATAAAAGCACTCCTGTTCGTTTTTTAAAACATTACTAAATCGTTCGGGATCATGTTGAGTATATTCTTCCCCATTGTTTCTCCGTTCTTTAAGAACCATGAAAATGTGTATAAATCCTAACCCTAATTCTAAACCTAACCCTAACCGAAAGAAGTGGGTTTATACTTTGTAAACAATTTTGTGATTTTTAAAAGAAAGCTTGAACTCGTGCATGTACTAGACGATAAGATGTACTGTCTGCCGCTGACCGTACGATCGCAAGGGGTCAAAATTGGCCCAACAAATATCGAAATCCTCAACTCAAGAAGTTTATTGGAATTCAAACACACAGGAAGCCCGCAAGATTAGTATTGCCGCTCGCCTAATGGCTCGCAGCGGTAAGGTAAAATCAAATAAATAATCTACAAATTCTGGTGTTTCCCGAGTTAATCGCCATGTAAAAAGAAAGGACGGAAAGTAGCTTTAAGTGTTGACGTCACGAGGAAACGAAGTAGTGGAAAATCTTCCTTTCATTTTAATGTTATTCTTTTGGGTGGAGACTGTGCGGAAATCATTCTCACTAGCTCAGCATCCGCGGATGACTCACAGGTTGACAATTTGTGATTGTATTTTGGAAAATATAAACTGTAATGGCAAGCATATGTTGTTTTTGGTTAACTTTTCAATTTCTTCACCTCGTATTCTTGCTAGCCTGAGAGTTTGGGCGCACATGATATTTCTCACACAGCTTCACATAGGGATGAAGGAAATGACCTAAAATGTGATTCTTGTCGGCTTCTTCAGTGAAAATAGCATACTTCGGGCATCAAGAAAATTTAACGTAACAGATATTCCTGTAAAATAACCCACCTTTCCCTCGGGTACCCACCTTCAAATAAACATCCGAGGCTTTTAGTGGGAAATTTCAAACACTTTCGGTAACAAAGGACAAGCAAAGAAAAGGCCGTGTTGACGTCATAAGAACGGAACCCTATCGTGTGTAGAACATTTTATATATTCTCTCGAGATTTCCAAATATTCTTCATTTGTACGTACATCCGTAAACAAAAAAATGGTTTGTACCATGGTGTCTTCACAAGCTTTAAACAGGGTCCGACTATTTTCTAAAAATTATAAACATTATGAAAAAAAAGTCAAAATGTTTGCCAGAAAATGGTTATTCAAACGAGCTAGATTTACAATATCAGATCAGGATGATATTAGCAAAGGTCAAAAATCTGAGACTGAAGTTTCAAGCCATTGGAACTTGGAGTGCTGAGAGCTGTTCGATATCAACTCGGTCTGTTTCTTTATAACGCCTGTTAAGGGGGGAGGAAGGTGAGTATGAAGGTTAAGTTTGAGGTTAGGCTTGGAGTCGGAGTGAACGGTCAAGAGGTAACATGGGAGTGGGCTGGGGGTGATAATCAGTTCGCTCCATAGTATATTAAATTCCTAAGGACCCGTAAAATATACACGTTTCTTCTCATCGTAGGTGACATGCTATAAACCACTTAGAATCCATTCTTCATCCTTGCGCGTGCAATTATCTCTGAAAGTGAGAGGGTTAACCCAAAATCACAGGAAAATGGAGAAAAAACTTTGCCACTATGTGAAGCTTTAACAATCAGATTAAAGTGCGGCCAAAACTTGTTGAGATGGTCCTCCGATAAAATATCAATATTTTTTGATTCCTAAAATTTCGATTACGTATTGCTACATTAGCGAATCGAAAGCAGGTATTGCGCGCATGAGACAACATTAGATACGCCAGGACAGACAATTATACACGACATCGCATCGTGACATGTTTGAGGAAGTTGATCGTCCAGGTTAGTGTAGTCTTGAGAAAGACTGTTGGTTGAAGTGACTGACGTTTCGACAGCCTTAGCGGCGGTCATCTTCTTGACTCTGAAGATGACCGCCGCTAAGGCTGTCGAAACGTCAGTCACTTCAACCAACAGTCTTTCTCAAGACTACACTAACCTGGACGATCAACTTCCTCAAACATGTCACGATTCTCCCAGGTTCAAACCATTTACTTTACATCGCATCGTGTAACTAGGCCCTCAAAGGTGCGTGTGTTCAAGTGTATGTATCTTCGCACTGGTCTGCACAGACGGACGGACGGACGGAGGGAAGGAAAAATGGACTGATCGATGGACAGATGACTGGATTGATGCGACAAATGAATTTCCAGTATATGAGCTACTTCATAAATTTCTACCTTCAAGGCAAAATGTACTAGCATACTATTTATCCGAATAATTTAGGACCCGATTGCCTGGTCACGGTTAGCCAGGATATCCTGGACACTGCAATAGATTTCACGGCGACTTACCTACAAATCAATGATACAGGTGGCTTGTATTTATTTGGAAAATAAATTTTCGCATGCCGGTAAAACCGGGGCTCTCACATCGCAGGGATCTAACTAGGACATTGGGCATGAATAGAACACTCGCACCCATATGCCACAGGAGGGCCACAAGTTTATAATTTGTTACTGTTAAGTGTTACCTTCATTTAATAAAGTTGGTTATTATTAATTATTATTATTATTATCGCTTTCTCACGGTCTAGTTCTTAACCGGTTGGTAACTCACTATCAGGCTACATCCCGTAGCTTAAGATAGCAAGCTTTCGCCATCTATTTAACCATTTTCTAATACTTTTCGTATTATTCGAGCTGTTCCTAGCAAACAAGATTTTTGATGAAGTTCAAAACTGTCCTCCATATTTATCCTTTTGAACCACTGAGAGAGTCTTTTTTCAACCGTTCCTAACGCTCCAAACACAATCGGTATGATAGTTACATTCCTGCAATTCCACAGTTTATTAACTTCTCTTCTTAAGTCCTGATATTTAGTGAGTTTCTCCTGCTTCTTCTCCTCCACCCTTGTGACCAAAGGACACGCAATATCGATTATCCAACAATCTCTTTTTTTCTTTTCATAAATCACAATATCTGGCTTATTATGGTCAACATGATGGTCGGTCTGCATTGGGAAATCCCACAACAGTTTCACATCAACATTTCCAGTACTCTCTCTCTGGAGTGTGTTCATATCATTGTGCCTTGTAGGGAAGTTTATATCTTTTGCACATGTTCCAGTGCACTACAACTGCCAATCTATCATGACGCCAAACCTTATACTGAGGCTGCGCAAGTTTTTTACGCTCAGCAACATGGCTAATTGTTTCATTCCGTTCCCTACACATTTTACACAAAGGGGTTATATCTTGTTCATCAATTTTATTCCTTATTGCATTGGTTCGCAATGCTTGATCCTGTGCTGCTATTATTGTTCCCTCTGTTTCCTTTTTCAGAGTCTCTTTTCTTAGCTAAAGCTAAGTTGCTTTATCTCGTACACTCTCTGTATTCCTCATGAACTGTCCATGCAATACTTTTTCCACATATTGACTCTTCCTTTGCTCCTTCACTTCCCTCCCGTTTTTACCCTCATCCAATATTCCTTCTTTTTTTACAGCATTTAGCAGCCTCTCCGGACTTCCTTCAAGATATTCATTCAATCTATAAGATTCTATTGCAACACAGTCCTCAACACTAATCAATCCCCTTCCTCCATCATCTCTGTTGATGTACAGCCTATCTGTGTTGGCTCTTTGGTGTAAAGCTCCGTAGATTGTCAATAATTTCCTAGTCTTCCTATCCATGCTTCTCAACTCTGTCTTGGTCGAATTTATTATACTTGCTCCATATCAAACAATTGACACCGCTCTCACATTAATGGCTTTCATGATGTTCCCTCCATTTAACTTTGACTTAAGGATCTTTCTGACTCTCCGATAGTATTCTGATGTTATAGTATTCTTCATGTCTTCACTTTTAATCTCATCCCCTTCCAGTATTCCCAAATATTTATATCCTTCTTCTTTCTCTAACCCTCTGATTATCCGATTGTCTGACATCCTTATTCCATCACATTTAACAATTTTGCCTCGTTTCATGGTAAGCACTGCACATTTTTCAATTCCATGTTCCATACAGATATCACTACTGAAGATCCTGACTGAATTTATCAGGCTATCCACTTGGTTTTCATTCTTCGCAAATAGTTTAAGGTCATCCATAAACACTAGAATGACTAGATGATTGACTTTGCCTCTGCCGTCATCTAAGTCATACCCAATCTTCATCTTCCTGAGAATAAGTGACATTGGAATTAATGCGACCACAAAAAGCAATGGGGACAAACTATCTCCTTGAAATATTCCCCTGCGTATCCTAACATTTCCCAGATCTTTCTTTCCTACCATAAAATTTGTAGTCCATTTATCCATTCCATTCATCAGTATCTTTTTAATATTTTCAGTTACTCCAAACATATCAATGCACGTTTTCAACGAACTATGTGGGACCATATCGTACGCTTTCTTGTAATCAATCCATGCCATTCCTACCCCAGTTTTTCTCCTCTTACAATTTCTTATGATCATTTTATCAATAAGAAGTTGATCCTTTGTACCCCTTGAATTCCTTCGGCATTCTTTTCTGTTCTTCTGGAAGTAGATTCTGTTTATCCAAATGTTCGTATATCTCTACACCTACTATTCCTGTGAATAGTTTCCACATTAGGGCAAGACAAGTTAATGGTCTAAAATTTGTTACCACATCTCCTTGCGTCCTATCTTTCTTGATCAAGATGGTTTTTCCTGTTGTCATCTAGTCTGGGATCTGGCCTTCCATCAAGCATCTTTGGAGTCCCATAGCTATTCTTTCGTTGCATGATGTAAATTTCTTTAACCAAAACCCATGAAGACTATCTGGTCCAGGTGCTTTCCAGTTATTTACTTTCTTTAGCTGTTTCTTTACTTTATCCGTTGTCAGTACTATATCCTCCTGCTTTTTTACTCTGTTTAATTTCTTCTTCACTTCATTTAACCATTCTGCTCCTTCATTGGTTCTAACTGGGTTATCCCAAATCTCACTTCAAAATCTGAGAAATTCATCTTCATTCGGTCTTACATCATCGTCTCTTTTATTCCCTTCCAACAACTCAAACAATCTTTTTTGATTAGACTGATTAAATTTGATTAGATTAAATTTGATTAGGTTTGATTAGATTTGATTAGACTGATTGATTAATTGATTATTATTACTATTATTATTATTTTTATTATTATTACTGTATAGAGTCCACGTCTATGGGCCAGAACCTAAAGATACCAACATTTGTTATCTTTTGTTGTAGTCTACTCTACTTGCACCACTCCGGACATAATCTTCCTTAAGATAGTTTCACTCTCCATTAGTACGGTCCTTTGCATTTCTCTTATTACCCATTGCTGTCCAGATTTTTCTTTTATCAGCTTTTTTATATGTTCTTCCAGTTTCTCCATTTCTCCACCTAAATATCCGACTACCAAGGGTAATTATTATTATTATTTTATCTTTCACAGCTTATGCCGGTAGTATTTAATTATCCCCCAAAAACTGGCCACAACCAGTAGCCTAAGGTTCCGAGTTTTTCAGCCTTCCAAGCTCCTTCTCAACATTCTTGCTGTTCCAAGCAATGCCGTCTTTTGGAGAAGTTCTATTCTAATCTGCACGTCCAGTTTTTCAATCCACTTATCCAGTTTTCTACTAATTGCTCCCAAAGCACCTATAACTATTGGTATTATCTCAATTTTCCTCATCGTACACATTCTTTTTATTTCCCTTTTCAGGTCGTCATACTTTTCCATTTTCTCTAATTCTTTTTCACCTATTTTGCCATCTCCTGGAACTGCGATGTCTATAATCTTGCACTCCTTTTTCTTCTTTAACACCACCACGATATCAGGTCTTCTACATTCAATTAGACTATCGCATTGTATATTAAAATCCCATAGAATCTTAACTTCATCTGATTCAATGACTCCATTTGGATGATGTTCATACCATTTTTCAGCTCGTTCTAACTGGTATAAACCACAAAGCTTCCAGTGTGCAATATGAGCCACATTGTCATGTCGTCTTTTGTACTCTTTTTGCGCTAGCTTCTTACATTCACTGATCAAGTGTGTTACGTAGGTTACATCGAAGAAATTGGAGGAGAACTTTCAACGTGTGTAGGTTCTTGGCGTATAATTGTCAAATTTTAAATGAAAACATGCCAAGGAGAGACAACACCCTTTAAAATTGTCCGATTTTCTTTAAAATTACTGATTTTCCCGTGATAAATGATCGACTGTTGAGCAAATAGTGATCGTGTTGGTGGCGTGTACTGCACTTTAAGATCTACTGCATAGTCTACGTACTGTGGAGGCCAGAGATTTTTCCTTTTACAGTGCCAGGTTTTATGGATGGAAAAGGCCGTGGTTGTTTGGCGTTCCCAAGCCACAAAATTTTAATAGATTCAAGAAGGTTTAATGGGTCACATCTAGACAGCAAGCTGCCAATCGAAGATTCCTGGGCTGTACTATAACATGTAATTTGTTAAACTGGTCTCCAGTATGCTAAAGCAATTTATTAACAGTTCTGCCACAATTCACAGGTGGCTGTTTCAGTTATGCTTGCTTCATTGATATTTGGATTTTTAAACTTTGATGAACCTTTAAATGAACTGCTCTACACAGTCATTTGAAACAGGAAAATGTTTCTCAGGATTAGAATTACATTTGGTAAAAAATCTTTGTACTTTGTACATATTTGTAATATAATGTTTTAATGCCATTGCTTTAGCAATTTTTAAAGAAATATAGCATTAAAATAGATATTGATGGCATTTGAGGCAAATTTTGCTTTGATAACACTTGCCATTTAAAAGTGTCTAAAGGTTTAGTTATATGAAGTAATTTTAATTTTTCAATGCAGTTGTGTTTAGAGTTGTGCTGAAACTGTTTTGCTGTTGATCTATAAAACGAATTGTACAAGTTCAAATCAAATATACACAAAGCAACCAACCACCTTGTTGTAACTGATGTTGCATTTTGGTTTGTGAGAAAAGTAGCTCATTCAGAGGGTGCTATGAATTTGACTTTTAACTAAGGGTGAAGATATTCTTTAGCGAGTTTGTAAAGTTTAAGTTTGTCTTCTGTTAATGTTGATTCTTGAAGTGCCGTAGTTCTTTCCTCAAACTGTGTAAGTTGTTCACTTGTTAAAGCAGGACTATTGGTGGGATGTCTACTGCAGTGGTTCCCAACCTTTTGCTTCCCAGGGACCCCTTCACTGATTTTAAAAAAACTTGGCGGACCCCCTTCCCAACTGAAACTGCAGCTTTGCCGGTTTCATTGCTTCATTACTTAAAATCTCTCCTCAAAAGATGTATTCAGGTTTGGTTTGCTCAGTTCGGCATGGAATAAAAGTAAATTTTAAGTACTCAACATTGTATCCTCGCAGTTCAATCTTCCCAGTGGCAGATCGTTTCGAACTCATGATTAATTTATGGACAGATAAACGTTTGAGAACTTTTCCTGTATGAACAAAGCTTGGTGTGAACAGGCGAAGCGTGGTTGTATGTAACATGAGATGAAGGTGTGACCTGTTAAAACCTCAAATTTACGAGTTCTTATGTTACACTTACACCTTCGGAATTTGCGATATTGGCTGGTAGTTTGCAATAAAAAATAGTTGAACCAATATTGCAGGTTGTCATTTATTTGCCCAAAAAAATAGTTACCTTCTGCAGACCTCGTCCCTTTTGCGGGGACCCCTGGCGGACCCCTTAGTCTTGGTGGACCACCAAAAATTCTTTGTGGACACAGGTTGGGAACCACTGGTCTACTGAACTGTCATCAAGTGGGATATATAGGTCCATCCCAGTCAATACCATACTTGTCAGTTACTTCAGTAAGATTGGTACCTTCTTCAGATGTCATCAATGAACCTTGAACACAAAGCTAAAGGGGTGCACAGTTGTTTGCTGTGGACATGGGATGTCTCAACCACGCAGCAGACCATTCATCCAAACAATGGTTTATGTGATGAAGGAATGTATAATGTAAGCACCATAAGTCATTCTCTGCTTAAGAGTCCAAGATATTCAGATCCTCCATTAATGAAAACAGCTTGTGGTAAATCTTTAAAACATCCTTAAATACATCCCACCAGAGGTGCTCAATTTGTTGATTGTGCATGCTCTTACCCACAAGAGCTGACCCCTTACCTGGACCACAAGTGTTTAACTTATTCTCGACAGCATCCACATTTTCAGTTCCCTGACAACACCACACCTGGTTCTGGAGGGCAATCCCCAGTTTTATACTGCTTTTATGAAATTTTAGAATACTGTGGCAGCTTCATTGTTAGCATTGCAGGGTAAATACACAGGTGTGAAGCCATCCTCACACCTGTGAACAGCAAAACACCATTTGACAAGTTTATGATTGCCATCAAAATGCCAGAGTCCAAGTGGCCTTGTTACATTGTATACACATCATTTAATTGCTGTGCACCATTAGGTAACTACTCCCTGGGGATCAACTCATGAAAGAGCTTCTCTCACACGATGTCTGGGGATGAATATACCCCTTGAGCCAAGGTGTTCCATCAACATTTTTAATCCACATTTTGGATTTGTTCTTTTAGTTGTTATGTCTTGCTATGTCACCTGATTATCTTGTATTTCTGTGTAAAGGGAATGCTCTGAAGAACCGTATTCTTGCATTTGTTGTTTTACAGTCCGTGAACTCACATAAAGTAGCTCTGAAATTGAACAGTTACTAAACCTGGCTTTTACAAGCATTGCGAGCTGTTCCTTGCTAACTGCATACTTTGGTCTACCTAGTTATCCCATGAAACAGCATTTTCTCTGATGTTCATCCCTGAGCACTCTAAAATTGACCATGCACTGCTCAACAAATTGAATATTTCTTCTGGTATTCTTGTCAAGGAGTCTAAGAAAATGACAAGCTTCTGAATTTCTTGAAGCTCTTCTATGTCGAAATTATCAGCACTATGAACACTAGAAACAATCTCCCTTAATTTGGATTTTATTACGTCTTTCAACTCGGCAGTGAAATCTGTCACCATGTTCGTTTGTCTTTCTGCCCTGCTCAATGTACCAGCTACTCACACGTACATGAAATTTTGCTAGGTGATGATAATAGTACAACACTGCATAATAATGCCACAGTGCATGATAATATCGAAACATTGCAAAATAATACTGAAACAGTGCCTAATAATAACAAATCGGTACAAATAATGAAACATTGCACAATAATAACGAAACAGTGTGTGCCAATACAAACCAATGCTTTATAATAAAGAAACAGCGCATAATAATAACAAATCAACTGTGCATAATAATAACAAAGCAGTGTATAATAATAACAAAGAAATGCAAATTAATAACTAGACATTGCATGATCATGATGAACTTGGGAATAATAATAACGAAAAACCGTATAATAATGAACCGGTAGATAATAACGAAACATAATAGTTTTGACGGTAATGACACCCCATACTTACCAGTGAAATGTCCGTGAAAATTTTCTTTTTAACCTGGATTCTTCATCGTCAGATCCCTCACTATCACTTTGGGATGTGTTGTCGTTTCCTTTCATATTTTTTCTTCGTTTACTACAGCCCTACGTACGAGTTTCCTCATTTTCATAATAGCCTTACAACAACGTTACCGAGAAAGTGGTCACTCCAATATGGCGCAGATTGAATTTCGCGGGCTTCATTTTCTCCCGCACTCCAACCCCTGGGTCGCGCGATCCAGTCCTATTTTTCAGATCAGTGGGTGCAACGTTTCCTTTTTCCTTTTCTTTAAGGATCGACGTTGTTCTATCCGTTGTAAACCATTCAGGTACCTGATTTGTGAGCAGGCAGTCCTGCAGTTGTACAGCTACCCTCTCTGTACATCATGTCCAGGTGCTTTCAACTCAGCTATATTCGTCAAATGCTTGGTCACCATCGCTGGAGTTACCACCAAGTAGTTCTGATTCTGCACACAAGTGAGCTTGCTTGCCACATCTTTCAGCCAATAAGCATTGCTGTTGTGATTTACTGGGTTATCCCAGATGCAGGCCCAGAATGTCTTGCTTTCGGCTGGATCTGGGATCATGGTGTTCTCAGTCTCCATATCGTCAAGTTTCTCACAAAGGCGTTCCTGATTTGACCGAAACATCCTATTAACCTATATTGCTCTATCCTGCTTTCATACCACCTGATCTTCTTATTCTTTTCCAACACCCTCTGCTTTAATCTTCCAGGTTAACTCCTTTCTACTTCAAATTATATCTATCTTCTAGACACTCCTGAAAGAATGTGTTATTGAACTGACCAGATTTTATCCTCTCTATCCTGCTTGTCTTTTCTTAACTGTGCAACCTGGCCATTTAACCTCCTCTTCCACCAGGGTACAACCCTTTCCCTCCTCTGTTGCTATTTAATGCCAAGTCTCTTTGCAACTACCTGTCCTGAAGCAAGTAATAGCTTGTTGGTCTGTGTAATATCTGTAGTTTCTATGAAAGCGAGCACCTTGATTACTTCTTTCACTTTTTCTTTCAACCTTTCCCTTTCAACATATCTTAAGTTAGGAGTATATTCTTCATCCTTTTATCTTCTTTGGATCTCCTCGATACTTCATCCTTTTTCCATATCAGCAATTACTTCCTCAGTGCTCATTTCATCATTAGATGAATCATGCTCTCGGTGGTCAGACATTCTCAGTGTCCGTTTGTTCCCTCACTTCACCCTCAAAACCATCTTGGTTTCCCGCTTCATCGGAGTTTGCCGCAGTCTCTCCGCCTTGCATTTCTTGACCCACTTCTCTCCTTATCTCTTCCAGTTCTACCTCGGATAACTACCCATTTAATTTAATCATTCTAGCTTGGTCAGCCAACCTCTGTTCAGAGATTTCAAAACCCCCCACCTCTTTCCAAATTCCAAGCATCCTCTTCCTATACTCCCGTTTTTTGGATTAATCTTGCAGAAACACTTCATTACAATCCTGTTGACTTCTTTACTCCATTTCAATCTAGCTGTCGCTTGATGATGACCTGGAGGGGGCTGCTGTCGCCCCACTTCCATGCCGAGCGAAGCACTTTCCCTAGTAGCTCCAGTCCCATTAACGCCGTTATCGCTTGTTTTATGATATGCACCTTCCATGTTCATCATAATTGAGGTTTAACATCACCAGAAAGCAGGATTGTCATTCAGAGTTCCCTTCTCCTAGGTGGGTTGCCTACCAAAGTTAACAAGCCTCACTCACCCGATTCTTGTTATACCCCTAACAGGGGTAACTTAGGGGTTGCTAACACTTGCCAACGGTGTCACCCGGGACTCTGGAGGGCGGGATCGTCCAAATTCTTGTTTACATATCGCTTAAACACCGAGGTTAAGGTATATAACTGACTTACACATTATCGTTGGTGAAGTTTCGAAAGAAGTAATTAACTTGCCCGACAAACGGACAGAAATGGGGAAGTTTCGGTGGAAAGTTCATGAATATCTTTATGAGGTTTATAAGTTAGTTATAAACCTCTCAAGAACAGAAACTGAGCCAACGATGACATAATAAGTCTTATAAACACGTAAAACATCTCACATTTTAAGTACAACTGAGCAATTGCTCATATTGAGACCACATGACTTAGCTCGGGAAACGCTATCGCCTACCTTAAATTCCTTTGTTGTTGGCCATTCATGAAACAGTCCTTGCTTCTTTGTAAAACGTCTGAAACGGACTTTTTATCTTTTCAACTAACCCTTCGGTAGGTATGAAGAGAATTTACATACTTATGACCTTTTTAGTCGGATCCGATTCAACACTAATTTTGTGTTCAAAAAATCTCGTCCGACCCACCACTCATCTTTACCAAGTTTCAGCATATTAAACCAACCAAACAAATCACTTTGCAATTTAAATATACCTCGACAAAACCCTACTACAAATGTTCATACTTCTATTGTATTATTTCAGCGCTTTAAATACGCATTCGGGAAGATCCTCAGAACAAAAGCATCTCCTTGCAATTGTCTCTCGAATCAACGTCGTCCATGTGAAGTATAAGTAAGTTATTTTGAGGCCACCCGGGGATATGTGATTCATTCACCTTGGGCTACGCCCTCGGTGAGTAAATCACATATCCCCTCGTTGCCTCAAAATAACCTATACGTATATATATATATATATATATATATATATATGTGTATGTATGTATGTATGTATGTATGTATGTATATATATATATATATATATATATATTGAAATCATTTGGTTATAGAAACACTAGTGTTATATAGAAAAAAGTAGGGTTTAGTAATCATCTGAAGAATTGCAACAATGGGCATTTCAAGATTATGCCAATTTACCCATGCAACAATTCAAATAGACTGTTCAGGGAAATGAAAGGAAAGGAACTTATTTCGCTACTAAAACCGGACTTAAACTTGAACTAATTATTCCAACCAAGCAAACTTAACAGATAACTAATTTCTAAATTTAGCCACCATACATGACATTAACCCTTTCATCCATACCGTTGTCGTGCAACAACAAATTACAACAATAGAACTAATGAAAGAACAAAGCAAAAAACAAAAGAAAACAAAGAACAAAAGAATAAAAATATCATGTATGAAAGGGTTAAAATAACCCTATAATTAGAATAAGAACCAAATGAGGTTAACAATAGAATATTCATGCCATTATAGACCATATAATAAAGTAACGCAACCACTCTGTATATACGCACCTGAAGAGCTTCCAATAAAACGAAAACGTTTGTGCCAAAAGATTGGCTACTTCTTTTGGTTGTTTACTAAGCCCTACTTTATATATATGAGTTAAAAATGTGCAATCCAAGCATATTATGAGATTTCTTGAACGCGGTTCTCCGGATTTACGGTTTTGGTCTTGAGCTTTCAACTCGATTCATCAAGCCGTCGTCAGATGTGAATGGGAGCTTTTGCCCGTAAGCACTTGTGCCAGCAGTCTTTGTGAACGTCTGATAGGTTGGGGTGTTGCTAATTCGTTGGGTTTGTTTGTTGGATTTTTGGTGTTTGGTGGGTTGATAGCAACATTCTCCGGTTGTGTAGTGGTTGTGAGAGAAGGTTTTGGACATTGGCTGGGGTAGAGGCGCTTCGGTTGGAGGTAGGTTTCTGGGATTTCTATATGCCGGTTGATCGTGGAGGATTGGATGCTGTGCCAGGCTTATAGAAATTCGCGTGCATGTCTTGATTTTGCGTGGCCTGAGACACATCCTGCTGGCATAAGTGCTTACGGGCAAAAGCTCCCATTCACTTCAGACGACGGCTTGATGAATCGAGTTGAAAGCTCAAGACCAAAACCGTAAATCCGGAGAACCGAGTTCAAGAAATCTCATATATATATATATATATATATATATATATATATATATATATATAGTATATATTTAAATTATAAATTGAATAAAAATCTTGTACGATTTAAGCGGGAAGACTGTTGTCTGAAGAGGTGTAATTAATTTACATCGTCTTCGCGCTTGAATGACACTAGGAACAAAAGAGAAAATTAGAGAACAAAACATAAACAAGGAGAGAACAAAGAACAAAGGGAAAATATTAGGGTTACATGATTAAGGTTAACTTATACGATATGATTATGCGATTGTGACGTAACGGCCCAGTTCGTTCTTACTATTCGTTCAGGAGAAAGAAAAATGAACAAGAAAAACATGTAAAAATATTTATAACTTTCAAAAAATTGTTCTACAAGACATGATTTAACGACTTATAAAATTATTTAACAACTTTGATTAAGAAATTCACGTAAATTTGAGGATTAAAGTAGAATTTTCGATCTTCTATGAAAAAAAGAGACTGCAGTAGTTTAGAATGAGATTGTAACGTCTTTCGCATCGACACAACACGCAGTTTTTCTTTGTAAGTGACAAGACACATAAAGGTCAAAAGGTTTGTCCTCTAACCATGTCGAATTACTAAAACTAGCCACTGAAAGGGAAGAGATCGGTCAGAAAATGGACAAACGTTGGCTATGATCAAAACCATACGCGAGGTATAGTGACTACGTATTAATTCACTGCAAACTAAGATCACCAACCCTTCCGGATAAATACAATACGAAGTGCTAATATGAACAAACAATCAAGATTAATAAAAATACGGTGATCTGGTTACAACCTCAACCTGAAGCCTCGTTCACACGAGTGATACAAACGCAAGCGCAAGGACAAGCAAAATTTACGCGTGGATCTCGGTAAAATGCACATAAAAAAACATATGCACAGGTACAAGACATAGGAAACTTGTTTTACTTTTTGAGTAACCTTGTCCTGGCGCTTTTGCCGGCGTTTGCGGCCGCTATCCCGTAGGAATACCTGCTTTGTCTTATCTTTTGTGTCGTCGTTGTGTCTGTGTTGGCTTCACTCCTGTGAACCACGCATAAAACAACTGCAAGAAATCACGTTCGCGTTTCTCTATTGATCAGCTACAGCTACGGGTTAGTCACAAACTAAAAGCCTTGTCCAAGGTAACAAATTATCAGTAGTGGCAAAGAACGAAAAACACAGCAAAGTTCCTACTATAGTGACAAATTTACCTCAAAGGCCATTCAAAAAATCACCTTACACTTCGTTTGCAAAGTTTTGTACATCGCTCAGATCAGCAACGACGGAAAAATGTCATCGCCTTACTAGTGATAACTGGTTAATCACTGGCATAGGGTCTGCGTTGTGTTGTTCTCCACGTTTCCATGTCATGCTGCCTTGAAGTGACAGGTCAAGAAATATAGGGCCCAAGACTTTGAATTCTGTTTGCATAGTTACGATAGCAATTTTTTGCAGATACGTTCTACGCAGAATTAGTAATCAAGCTCACCAATTTTTTCCCATGGTTGATACTTGGTTCAAAAATCATTAATGATTCACGTGAAATTTTTGCGACTCCGAAAACTTTAATTATCAAAACTTTTTTTCGTCAATTAAAATATAAAGGTGCTTTTTTAAGCTATTTAAAAAAACTCGCAGTGTGTGTTTTATCGGACCTAAAACACTTGACCGTCGCTTCGTGTTTCAAATTCGGTAAAACACTAGTGATGGTGTTTTAAATATTAAACGTATTCCGCACCAGTGTACATAAGTGAAGTGTACTTGCACATCTTAACTTCAAAACGGATCTCGTTAACCGTTAACCTACTGTCTAAAATTCATAATTCACTATTAGTTGATTATACACTTGTGTTCTCGCTCATAAACAAGTCACTTATACTGAAGCGAAATGCTCCGTTGGTTATCAATGCACCCCAAGCCAATACTCTATTAAAAAGCAACCTTTTGGTGAAGTTAGATGTAGTTTCCCAGCCCACAAGCCGACAAGCGTAAAGAATTTTCACTTTGAAGTTTCTTGTAAGCTGGTCGTCGACGAAAACAGAGCTCGCAAATAGTTATTTTGTGGTATATTCACAAAAAAGTATATTCACAAATAGTTGGTAGAAAACATATGTTTGTTTCAGTCTGACTTGGTTACAAGCGGAACAGTCTGCACAAGATTGACATTAAAATAGAGCACTTTTTTGTAACAAGTTATGGTGTAAAATAAGCCACTACGCCTCTGAAATCAGTAAATTGCTCGTTTTAACATCCAACCTGTACTATTAGATGCAACTTGTATTATAAGAGCATTGCAAGACATGAACAATACTTAGTGTGTCGCAAGAAGCAAAATATCATGGCTTCCATTTTTCCTGAAAGTTGGCAATTTTTGGTTCGTTGGTTGCACGTAAATAGTCCTCTTCTTTGATCCCAGAATGCAAGGCAATTCCTCTTCGATAGTTACCTTAGGTGGTTCACGCTTTACCCTAAAAATAATGATGATAATGATATTGATAATGATAATAATAATAATAATGATAATGATAATGGAGTAAGGGATGTACATCCCTCTGAAGTCTCTGAAAGCACTCCCCAACGTGTATATCCAGTTTGACATTAACAGTAGTCTGTTACACTTCCCCACCGGTTAAGGTCAGTTTAGGTGTGCCACTACAAGGGTTGAGACTGAACATTGTTTATTCTTAGACAAGTGCTTATCTGTTTCAGCATTTAAGGCTTGTCCATCCTCAACCAACTGAGGTCAGGGGCATCAGACTGCTGTTCAGATTGTCTTTTAGTCCTTGGGCTGACAGGGCAGGTTTGCCAACACCTGAAGGTAATGTACTTGGAGCTGCTAGCCAATTAAGGCAAGCTGAAGCTTTGGCTACCTGTCTATCCAGCTGGCAAGGCAAGGGCGCCACTCCCTAGGTCACCTTATGAAAGCCTGCTCGTTTTATAGAGCTCACTGGTTCCGTGTCAACGTCCTGCCTACCTAATTCTGGTTTTATCTCGGAGTTTCCTTCTTCTATATAAGTTGATATTCAAAGCTAAAGAGTCTTATCTACCCTTGGTTTAGGGGTTGATGGCACTTGCCAAAGGTGCAACCCCGGACTCTGGTGGGCAGGAGCGTCTACATTCCCGTAGTAGGTATAATGATAATGATAATGATAATAACAACAATACGACAAAAAGGAGTACGCAACCAATTTTTCATCAACGCGAATAGATCTCAGGTGTGGGGATGGTTATTGGTGTTTACGAGAGTGAAATTGTAAATTCGTGATTTAAAACTTTTTGATGTGTGTTACATTTTCATGATTTTTAAATTTTTCTAATTCCTGTTACTTGCTATTTTTGCTTTATATAACATAATGGGATCATGTCTAAATTATTCATGATTTTAATGAACTCAGGCTAAGTTGCTTAGACATGTCTTAAAGAGATTAATCTTATTACAATTTGCATTATTTTCTCGTCTTAAGTGTATTTTTGTCACACTGTTTTGAACATGATCTCGTGATACCATCGATGACTCTAGTCTGAACAGATAGAGTTAAAACTATGCGGGCGTCATGGAAAATGGCTATGAAAGAACAAGTGAGAGAGTGAACCAGAACCGTTGAAGGGCTTTCGTATCAATGACAGTTTTTTTTTTCTGAATTTAATTGTCTCAATCCTCGTACAAGCTAAAAATGCACGCTCTGTATCATGCAGACCACATATCACAACTGTTCAAGAAATAGTCGAAACCCTGAAAACACCATGATGGCCAGAGTGCATACTGATTGATATTTGTGCAATGGGTGACAACATCGTCTGGCTGTTGTACCGATGTTGGATCGAGTGAAATATGGCAGGCACGTTGCACCATTCTTGCACAATTGGGGTGAACAAATGCAGTATATGCTTTATTGCATCTCTGCTCACAGACTTCGAATGTCCTGTGGCGATAATACATGAACCAGCCTGTCATTTATCAAACTGACAGAAGTAGCACTGGCAAACCAACGTATTTAAAAACTGGTACAGCAATGACAAGTCAACAGACTTAAAATATCATCATACATTGGTAAATAATTATATACAGTCATACTGTGCTATACTATCACAGTTGATATCTACCCAAACTGTTTATATATCAGGTCTGTATGATACACTCTGGGCCATCATGATGACGTAACAGGTCACTAAAGTTTGCTGAACAGAGAATGTCTTTTAGCGATTGGTTGTATTTCATAACACCATCATCCAAGTGTCCTTGAATAGGTAAGCAAAAAAGCTATAGGCCATTTAGTCAAGCATAGAAGTCTTCAAGACAATATTCCGATCTACGCAAACTGTCAGCAAAAATTGCGCTTTTTAAGGGATAATCGAGAATTTGATTGGTCGCAGTTGTTCGATCCCACCTATGCTAAAGCTCCAACCACGAAGTCTTTCATTTTGTGTTGCCAAATAAAGCACTTCGCCAAAGCAAGACTCACAAGATTGCTGAGCGTAACGCTGACGCGATTGGCTACTTTTTGACTCTGATTTCATTATATTGACGTAATTTTTCGTGATTTTTTCCGTGACATTTTTGACGTATTTTTTTAACCTCTTCTTCACCACAATTAGATATGCATGTCAACTAAATCTTCTATACAAGAGTGGACTTTCTCAAACTCATTAATAACTCATAAAGCAAAAACAAAAGAAATACATAATCAGCATTTAGAAATTGGAGGAAGATTGCAGCTGAATTTTTCCAACTTTCGGTTGGATTTTCGCCTAAAATACTGGTTCGTTTGAGAAGTAATTTCAAACACCCGTTTAGTGTTCTTCCTCCGATTTCTAGATACCTCAAAACTCGTTAAAAAAACTCGGCTTCGCCTCGTTTTTCAACTCGTTTTTCGGTATCTAGAAATCGGAGGAAGAACACCAACTCGTATTTGAAATATTACTTCAAGTCTCGTAGGTAACCACCAAAAGGTTAATCGTTTTATTTTCTTTTTTTTTTTCTGGCCCCAATTATTTTATTTATTTTTATTTTTTATGTAATGGATTTTTCAATTTTGTGGCTTTTCCGTGATTTTTTTTTGTAAAAACACCCGGACGAGGATGCTTCGAGGATAAAAATTTAAAAAAAGATCGGAAAAACATTTAGGCACATATGGTCAATATGACTTCAAGGACTCCTCGTAAACCATGACTGTTGTTTACCTCACGACATTTTAAAGACAGAACGAGAGGTACATTAACATCATTCGCATTTTGCGGGAATATATTCTCCAGTGAAAGAGTTAATGCGACAGCAAAAACGTCGACTTACTCAGTTTCGAATTTTTACTGTACTGCATCGCAAAACTGAATTTCTAATTAGAAATAACAATTGTTTTACTTTTTCCTCAGTCTTAGCTATTTAGGGTAACAAAAAGAATATTTCTATTTAAATTTCCCACAGTAAGTAACACTGAATAAATTTTGATGCTTGTGTCCCGTGTTAACCTTTATGTCATTTGTTTGTTTTTACACACTCTTTCTCATTTCTGATATCACGTTCAGTTGCACCGTAAAGAGAATACTGGAGGTATCGTGCTTATTCCTACATTGGCGACGCCTGTAGTCACAAAAACATTGGTCACTTTTGTATTTTTTAGCCAAGATCATCTTAACATTTCAATAGTGCTACCTATAAAGGCTGTCAAAAAGCTTCGAACTGTGTAGGGAAGATGTCAAAACATTAAAATGCTTGATTTGGAACTACTATAACTACATTTTTTTAAATGCTGTAGAAACCATTTTAGAATTTCTTAAAAAGGAAAACTAACCCCCCGGTAAACATGAGCCTTACCAGCTAACCCTAGGTACACTAAAGTAAATGGTTAGAACCTGAGAGTATCGTGAGATGTTTGCATAAGTTGATCGTCCAGGTTGGTGTAGTCTTGAAAGACTGTTGGTGTTGGCAGAAGTGACAGACGTTTCGACAACCTCAGCGGCGGTCATCTTTATCAACTTGACTCTGAAGATGACCGCGGCTAAGGCCGTCGAAATGTCAGTCACTTCCACCAACATCAACAGTCTTTTTCAAGACTACAACCTGGACAATCAGTATTCACAGACACCTAGACACACTCTTAGTTCACGCTAGTCATTTTAGAGAACGTGGATCCGCATCAGTATTCTACAAAAAACTCTTTTTGAGAAGCAAGCTTTAGCACCATTTCGTTAATGTAAGAAGTATGAAACATGGACAGTAGGAATAAAAATGGATAAATTGGATTCAGAATGCTTGTGTAAATACGTACTTTCTAATTCTTTGAAAAGCAACAGCCATGGCTTCCGTCACCCGATTTTCGTTCCTTGGATTGTGGAAACAAACAACAAGATCATTTCCAGGTATTTTCAGCACAAATAACTGATCGATACCAGGTGTGATTGCTATGCCGGTTGCCTGTAATATAAATAATCCTGTAAATCAAATTACGCTTCAAAGATGACGTCCTGTTCTGTATTCCCAATCCCGCCCTTTCACTTCACAATATATTGTTGCAACTCCTTTCCAGGGTCGGATTAAGACTGCGTGGGAAGGGGAGAGGGAGGGGGAGGGCGGGGTCAAATTTTGTAGGTGGCCCTCGATTGTAATCTATTTTAACTTTTCAGTTACTTATATGATCACTCAAATACTTTGACCTTCAGGAGTGGTATTAAACATTTTAACCGCTCAAGGCCACGTATTGCCACTCAATGACACACTGGGAGCGTGATGCATCATACTTCTACTATAAAGCAGCTCGCGAAATCCCGGATTGAATATACAATGCTTTGTTTTTTGAAACTAAAAAATACAATCTGGCGTCCCTAAATGTAGGAGGCCAGCGCCCAGGACCCGGTGGCCCCGCCCTTAATCTGCCGCTGTCCCCTTCCCATCCTTTCTAATAATTACTCGTTCCATTCCGTTCCGTTTCATTTCCCCTTCTCCCACCTTCCCTTTCATTGCATCTTACAAGCTACTCCATCCATATCACCCTTCCCTCTATCCCATGCGGTCCTAAACCGTTCTACTGTGTGCTTTCATTCCAATCTGGTTCTTTTTTGCCGGATCAGTTCGATTTTCACCCACCCCTATTAAACCGTTTGCCATCTCATCTTACCTTACTTCACACCGACTTCATCCTAGAGTACCTTTCACACATTACGAATTAAAGTATTATATAAACATCTATTAACCTTCGTATTTCGATCTCGTTTAATCTCATCTTGTCTAATCACACGTCATTTCATGCAACCTCGCCGAGTTCACTTGGCCTGACTTCACCTTACTTCATCTACACTCTTTTGTATACTACCTCATTTTCTGGCCATCACTTCTTTCCCTGTTACATCAAAACCCTTAGATTTTTCATTTTTAAAATGACACATAGAAAAGGTCGTTATTGGAATACCTCAACATAGCTCAATTGTTTCAGAACTTTGAACTTTGAATTCAGCTTCAAGATACACGTATCCGTAAACAAAAGAACGCGGTCTGTTACTTGATTGTGGAGGTTAACCTAAATAAAAAAAATTAAGAAATACAATTAACGAGCGTAATCGTCATATGATTTAACATGGCCCTCACTTTTTGTCTTACCTTTTTAGCTTCTGACGAGAACAAAATCGTCTTGAATTGATACTTCACTTTATAACCATCTACCATGAAACGGTACTTCGTCGCGTTCTTGTTCTCGGTGTCCTACATTGCAAAGTAAAATGACATCACTGATTATCCAAGGCATAGGCTCAGGATAATTCACGTTTAACAGGACCCAAACTAAAGCGAAAAAATGCCAACTTTGTTTGACGAATACCTGGACTGTACCAAATGGATAGAGGCTGGGTGTTAAGGTGGAACAGTTAAAACAGACAGGCTTCAAACGTCAAATTATACAGTTGATGGCACCGAAAAGCATGGCAGCTGAGCACTTTACAACAGTGCTTTGGAAGATTATGATTTTAGTTTCAGTTAAGCCGGTAAGATCTTCTTACAGAGTTTAGTTTTTTCGCACACCTACCAATATTTCAGCAACACACAGCGTTCACCGCAGGCAAAGAATTATGGTAAAATGTACAAGTCGTAATCTTTTTTAACCTAGTCAGTTCCCTGTCGCGAGATTATAAGCAACGGTTGATTTGTGGCTAAATAAGTTTCCTGTTTCGGTCAAGTGAATTTCAGATTGGTACATCCTTTTCCTCCGTTCACATACAAGTACTTAGCCTGTGACGATGTTACGTAGTAAGAGAAAGATGTAACGTCAAGAAGCTTCGGGCTTTACCATACTCGAAACTCATCTCCGAATGTTTTCTGGTGATACCTTAGATTATATTTAGTCAGTGGCACATCCAGAGAAAAACAAGCGTGGGAGGGGGTCCTGGGGGTCCATGTTGGTCAAAGACACAAAGATACTGTAAGGTGTGGAAAACTTCTTAGTCCTGCAGTTCAGACTTCAACGTTTCTGCAGGACGTCTAGACCAGTGGTTCCCAACCTTTTGCTTCCCAGGGACCCCTTCACTGATTTTAGAAAAACTTGGCGGACCCCCTTCCCAACTGAAACTGCAGCTTCGCCGGTTTCATTGCTTCATTGCTTAAAATATCTCCTCAAAAGATGCATTCAGGTTTGCTTTGCTCAGTTCGGCATGGAATAAAACCAAATTTTAAGTACTCAACATTGTATCCTCGTAGTTTAATCTTCCCAGTGGCAGATCGTTTCGAACCCATGATTAATTTATGGTCAGATAAACGCTCGAGAACTTTTCCTGTACGAACAAAGCTCGGGGTGAAAAGGCGAAGCGTGGTTGCATGTAACATGAGATGAAGGTGTGACCTGTTAAAATCTCAAAATTACGAGTTCTTATGTTTCACTTATACCCTTCGCAATTTCCGATATTGACTGGTAGTTTGCAATAAAAAATAGTTGAATCAATATTGTAGGTTGTCATTTGCCAAAAAAAATAGTTACCTTCTGCAGACCCCGTCCCTTTTGCGCGGACCCCTGGCGGACCCCTTAGTCTTGGCGGACCACCAAAAATTGTTTGCGGACCCCAGGTTGGGAACCACTGGTCTAGACGATGGTAGGACTCTATCGTTTGAAGGAAGACTGCAACTCCTCACCTGGAGGTATTCTCTTCATATTTGGGCGAACCTAGTTGACCATACTTCTGAAAAGCGGGAGGTCCGAATCCCACATTCTCCCTGGTGGCCTCGCCACCGTATTTAGTCTTGATTTTTGAAATATTGCGGACCAATAATACGTAAAGTTTAAGTTCATTGATACTGTTTTCAGAGGCGTTCTCAAGCACATTTTAGTTAAAAATTGTTCAAATTAAGGTACTTAGACTACTAAATTGTTGATGTTCATATATACGTTGAAAAATAGCGGACTAGACAGACAGAGGCTACGAATTCATAGACAGAAAAGACATGTGATCACAATATAGGACAATATAAAGATGAAGAGGCCAGTGGTACAAACGCTTTCTACTTACAAGAGACATGTAGTCCCCTTTCCAACTTCGCTTACATCCCCATTCTTTTCTTCGCCCATCAAGAGCTTCTGCTGCAGATGCTTTCATATGTACTTCATTTCTCTCGTGCTCCGGTATTTTAGAGATGATCAACCACGCGCGCCATCTGTAAAAGACAATTCATAATTGTGATAAGAAAGGTAACGGCATGAAAGAAATGAGTTCATTGTTCCCAGTAGCGGATGGGGGATCTGCGGACATTTATTACAGATCTCTGCTTAATAACCGAGGGGCATGCGCCAAGTCTGCTTGAACTTTGTAGCATGAATGACGTCTGCGGACCTTTTAGAAAGTTTGGCAACACCATGTATGTGACGCAGTTTAGGATAAAGGAGACTTCCATGAAGTTATCTTTGTTTTGGGAACAGAAGACATTCACAAAAGTGCTTGACGATAGTAAGTTTCAAGAAACTGTATTTGAAGCTAAGAATCAGTTTGATGTCTCCAGTAGCGTGTATTGCGTTTGATTTTTCGCTTTTTTGAGATGAAAAACAGAAAAAAAACTTTCTAGATGGCTGATTCTCATTTTAGACTGTGCGTTCGTGTTTATGAATGGGCGTTTGGAGATATGGTGTTTATCTTCTCGTGTTCAATTTGATCTGCCACGAGTGGTGTAGCCAAATCGAACAGGTCAAATTGAACACGAGAAGATAAACTTCATATCTCCTCACGCCAATGCGTTATTCTCTATACACTCGATAAGTGAAAGTCGTACCTTACGTAGGTAAGAGGTGATCAGGTTTAATTGATACCATGAACGGAAGGCTATGCTTTTACCGTCTTAAACATTAGGACAATAGTTTTTTTACCAGACCGGTCGTCCAATAATCCAAAAAACAGTAGCTTATCCAGCGTAAAACGAGTGGGGAAGGGGGGGAGCCTCGGGGTCAATTTTGTTCAAAGACACATAGATAATGCGAAGAAGCGTAGCTCTAACGTTTCCCCAGAGAGAAACTATATATAGCCTCTTCCAGACGGTTGTAGGATTGAACTGCTTCCCAGGAAGACTGCAACCCCCCATTTGGAGTTATTCTGTTTATATCTAAACGAATCTTGTTGATAATCCTTCTGAAAAGTGGGAGGTCAGGACTCCCCCATTCCTTCCGCGGCCTCACCGCTGCAATAAACTCAAACGCTCATGTCCTGAGAATGGTCATATTCCGACAAGGAGATTCACCAGGGAACCAATGACTTGGACTTCTCCAACTTCAAACACACTCGTATAGTTCACTGACTTACGTCAACAAATACAACGAAAAACAACATTCTACGGATGACAAGTGACAGGAAAATTGCATGGTGGATCGGCGTTTTTAATTGTAATTAGTTGTTGTAATCTATTAATAAGAGAGACTGTAAAAGAGACTATTAATAATAGTTATTACCTCAAATGGACAACCTTCAATTGATTTATGAATGCCTCAATGGCCTTTGGAGGAACTGGCCAAACAACACTTAATCCATAATCTGGCATTGATTTGACGTTTCTGTAAATGAGAATATTGAGAATGAGAGTGGTTTATAAAAAAGTATAAACCGCCAGAGGATATCAGGTGAACAGGAAAATGGGTTTGTTGCAGCAGCGTAGTGATAACGGTCTGACAGGGAGAGAATGCATGCAAATGTGTGCACGAACCCCCTGGATACCCTCTTGAGTATGCTCTATGGCCGTGGTGGTTCAAACTTACGACTTTATTTGGCGCCAGAAAGTTTCGAAACAAAAAAAAAAGAAAGAATTAAAAATACAATCTTTTACTGACCGATGTGCTAATAAAATGTGCCAAAAAAGTCTGCTTGGTAAACAGGTGCCCCGAAAAATATACCTTTCCGGTATTCACTCCAATGCCCATGAATAACGGATTAGAGTAAAGGCCTGAGTAGGTAATACAGCGTAAACGTCTGAGAATATCTAGCCAGGCCTCGGCTCTAAGCCATTGTCTGCGAATACAAGAGCGAATGCAAGGTCTATTGCAGGTTTGTAAAAGAACCTGAAAAGGAAGGCGCTGGAGGAACAAGGTTAAACTTTTGACGGTAGCTTGTTACCATTTGCTAGAAGTCAATTTTGGGATCACTGGCAACGAAAGATGCCGGGACTAATTCTTGAAAACAAAAGGACAAGGGAAGGTGCACTCCGCTGACCTCGGGGCCAAAATTTCACGGTGTTAGATATGGAAATAAAACTGTCCCATTTCAGTTTTATGATGTTATCAATAAAAATATCAAAAAAGGATAGAACTTTCTTTAACCTTTACTTAAGCGAGATAACAAGCATGTGTTTAATCCTAGGCCTGAAAATATTGAGCCAACAGGACCCCTCGTCAGTTAGTCCCCTATTCATCCGCCTTTGTTTCGTACAATTAACTTTCTTTCGTTACAATGAAAAGTAACTTTCAATTTAGGTCACTGGGGTCTTATATACTGGCTTACGGAGAGGAGAATGCTAAAGACCATGTCATACCAACATTCAATGTGTTGCTCCTTACCTAAACGCTTCAATAATTTTTTGCAAGTAAACTTTCATCTTCCAATGACGATAGCATGCTAGTATTTTGTTTCTAGCTCGCAATCGTCGCACAAATAGACGAGCAAGGCCACCTCGGATATTCTGGATAAAAATGTCACAAAGATTAGAGCTGCAAGCATGCTCAGAAATAGTTACATCAAACATAGGTTCAAATATTGAACAATATATTAACTAGAAGGCTGACTTCAGTCAATAGTTGTGCCAAAAATGAGAAGCCAAACATGACGGACAAGGAGCCCACTTTGGATGGCAGTTTTAAGCCTTTACGCGATCTTTTTTGCAGTTCATTTTGTCTTTTTTGCTGAGAAAATTTTCATATTGAATATAATAAGCATCCAAAAAGAAAATTTTAGAGTTTTAAATCTGCTTAAAACCACAATTATTTAGGGGGAAGTCTTAAAGAAGGTATTTCAAAGAAAATTAAACGCAAAACAGAAAAAAAAAAATATATATAGTTTGTTTGAAGACAAAAAACGAAACTTTATTTTTGCCTACGGAAACCGTGTTTTTGACAGTTTATTTAACTGGTTAAGTAGCACACTTTATCCTACTCACTGTGAAGTATCTGTTCTAGACCATATCTTTTTGAATAATAGAAATGTGTCACGATTTGGCGTTTTAGGCCGCAAGAAGACTAACACTGACGTCCAAGACGACCGGTTAGGAGATTCATGTCGAGAAAGACTTCCATGGCTAGCTTTTTTATGGTGTCACTTTTTGACTGGCAGTCAGACTTCCACAATTATTAAACAGTTGAATGGGTACAACTTGCTCGTATCCTGTTTATGCCTCGGAATAAACCTATTACAGGGATCGATAATTGCTTGCCATTCTCGCACATACCAGTAATATTTACGCCATTTCTACAACACAGGATTACTCTGTTTACACAGAATGATGTTCGCTAATGACTGCTTCGTGTACGACTAGCTCATGCCATGTCTACATCATAGAATGAAGTAATTTATCAGAAACGTTTGCTTACGATTGTGCCATACGTAAATATTTCATATATTCAATAATATCCCATGAAGAAAACACAAAGGAATGTAATATTTCATTAGTGCCTGTAAATATGATACAGAACTCATTTATTAAACATCGTTTCTGTATCACATTTACAGAGACGGATGTTGGATTAAACAGTTCTGTTACACATTTGCAGACACTGCTGCTGCCTTCTACATCACAGGTTTAACGATAAAACTGACTTCTTTTTATCTATTGAAGCTTTCAGTAACTTTTTACAATCATCCAAACATGACGTAGAGCAAGTATTTGAAGTGCTATATTTACAACATTCGACACAGAACGGCGACTCTTTTGGAAATAGTACATACATACATTTATATTGCCTATCATAAAAACTTTGAAATTTTCAAAAGTTTCGGGGAAAGCCTATTTTATGGCACAAAACATATCAACATATCAAGACCATTGTATCTTCATTTTATTCTCACTTCAACGGTCAGTGAAGATATGGTTATGTGCTTTTTGGTACATTCATTGGTCAGTCTCATGTGTTAAGGTTGATTGAACTATTCACAATTACACATTTACCTATACATGCTTTTTTTATATATGTTTATATTTGCCAAAATTTATGCAATTTCCGGTATATATATGCTTAACAGGAATCATCAGTTTAAAAACATTTATATAAACATCAAAATATCAAACTTTAAAAAAGTTCATTCATCAACGTTTTTTTATAAAAGTTTGATATTTTGGTATTACTAATTTATCATATACTCAATACCTGTATTTACATTTTAATAAATTTGAATATATATATATATATATGTATGTATGTATGTATATATATAAATATATATATATATATATTTATATAAATATATATATATAAATATATATATATATATAAATATATATATATATATATATATATATATATATATATACACATACATATATATATATATATATTCAAATTTATTAAAATGTAAATACAGGTATTGAGTATATGATAAATTAGTAATACCAAAAGAACAATCCGGTTTAAATGTAGATTTTATTTTGCTACGCATTTCACCACATTTCAGTGGTTCTTCAGGCTATGAATACTTGTATCGTGACGTCATGAATTGCTTGGTTAATCAGATAATTCTCTCACGGTGGAGTTCATTTCCGCTAATTATTGAGTCCCTTCCGCTAATTAGAATTTAATAAAGGCTTGAATTTCTGGATAAAATAGCTTTCTTTAGTCCTTCGCGCACCATCTTCATCGACTTTCATTTTGAAGAAAGGGTAGACAGTAAATTTGATCTCCTTATCGCCCGCACATTGTGCGATATATATATATATATATTAATATGAAATGACGTCATTCATGTTTCTATCACAGTAAAGACACACGAAAGCTATTTTCTATTTGTTTTACAAAATAACAAAGGATTTTTCGAGCGTCATCCATATCTCTGTACTCTAATACAAAATGAAAATGACGTCATCCATGTTTCTATACTCTGAGAGAAAATGAAGCTCGCCCAATCACAGCGTGCGTAGGACGCATGTTATTTTATAAATTTATATATTCACTGTTCACGTCATTTCTACAAATCCGTTTAAAACTACCCAAGACGCGCGACAATGACATGTGCCTTTCGCGTTCAAAAAACATAGCCGAATTAGAAGTCTTCCTTTGAAACAAGAGAACGATGCTCAAAATGTTAAATTGCAAAATACCAGGAATACTTATGTCAAAACATCGGTTTTGCTCCAAAACCTTATGCACGTCGCAAAATTTTAAATCAGGTTTATAAACTCCTGATATTTTGTGTCGCAAACTGCGATACTAAAGATGGCCCGTGTGACAAATATAGCACCAATCACATCGTCAAGAGTGATATTATGCCGAAGAAACAAAACCCGCACGAAGACAACTAAACTAATCAAAATGCAAGAAAATTCACTTTACCCTCTGCAAAAGGAGAACAATTTCCGGAATTTTTTCACTTCTTTTCTCTTCCAATAACGTTAGACTTTGGGGTGTACGGATGAAAATTTTCGTCTTTCCGTATGCAACGTCTTCACTCAAGCCCACGTCCGTCAACAATACTTCCACGCCATTTCTATCATTTCCGCTGTAATTTGGCCATGTGTTTTGAGAGATCATTTTGTACCTACAAATAATTCCACAAACATGCTTTTTAACAAGCAATTTATTTAACATGGTGATGTGAAAGGCTTAATGGGGTGGTCGTTCATCAGAAGCATACCACGCAGGTTTTTTCCGACTGAGGTCATTTTTCCAAAAATTATTTTCGGTGATGCTTTTCGGGATGCTACGGCCGGGTAGCTAAACTCTTGTGAATATGCAAAATACTGAAAATGCTTTTATTACGAATTTTAAGACTGGCCTCATGCAAACATTCCCTTTACTCCCTCCTTTTCATAACCGCACTCACATAACGCGTACTCAAACAGTTAAAGTAATAATCAAGGAACGAGCAGGAGTGCTTTATCGGGTTTAAAACACGAGGCGATGATCAAATGTTTTAGATTCCATAAAGCACGTACTGTAGGTTTTTTAAAATGACTTAAACGAACCCCTTACTAGACTAATTCGCGAAAGAAAGTTTGAAAATTGATGTTTTCTAAGCCGCAAAAATTTGAGGGGGGAAGTAAGCTTGTTTTTATCACATTAAAAAACACGACACGGTTATGATTAACCTTTGTACCTCCTTTATGAATTATTAATAAGTTTTTAAAATGTAAATAATAGGTCTCCTTATGTTAATAAATCTAAAGCTATAATTCAGAAACTCCAATTATTTAGAGCGCTCAGGTTGACAGTGAAGTACGGACCGCCACTCCGCGAATCGAGATTACCAAGCAAGGTAAGTGAATATTGTCTTAAGCCCTCGACCTTCGGTTTTCTACACTCCCATCAGTTTTTACGTCGAAAGAGCATTGGATCAGTACTCTAAAACTCGCCCAACACTTTTTCCTGTGGAACTGTTTTACGCAAGCTTAAGTAGCCAGAATACAGAGATAATCAACAAACTCGGACAAGTCATCTACGTATACCTTACACTTTGTAGTTTCTTTTATTTTAAATATATATAAAGAACGGAAGGCAATGAATAGAACCCGCATTAGTAAATATCGATAATATTCGTGTCAGTGAATACCAATGAAATCCAGTATTTTTCCTGTATATTACATACTAGGAAAGATCTATGCACCAGCCATCTATTTACGCCCAACTTCTAATTAGTTCCTCCTAACATAAGCTAAACATGCAGGGTTGATAACGTGGGGGGATAATATCGGAAACGTGGCAGTTAATACGATTCCTTTGAACGACATGAGCAATGCATTCCAATAGACTGATCTACCTTCGTTCTTTGTTGCCGCATTTTAGACTGTTTGAAGTTACTCTAAAGAATTAATTCACTTAATGATGTTCAGGGAAGCATCAAAGCAGTATTATTAACATGATACAAAACCATCGCCACAAAGAACATTGCAATGTAGTTAGAAATGGACAATTTGAATAGGAGAGTTAATGAGTCACTTCTTAATTTTTTTCGTGTTACTGTTAAGCATCGTTTATCGAAATCCCTCATTTATCCGCCATTTTGAATTGGGCATTTTTTGCTAACGTCAAAACCATTGTACAGCTTTATTCACGTTACTTTGTTCTTTCATACTCCGCTCGGTTTATATACTCTGTTAAAGAATGTCCAATTCATAGCTGGAGGTAATGCAGACAACCATCGCACATTCTTGAGATCTCATACAAAGAAAATTAGTGTAAACTCGCATTTATACCCTGGCTGTGAAGTCACGTCAGGACCTCCTTTCAGACTTCAAGATGGCGGGCTGCGACAACATTGCAACCTTGTAAAATTCAAATTACGCATTAGCCAAAAATGCCCCCCGTAAGGAAAACGTAGTTTCTTTCAAGCACCTGAAGAAATGGTCGAAAAAAGTGATATCAAAATACGTTGCCAACGTCTTTTATTGGTCCAGAAGAAGACTGAATGTCTAAATTTCTTACGAATCTAACCGCTCAACGACGATGAGTTAATACTACATTTATGTATTAGTTTGTGATTGGACATACGCGTCGTCAGTGTGCAAGGTCCATCATTTTGTTAGCCAACCTAAAAGTGATACTCCAACAGTATATACTTATACAAGCACCGACCACCACACTGCAACTCGTTGCGTTCTCAAGAAGTTAAGGTTACAGTATCGAGAAACAGAATCACTACGGGACGAGTATTCGGTTACGTTTCTTGACATATCAGAAATTAAGATGTAATAACTGATTATTTTCACAATGTTAATTTGATAAATGCACCCCTACTTAAGGCTAAAGTTAGTGAGTGTAAATTAAACAAAAAATTACCTCATGAGGAATCTAGGATACAACTGCCTATACGCAAACCCAGCTCTTCGTACCCGCACATTCTCCAAGAGCCCCAAATAGCTAACCTGGATAAGAAGAGTTAGACGTTAATCGAACGTTAATAAATTAGTAGTTATGAATCAACAACAGTGATTATTACTTTAATTTGTCATTGATTAGCCATTAACTTGAAATATAACCTGAGCCAAAATCTCTATAAAAATTGACTTTCTGTCTTTAAAGAAATTTATGAAACTTTTGTAAAAAAGAAATTTGAAAGGCATAACTTTAAGATGTTCCTTTTTTTGTCGAATCGCCCACTCAATTTTCTGAATAATTTACGAGGGGCTCGTTAGCAGGATTACTTTCAATGTATGACAATATAAGATGAGTCACTTCTTTGACAGTAAATTGATCCGCTTGATATTGCAAGTTGACCAAAGTTCGAATACCATGCAGTAAATGTGCTAAACCACAAGGGAGAAACTTCCATCCACGTATAAAAATATCAAGCAGGGATGGGCCGTGACCGTTTAAAGTGAGGGGTATTCATTGACTAACCGTGCGCGCCAGAGCGACCAAATTCTTAGTTTTTTCCTACACTTTATCGACAATTTCAAGTTATCCCCTAACGATTAACCGCTTTATGGCTTCACCTACCGATTCATGAAAAAGATGGGTTGTGAATGTCGTATCCATCTCCCATAAGGTATGCCCCTGGTATCATGAATACACTTTGCTAAACGACTTTTAACCCCACCGCCCTTCTACGAATAGGAAAGATAAAAATTTTTGTGCACAAGTTTAAAATGTAAAAAATTAAGATGTGCCACTGTGTCAATTGGAACACAAAGCCGTGCGAAGGTTTGGGTATACAACACCCTCACTTTTCCGTATATCCACGGATAAAGCGGTTATAGTTTGGTAGTTGCAAACTTGGATTGTCGGTAAATTCGGTAGAGCAGCATCTGTTTGAAACTAGAAAATCGAAGAATGTACTTTCCTGTTGTAAACGTTTTTTTGTTCCCATTCGTCAAAACAAAACTCCGTCTTGCAAAAATACAGGAACGGTACGGCAAAAATGGAAAGAGCTCCAATCTGCTTGGGAATGGTAGGAATGAATCTGCTTATGTAAACGAGCAGTTCTCCTGTCTTTATAAGAACCGGTATTTTTAACTAGCATGCTTGGATAGGGTTATAACTATCTCAACTAACTCTTTCCCAGCAGGATCAGTCTTCTATTATTTTACTCTGGCAAACGTCCGACGATTTAACTCGTCAAAGGGGGGTGTTCTGCAGGGAAAGGATCAATCAGTTCATCAAATGGCACAACGCTTGAAACAGTGCGCCGTACCACATATATTCTCCTGCAGATACAGGCTTAAAAGCAAATAATTTTTTCTCACAGCCTTGGTACAAAAGTTTGGATATTGTCCACATTTGACTCGATCTCTGTTCGAGGTTCAGCAACAACAATCTGAATAATACTGTGCCATGCTCGTTACGACTCACCTGATGTTTCACACGATGTTCGTCAAACAAAGCCGCTGATTTTATGTCATTTGGTTTTATACAACGGACGTAGTGGGGCTCCTAACAAAGGAAGAAATATTAAGTGAAGCATCCCTGTCAAAATAAGAAAAGAAAGGACGCAATTTTCTGTTGTAAGAGTTTCCTTGTTCCCAGAAGTTCATAATAAATTCATTTACCCGACCAAAATTTTGGGAAGGCATAGGAAAAAATTTAAAGAATTCAACCTGCCAGGAGCAATACGGACAAAGTTGCCGGTGTAAAAGCGCAGTTCTTATGCCTTTTAGGAACTGGAATCATATTTTTACACAGTTCAGAGACCTAGGTCTTGACGCAAAATGTCCCTCAACTACAAGCCTCAATCCACCGGTCATGCTTGTTTCTATACACATGTGCACAATTATGCAAATGACTCTCTTCAGATGATAAGGTAACTTCACAATCCCTACAAAGTATTAAGAGCCAAAAAAAGAAAAAAGAAAGAATGCACTTTTCTGTGGCAATGTTTTTGTTTCCAGACGTTTGTCAAAACAAAACGCAATTCACACGGGTAGAGACAATGGAACGGCACTGGAAAAAATAGATAGAGTCCTGTTCTGCTTGAAATGGTAATTGTCTCGGTAAAGGGGCACTTCTTATGTCTTTTCAGGAAGCTGAATCATACAGTATATTTACCCAGTTCTACAGCCTAGGTCCTGGCACGAAATACTGAAAATTAAGATGCACAAGTCCCAGAATAAACAATAATCAATGCAGTGGTCATGGTTCTTCTAACAGACAGACATACAATGTATGCAAATGATCCTCTCCAAATCCTGGACGTAAGATAATTTCAAAATACGTGGAAAAAAAACTATTTTCTCGAATACGTTTTTTATTTTACAGTCACTAACTTTCCCACATGCAATATAAAGCCATCTAGAGATTCTCCTTGACATAAAAACTTTTGCCTGTTAAATAGGCAATGGTTCAATAGTTGCGAACAAATGTACTTTTTAGTATAATGTAGGCAGATATTTCCGTCAACAAGATACTTGTAAAATGTCACTGTTGTTAGAGCATAAATTAGAAAAGTACCTTAATCATTAAATTCGCTACAAGAGCAATCATTGAATTCTTAAAGAGAGTGGCAACAGTCGGAGGTCTCTTGGTCACCTACACAAATAAAGAGAAAAAAAAACACAATATATCTAGGAGAGATGAGGCATTAAATTTCCTTAGATAATAGTATCCTCGAAGAAAAACGAGATGAACGCACTTACAACTTTGTTGGAAGGTGCGTCAATGCTTTCATTCCCCCGGCTTTTTAAAAACTATTTCTCCCTCAATATAGATGTCGTGGAAAACGAACTACTGGACAAAATAAAGGGCTTCACTTACCTGATGCGAAATAGGAATCAGGAAAAAAGTAATTTTATTATCGTGGATGTTTAGTGCTTAATTCTTTTGTCTTCGTACCCGACTTTTTGATTTTACTCGTCAAAGGGAAACATCTCGGACGGTTGAAGGACTGAATCGCGTTTTATTTCATTTTATTTTTTTTAAGAGGGTTTTCAATCAGTCCCTTAAGGTACAATACAATACTGATACTGTTTTACAAGAAGACATGAGTCCAGCTCAAAATGTTTATGAGCAAAACATTTTGACAGCAGACAAGCAAATCCAAAAACAAAAATCTCCATATTTGTTTAAATGCAACAATAATCAAATAATTAACCATTGTCACACGAAAATATATATATATATATGTACATATATAATGATTTTCGTCAACTTTGTACTCCTCACCCTGAAGGTGTTACACGAACAAAACAAAACGTTAGATGAGTTAATCTTTTATGAAATGGGCCGGCCTATGTCATGTGAAAGTAAATTTTCGAGTGACAGAATCATAAAAGTCAAGACCCAACCAGAACGAATATGGAGAAATGAAACTCTTGGAACCCCTGCTGCAAATTGAGCCCGCGACCTTTTGAGCCTGCTCAGTGCTATGCCAACCGAGCTACGAAGGGCATTGCCGAAAGCATGGTAACGAGTTCTGTTCCCATATAGATAAATGTCGATAAAGTGAAGGTATATTTGAGAAATATTAGGCATTTACACACAAATTCATAAAATGGGGTTTCTATGAGTCGAGAATAAATTTTCTAGTGTCACAATAAAACATTTTAAGGTGGTAACTGAACCGACGAGCCAGCGAATCTGGTGCAGCGTTCAGACAACCGAGCTACGAACACCGTTTCCGAGAGCGATGTCACACAAGCTCTGCATTTATGAGTTATAATGTCGGTATAGTGAATGGTATATTACAGGAATTTCAAAAATTCATCAATAATTCATGAGAAAACAATAAGGAAAATCATAAGCCTGTCGAGTGTCTAAATGTGATAAAAACAAGTTTACTTAATTTCTCCTCAAATTTTTGCAAACATTAATTTTCAAATTTTATTAGCGAATTAGCTTATTAAGGTATCGAATACTATCATGTTTTAAATCCGATAAAGCACAACTGCTCGTTTTTTAAATATTACAATAAGCGTATATGGTTTAGCATTTATAAATTTTAAGCTGAGATCACATTTTCATATCAGTTCCGCGTTTACCGCCAGGAAAGTCAACAGATATAATTTATAATTTAATACACTTACAAAGCTGCCACGAAGGTTCGTTTAGAGGTTAGATTGCGACATCCAAACAATTATTTCTCGTATATTAAGGCATGGCCACTAAATTATAATAAGTTTAAGTTTTAAGCACTATACACGTATCTCTTTTTAACATATTAGATAAGAAAAGCATGATGCCAATGCAGTCAATATGTGGCTGTAATTTATTAAAAAAATTTTTTTAAGCTTTCGTCTTTACAAAAAAAGTACTTAGTTTTAAAAGATACTTTTGTTTTTGGCCCCCGGATAATCCATATTAGCATATATCTTGCACGTGAATAGTGTTTTTTGCACAGTCTGATTGGGTCGCCTATCTCGGAATATCCTGCACTATTCACCTTCGAACAAAACAAGATGGCGTCCCTTTTTGTTTGAGTAACAGGGGAAAAACCTTTTTTAAAAATATAAAGTTGCCGTGCCATGCAATACCAAAAAAGCAACTAAATTTGGCAATAAAGTATTTAAAGATATGTATTACTTTTTAGCGATAAATGCACTCAGAATGTGTTCATGTTTTTTTATAAATGAGTGAATGACAAGCCGACTGAGTTCGGCAAAATTCTTTTAAAAATTCAAAAAAAAAGTATGTCAAAACAATTATGCGAGGTGTATGCTAAAATAATTATTCACCTCAGTACCGGTAAATGGTGTAGATATTTACCTCTGTCTCGGTGAATAATTGTTAATTGTTCATCTCTATTTTGTAAGAGTTCATTTATAACTTACCTTTGTAACAGCTTCCCTTCCCTCAGGCCACATCTCTTTTAAGGCTTGATGGTTACTTAAACAGGATAACAAAACAGAAAAGATGTAATTTTAATGTATCATAGATGCTTTCAAAATGTTTCAGGGTTTCACAGGTTTCTAAGTGAAAAATTATGAACTAAATTGACGTATTGGGGAGAAATTTCCTTAAACTTGTCAAACGACAAAAAAGGAGAATAGTTCACAAAGAACCATGTTCAACGATAGAGAATCAACAAAGGTTGGACAAATTATGAAACGAAACTTCACAATTAACCTACACTGCCGAAGTTAGCTGAAAAGTGTTGACTCGAGTGGGATTTAAACTCGCACCTTCGGGATACCGGTCCGCCGCTCTACCTGTTGAACTATCGAGTCCACAGAGATTGGAGGCGAGTTTTTATCCGATTTAAGTGCACGAGATATTCTCGCGACAACTTAACGCTATCCATGAGGATGGATGTGCAGTGTTTCAATTCTATTTCAGAATCATCCTCAGAGTATTATGAAACGAAACTTCCCAATTAACCAACAGGTATAGCGGCGGACCGGTATCCTGAAGGTGCGAGTTCAAATCCCGCTCGAGTCAACATTTTTCAGTTGACTGTGTAGGTTAATTGTGAAGTTTCGTTTCATAATACCCTGAGGATGATTCTGAAATCGGACAAATTACTTAGGGTAGGTAAGGTTTACGCCATTTAATTTCGGTCTAGTTACTACTCGATCTTAAATCACAGGTTTTCCCCTAACTGTCTCAGTCCCTCAAACCTTCCACAAATCCTACAAATATGGATTCGTTATGCAGGCGCAAACACGTCAAATGCTTCAAGTGGGACGCTCTTGGACGTAGCATAATCACTACAAGATTTGTTCAAACATACCAGTTGAACAAAAGTCTTTTAAAATCTTGAAAGAGTGTATCTTTATTCTTATCCAGGAATCCATCAACACCGTATCTAAATAAAGAGCGACTTTTCATCAGATCGAAAGTTTTCAGTCACTGTTTTGTTTTTCGTATAAAGACCAAAGTTTACATTAACTGCTGCAAGTGTCTTCGAAAGCTAATGAAGAAAGAAAACCACTGTCTGTTGTAAAGGAAAATAGGAGTCCTATTCCTCTCATAATACTGACACTAAGAACTCATAGTAAAAACAAAACCTATGACGCCTAATTAGTAGTTGTAAATACGATACAGAATCGTCCTAGGTTGCATAAACATCCAACGGCTTATATCTCGATATACATGGACATTTCGATGAATTCGTATCGTAAGCACTGCACAATATTCGCGTCCGAACTGTAAAAGATCTACCATGGCTCACCTTGTTAATCCGGACAGTTCGGCCGCTCATATTGTATTGATTGCTTTTTAATCGAGTGTGAGGTCTTTACGGGAAATTATTTGCCGGAGGTTTTCGTACCGACATCGCTCTTTCGTCGGTCGAAGGAGGACGAAGGAGTTTAAAAAGGAACTTATTACATGGCTTTCGGATTTCTACTAATCGCTCCAAACTTACAGTTTTTATAGATAAGGTTTAGGTTTAATTGCTAATTATTTTTACCAATGACTTTGTGTTGTTGAACCTAATCCTCCGATTTTCTGCTTTAAGTCATAGTTGAGGTGATTCGTCGTTAGCAATTGGTTGCGGTTAAAAGGAATCTAAAACTGGTTCGTTTATCTTTAAATTAACTCAGAAATTTTCCAGCCTAAATTTGCCGGCCTGTATGAAAAACTTATTGGACGGCTAGGCAGCCAGTCAGTGCGCTCCATTTTAGGTGTAGACCGCGTGAAGAGCTCAGCCACATAATAAATATTACTCAATATTGGGTCTGGGTCATGTTCGGTCTACCTTTGCCATGAAAATACTTCGGTTAAAGATAAATGAAACTGAATACCTGTTAGTATATTTTAAATTCAAGTATGTGTAACTATATCAGTCCTCATAAGATACACCTTAAAAAACGTATCTTTTAAGCACTCATTCAATTATACATTATAAGAAATCTAAGAAAGGCATTTAAGTGATTAGGTCCAGGAACTAAAGCGTCTTTCAATAACCATTGCAGTCACTTATGTACGTGGCGTTACCGTAATTCAAGTTTTCGATACTTATTTTTAGAAAGCGCTACGCCAGTAAATAGGTTTAAAAACTTACATAACATCACCGGCATAGTGTTTTATTTTGAAATCCTTATTGTGCTGCAGTTCCTTGCTTGACGGGTGTGTCTAAAGAGAAAGATTATGACAGGCAGACTTGGCGTGGAAAATTAAAATTTATGGAAAATTATCATAGAAAAGTTGATTACCGTAAATTTTAAAATTTTAATCGAACATATTAAATGAACACGGTTTTCACAAAAAGTGAAATTTTTATCAACACAAGTGAGATAAAAAGAAATTTTTCTGGACGTCTTAAGTAAACAGGGGTTGGAAAAACAATTCGAGATAAAGCATTTGAGATAAGTCAAGCATCCTTGGACTTACAAAAAGTATCAAAGAAAGTATCCTAGAAAGCAATAATTGCAAAAGAAAAGCCACCATATCCAATTCTGAAATTGACTGGAAAGCATATAAAGAGTGCAGAAATAGATTCCCTACGTTTGGAGAGAACAGAAATAACTAAACTTTAGACACAAGATCAACGAAGATGAACTTAATCTCCAGGACATTTTAGAAAACGGTCGACCACATCATTAGACAAAATTAAACTGGACCAAAGTACTGTAAATTCGCTGATGAAACGGCCGGAGTTTGCAGCGATTATTTAAACAACACTGTATGGTCTCAAATTAATATTCTAGAAGCTGTGGAGCAAGATGATCGTCATTTTAGTGACCTTTTAATGAAAATTCCGAACAATTTCAATTTCATTTTTTAGTGGAATGATCACATTATAATAATCTAGCAAACAAAATATCTCAGGGAATTAGTGCAGCCAGACGATTAAGATTATGTATTGATAGAAGAACTCCCACTGTCAGTTTATAATGCGTCAGTTCAACGACTCTTTGATTGCTGTTGCGGATTATGGTATTACACAAGCACTACTTTGTTACATCGTTTGCTTAGTTTTCTTTGCTATTTTTGACAGGGTTTCCGTTACCGGATCTTTCTGTTTACCTTACCTGTAAACTGTTCGTTTTGCCTCTTGTTTCCATCAGTTTAACATTCCTTTATCGTATTTTTATGCACTTTGCTTTAAGCAAAAGCAGTACTCTATTCGACTCCAAACGTAGTACCTAGGTATTCGATTCGCCTTTAATACATATGTCTTTCAAATCAAATCGAAGATTTTCCCCTGTAAAACTTACCGGTCCGGAAAAAAAAAAGCGTACTGGACTGGTCTAATACCATAAGATATTGGACCGTTAAGCAACCAGTCAGCATACAGAATTTTATGTGCGGACCAAAAAATGACTCCAGCCATATAATAAGATCATTATAGTAGTCGGGAACACGAGGTAAACCCGGATATTCAACAGTCCGATTAATCGACAATATGAATGTTGTACTGTACGGTATAGAACTTTACGTAATATCAAAAGGCCGACAATGAGGACTAGACCGGGTTTTCAAGTACGAGGAAATCGTTCTAGTCCGAGGCAAAGTCGAGAATTGGAACGAATTCCAAGTGCTTGACAACCCGGTCTAGTCCGAATTGGAGGCCTTTGAATGACTTCTCAGAATGAACTTGTGCATTGACACAACGAATTAGTGTGTTAGTAATGAGTGCAGGGATGAATAAACTGATTGTGTGAAATTATATTTTAAGTCCAAGAACTTGAGATATTAGTTCCAGTCCAAGGACTTGGAGAAAACAGTTCAAGTCCTCTGCCCAATACTCCCATGGTATTTCAAGTTCGCTCACATGGTGCCATACAGCGCGTCTGATTGACTAATATACTCATAAATTGATCATGAGTTTGAGAAAGTATAGTACTACAGCACTATACAATATAGTGCAGTACAGTGCACTGCGGTGCGTTATGGTACAGCGTGGTACAACGTAGCACAAAACAGACGCAGCATGTAAGCTGAACCACCCATAAAGATGTGCATGAATACAAACGTCATAGTTGCGTCAAAGGTCAGTGCTTTCTCATCTAAATAGGTGCAAAGACACCGTTGCGTAGAAATTGTATGAATATCTAACACCAAACAACTTATTTCCAACAATTTCATTCAGCTATTTCTTCGTAATTTCAAATCTTGGTGAAGACAAAGAAGCCAATCTCGAGTTCAAATACTTCAAGAACTTCATGGGAGCACCTGACAAATTTTTATATTTCTTAATGTGAACTTTACGGCCATTGGAATGACATCAAGCGAACATCTCATTACTGTCTGACAGCAAGAACTCGGATTTGTTAAAATGGCCAAAGGTCACCTCTGGGAAATGAGTATGTCGGCAGGAAGACGCAGAACATTAGCAACAGGCCCAAGAAAGTTGCATCGCAAGCTTTTTTCACGTCGGTTATTTGCTTTGCGTCAATAGCATGTTTCTCACAAAGTGTAATACTTGTTATTTTAGCTCTTTCACCCAAAGCTTTGAGGCGTATGGAAAACTCACCTGTCGGCTGGCATAATGCTCGTGACCTTTCAGCTTTTGATCCATGGTGTGGAGTATCATCTGAAGTAACACATGAAGCAAAACAACGTCCACGTTAACACACAGAAGAGTATAACGACAACAAAACCACCACATCCATCACAACCACTACCAGAACAACAACAACAACGATGACTTATAAAATGGAATTCTTACCTCGTCAGTCACTTTACCAGCGCTAATGATAGCTTCGTCCATAATTGATATGACTCCTTTGTGGTTCTGCTCTACTAAATCACATATGATCTTATTATTGAAATACTTTACCTAAAAAAGATAACGATAAAATATCTGATGAAAATTCCGCAATAAAGGAGATTCCTTTCACATACAGGACAGAAAACATATCTCTGACAAGACTATTTCAATTCTTTCATGCTTTAGGTATACCCGGAACCGATATGGTTTCACATGTTTTATAGCTAAAAGCGATTCGGATAGAATGAAAAGAGATAGAGATTTCAATTTTCAGGCTGTTTTTTCAAATCTGTTATTGAGTACACTGTAAGTTTCCTACGCGGTCCTTGGATTATGAATGTACAATTATATGGCTACCTCATTAGAATTTAACTTTAAGGGTAACTGCAGATTTTGGTACGCCAAAATTGTCAATGTCTTTGACCAAAACATTAGCAATCTATACTCACTTCTACCCATTCAATTCCTTCCCTTCGGTATTCTTCCTGTTCTTGTTTGAGAACCAGCTCAATGAACAGTTGCTGGAGTTTTTCATTGCAGTAGTTGATGCAGAATTGTTCAAATCCATTGCTGTCAAAAATTTCAAAACCGTAAATGTCCAGCACACCAATTACTGTGCACCTTCCATGGCGAATGTCTTTCACCTCCACGGCACCATTGATCTTACTTACAATCCAAGTAAAGAGCCTGTCGTACATTGCCTTCACAAAAATCATAACGAGAAAGAATACAACACTTGCATAACCTTAATAGTACAAAAACGTAAGATTATAGTACACAAATGTATACACTTCTTTCAGCTAACTAAGTCGAGGAGTTTAATCCTAAAGCAAGATTTCCTCCAAACCACTTTACGCCCAGAATACGATTCACGTCCATGTAGAATGAGCTATCAGGTGGAACCCAGCAGAACACTATTCAATTTTAACGACGGAACAGTATCCAGATGATACTTGGACGTTCGTGAAGCTCTTTTCCTCAGCTAACCAGTACCATAGTTCGTCATCTGAGTCTTGGTAGCTCAATGGTTAGAGCGTGTCACCGGTCATCAATGTTGTGGATTCGATCACCGTCTGGCGATCAAAATTAAACGAGCTTGACAAACGTCCACATATCAGCTGTGGTATCACCAAGCTCCTACATGCACAATTGTTGTGCATACCATTCAGGAACTAGACCCAGTACTAATCAGCAATTTCAACTGTCAGAGAAAAAGCAGACGAGTAAAGTATAGGGCTAGAAGAGTGAGAGGTATTTGGCATTCTAACATCCAAATTTAGATTGAATTTACCTTTAATATAATCTTTGATTATGAAAGAATAATACGATAATACAAAGAAAATTTAGAGATTATATGAATTACTTCCGGGTAATACTTGGGTAGTGAGTATTTGCCCAGGTAATTGGTAAAAAATACACAACTTGTAAATCAAGGAGCCTTAAGTACATGAAATCTGCTCTTGCACTAGCGAAACAATGAATTCGTTCTGGTATTTTACAATTCTGGAAGCCGTAGTCTTAGAGATTAGAGGCCTTAAGCAATCTAGAACGACAATGGTAATCATTAAATTCTGAGTAATAATATGATAGTTGAATGCGTTGACGCCTAACTCAGCTGACACTTTTCGTCATTCTTTGAGTCAACGTCATTCACATTACCTAAAATTGCTCACTCTCTCTCTCTTCGACGTTGTATGTTGAAGGAAGACGGTGGAATGGATTACTGCTTGTGCTCGCTGTTTGTGCCTTAAACCAACTAACTGTCTTGTGTGAAGAGTAAAAAGCCGAAAGGTGTAGGGAACTGCCAAAACTTAGATAGAAAATAGTGGTGTTTCCAAAGGGAAAACCCTTCGTCGGGGTCAAACGTGAAGCGACATAAAAATTAGACGTTTCAATAGGTTTTTACCACTGTCGTGTGGTCCAGAAATAACCAATAAGATGAGAAAATCGATAACAAACTAAATAATAAGATGTAATTGGTTATTTTTGTGTCACGTGACCTTTCATCACCTAGGTTTTGTTTAATTTGACGTTTCACTCCAACGAAGGGTCCTTGCTGCGGAAACATCCGTGTTTTCTAGTCCAAGTTTCGGCAGTTCCCTGACCGCTTCGGCTTTTTACATGTCGTTCAACACATTGCCAAGGCAGCACTCTACATTTTTTCTCTAAGTAAAATAACGCACAGGTGGGAACGTCCTCGTTGACGGCTACGTCGTACTTTAAGCACTGAACTCCATAAACTGGAAGGCTGACTCACTGATCAGGGTTGACTTCGCTCCATAATTGGTGAATGGTTATACTAGGCAGTTCTGAAAAGAACTATAGAAACCCACACGGAGTAAGACAATGAATACTAAAAAGAAACACAATGCATTTCGGCTGACCGCTCTTCAGGTGCAAACGCCTGCTCTGTTGAAAAATGAGTTTTCTGCTTATATATATACCTGATGTAAAGGCGATGATGTCATCCACGTAGGACGGATTAAGCATCAAAACAACGCCAAATGACAAACAAAATGGGATGACATCATCACCTTTACATCAGGTATATATATATATATATATATATATATATATATATATATAGTCTATTAAGTTATAGCTTTGAGCAACTGTCGTTACACTGTGTTTCACGCTTACGCGATCATCAGACGACTAATTACATTTAACTACGTAGTCCCTTTTCGTCTGGTGATCGCGTAAGCGTGAAACACAGTGTAACGACAGTTGCTCAAAGCTATAACTTAATGGACTATCAAAGCTCTACACCTTTGTATTGAGCACTCTTCTCTTCAGAGACCAAACAGCTACATCTACATCTATATATATATATATATATATATATATATATATATAAGCAGTAAACTCATTTCTCAACAGTTAGCAGACGTTTGCACCTGAATAGCGGTCTACCGAAATACATTGTGCTTCTTTTTAGTATTTATTGTCTCACTCTATGTGGGTTCCTCTAGTTCTATTCAGAACTGCCTAGTATAACCATTCACCATGGTTAATTCGTTTTTCAAAGCGAAACTGAAATTTGTCACCACGACAAAATCTTTGTTTCCATAATTGGTTTTAATACTGAAGCAAGATTACATTGAAATCATATAAAACTAGAGGGGACACAGGGCCCGAAAATTGGAAACAAATTAATAGGGGGGCAAAATGTTTTTCTCCAGGCCCTTAGCCGTCTGTTGGAGAACTTCGAGGTCAAACAGTGTTTGTTTTCATTAACTGTATACCAGAACTATATTGGTCATTACTTTTGCCTTAAATGTTTAGTGTTCTTTTTTTTTTTTAAGAAAAGATAAAAACAAGAGACAAAGGTGAAGTGGTCTTCGACCGTGATCTTGAACTTTTCATCCAGGCTGTGTATGGTTTGCCCTCCAATTTATCCAATATGGCAGCCTTCAATTTGTCACCTACGGTTGACTGACATTGAGCTACAATGCCCCCCCTCTAACTAACTAATATATGATCTCTATGCTTGATAGCCAGCCACTGGGAGTTAGCGCTCCAGTTACCACAGAGTTCACTGCCTGTACATAACTGGACTGCGCGGCCCCATCATGTTTGACTTGCGATAAGTGTCATCAAAATCATGGCGTCAGCACTGACTTTATAGATCTTTCTGTAAATGGCAGCCACCAATAACTTCTGTAGTTAACAGAGCTGTGGGCGACTTATGAGTTCTTTAGGTAAATATTTTTTAAACATAACACTTATAAGGCCTTATATTTAAGAGTACTTCACATTTTAACTCAGCTCCCTTTACTCTTCCTCACTACGCAGAATTTCAAATTAGGTTCATAATTTCAACGACGTACTAACACTCTGACTGCGATTTACACACACTGCTTTAATTTAATTACTGGGTAGTGGAACATGTAGGGCCCTCACCTTACTAAGAGCGTCTCGACCATAATAGGCATCATCAAGAGTGTGACCTTTCTCCATGACTTCCCCTCTGGCTGCAACAATACGATAGCATAAGGCTTTTTCTAACTCTTCAACGGTGGAATTCAAAAGAGTAGCCACTGTGGTCAACAAGACTTTGTCTTCAACCAAAGCTTGATCTTCCTCTAGATGAAAATCCAGGTTTCCCTAAAATTTTCCACAGATTTAATGAGTGATCTGTTTGCAACTTGTTCGTAAACCATTGTATTAATTTTTTTATTAAAAACATGGCCTTCATTCGGCCAAGGTGCCCTGGTTAATGACCTGACAGACCTACTCCTCCCTCACTCCTCTAGCCAGCCGGAGTCCGTAATGACGCTGTTACCCTAAGCAACTTATTATGCAACTTGTTTCGCAACTGCTGAGTCCGTTGCCTTGCGGTTGCACGAGAAGTGATGTTACAATAGGCAATGGTCTAAGCAACTTATCTCACAACGGAAACCGAAAAGGCCTACGATTGAACCGGTTTTTCATTTTCACTGGCTGAAAACAATGGCCGTTGAGAAAAGTAGGACTTGATTCGACTTCGTGCAACGCTTGCAGCAACAAACATATTCGAGACTTGGCGATTGCAAACCATGTTAGACCATGCAATTTCTCATGCAACTTCTCTCGCAACAAAACAGCGAGATAAGTTGTATGGTGTAACTGCGCCTTAATCCGTTACGACGCAGGTGGCATTAAGAAATCTTTCATAATCGGAAGTGATTAGTGCAACCTGCATACATGCATTTCTTAATTTACAGCTAAATCTGTCAGGATAGAGATCTTACCAAATGAATTATTACAGCTACAAGCTTCCACACTGTCTCTCGTTCTCGATCGGTGAAGCCAATCATTTTCATAGCTTTATTTACTACTTCATAATCCTTCTTGTCATTAATTCCGCTGACCTGTAAAATTTCATAACGAACTAAATAAAATTAATCGTTTTCAAGTAAGCAAACAAAGGGCATCATAGATGACATGCGAGTAGAACAGTTCAACCCAAAGGATTTTGTCCCATCCAGATATTCAAATTTTCCCCGTAAAGGAATACTCATTGCAGCATTTTCAAAAATTTTACATTTCATTCAGGAAGGTGCGACAAGCCAGCGCAAAAGATTTACTTTTACCTCTGAATAAGTCAGATGGGGTATGGCAGTGCCAACATGCCACAGAGAATGGTCATTTGTATATTCTGAATGTAAAGTTATCCGCGTTCGTAATTATGTCCCGTATTTATATATCCAGAATTGAACACCTGAATATCTTTGAATGCTTGAGTCTGCACAAGTGCTATTGCAGGTGTGCACCCTAAACTGTGAAGATGTGTGCAAGAGTGCAAGCAGGTAGCAGGGAGTGTTCTCATGTGAGAGTACTTGCACGTGGTGAGAGCGTTCACAAGATGCAGTGCCTGGAGGTGGTGAAGTCCGTTCACAAGTTATAGTGTGTGCATGTTGTGAAAAGCATTCATACGAAAGATTACATGAATGTCCAGGAGAGCGTTCACAAGCTGCAGTCCGTGCAAGCGGTGAATGCCACTCACGTGTTAGGGTTAATGCACGTAGTGGGGCGCGTTCATATTCAAGAACAGGTGGTGGAATGCGTTCACAGGTTACACTGCAAGCAGGCGATGGAGTCCATTTATATGCGACAGTGTGTATGCGATAGAGTGGGTGCGAACGATGAAGTATGCACATATGCTGCAGTGGATACCGACTATTTGCATACTGTGTGCACGTTGGATCGCGAGCAAGTATTAGAGTGTTTGCATGTGGTAGACTGGGTCTTTGTAAGAGAATGTGTGCCAGCACTGGAGTGTGTCCATATTCTAGAGTGCGTGCACAAACGCACTACGGTTAGTCGCACGCACATCTTATTAACTCTGGCTGTGGGTGCACGTGCCAGCCTTTGTGAACGAGTTACAGTGCGTTCAAGTACTGATGCACGTTCGTATGCTAAAGTGCATTCCCGCGCCACAGTCTGGACATGTGGCTAAATGTATACATGAGCACTTCGATGAGTAGGTGCTTCATAGTGTCAATACTAAGAATATGCATGCATTAAAGTGTGTACTGAACGGCAAGAAATTCCCAGAGTTTGCATATGCCTAAGTGTGTGTATGCATCAGAGGATGCGTAGATGTTACAGTGCCTTCACATACTTGATTGCGTGCATGTGCTGCAACATGCGTCCGTGCCACAACCAAAGGCATAACTGGGGTTGGCAGGTAATTAGGAAGTCAGCCATACAAACTTTGACAATTCAAAGGGCGGCATTTCACAGCCCCTCCCCATGCTAAAGTGAATTGATCGACAAGATATAGGTCTTACTCATATAACTGTTTCATCTTCAAAATAGGCAATGGGTTAAAATTGCCGGCTGTCTTCTGGATCTAGAGGTCCAGAAAGGGCCACCCCTCATGTGTTAAGTGTTACTACAGGAGAAAACCGGAGCACCGGGAATAAACTGCGATGCTTGGTGATAATCACAATAAATTCAACCTGAAAGGTAAATTGGTGTAACACTTCCCTATTTGTTTAATTAGATAGAACACTTCACGGGATTCAAACTTGCTTTTTTTATATTTCACTTCCCTTTTTTCACGTATTAAAATATATGCTTTATTAGGTAGATTTTAACCTGCTGATATGTGTGATAAAATAGAAACAAAATAACAGATCACTTACTAAATGACTTTCACCCTGGTTGATGTAGTGATATTTAGTTGGATCTCGAACCAGACCGTAAGACTTCAACAGTTGTTCAGGAGCACCAAAAATTAACTAAAATTGGGCCCATAAACATTAATCAATCCACCTGCGATACTTCATTGTCATAACTCTTCATCAGTATAGTAGTACAGGAAAAGAGGTTTGGCGTTTCTCCTCAGACTTGTATTTTATTACTGGGGAAGGGGAGAGGGGAAGGAAGCATGGAAGGAAGGAAGCATGGAAGGAAGGAAGCATGGAAGGAAGGAAGCATGGAAGGAAGGAAGCATGGAAGGAAGGAAGCATGGAAGGAAGGAAGTTAAGAAGGAAGGAAAGAAGGAAGGAAAGAAAGGAAAGAAAGGAAAGAAAGGAAAGAAAGGAAAGGAAGGAAAGGAAGGAAGGAAGGAAGAAAGGAGGGAGGGAAGGAAGGATGGAGGAAAGGAAGGATGGAAGAAAGAAAGGAAGGAAGGAAGGAAGGAAGGAAGAAAGAAAAGGAAGGATACAAGGATAAGAAAGAAAGATAAGAAGAAGGTAGGCAGGCAGGGAGCTCTCTGCAAAACTGTAAATTGTAGCACAAAATTCCTCAGGTTAGACTTAAGGCTTGCTGATGGGGTTATGATGATAACAATAATGAAGGCTCTTTTTCTACCCAGTTTGTTCAAATGATGGTTGTATACTTTCTCAGTTCCTCAGCTAAACTTTTAATTTCCCATTGTTTTAGTTGGCACACATTGCTTTTGATAGATTCCTGATTCCCCTTAGTAAATGAAGATATCTTTAAAAGGTTGACTACATGTATTTCTAGTGCACATCATTAAATTCAGCACTTGTGGTGTTTTGTTGTTTAGATTCCCAGCTGGATAACCTACATGTATACTGCAAAATGTCTGTATGACACAAAATATGCAACATCTGTAGTAGTGGGTATATTTTCTCTATTCTGGTGAATATGTATTATAATTATTTAATCATTGTTGCAATTATTGGTGTAAAAATGATGTATCGCTAAGAACTAGCATGATATATGAACTAAAACATATGACAAACAGGCATGGGAAATATGTTTTTAATTCCAGGGCAAGCAGTGCAAGAAAGGCAAGCAAATTCAGTTGAATTTAAAGAAAAACATCTTGTCAAGAAATTATTACCTGATAAAACGAATGGAAATTTCTTTCTCCTTTTTGTTGCTTTATCACTCTTGACTAAAGTATCAAAAAACATTGAATCAAAAAGTATCAAAAAAACAAGGAAACTAACCCAACTATTTATGTTTTGTGACTTGAAACCATAAGATGTGATGAAATACTGAAGGAGACTCTGTTAATTACGGTAAGCAAATTATATATTAATGGGTTAATCAGAAACTTGGTATTGCATTAATATCCAGACTCACCAGCATGCACTTTTTTGTACTATTTACAAAATGAGCCATTATTTGCTAAGGAATATACAGAAACAAGGCAAAGCTGAACCTCTTTATGTTTTTCTTTAATATTAATTCAAACTTTTTAAAATAATGTAATATATATTTTTCAATTTTCTTATTAATATTTACTATTAGAAACAAAAATGTTCATGTTTAATTGACATTTTGACATCAACATGGAAGTCTTACCTTTTCTAGTAAGTAGTTATTAATATGGCCACCAACAGGATCACCTTTGAAATCAAAATTAATGTCCATATATTTTCCAAATCGACTGGAATTGTCATTTCGGTTAGTTTTGGCATTCCCAAAAGCTTCCAGCAGTGGATTTGATTGAAGCAGTAAATTTGTGACTCTAAGAAAATATATCACAATTCATATACACAATCAACAACTATTCCTCTCTCAAAGTTTAAATTTCTTTTCATAAATTTTCCCACTTACCAAGATTTTAAGGCACTGAGCCATAATCAAGAACTTTGACATAATTATAAAATTAATAAGAAATTACATGAACTATTTAATCAGTGTGATTGTGTCTGTAATATATTGATAGAATACTGATCCTCAATCACATTTGCAGGTGGACACACTTTTTAATTAGCTCCTCGTTACATTTAAAGACACAACCCCTGCCTTCTGCACAGCCATTTTCACCATGAAATGCATTTCTTTTAACTTTCACCTTTTCATGCCATAAACTTTTTGTATAAGATGATAACATCCAATGCATACTCAGACTAGACAAACCTCATTTTTTCTCAGAGTCCAGGAACAAGGTTTATGTCATTTCATTTTGTATTAAAGTACAGAGGCTTGGATGACATCATGAAAACTCAAAAAAACCCTTGGTTATTTTATAAAACAAATAGAAAATAGCTTCTGTATTTCTGTACTGTAATAGAAACATTTATGACTGGGAACAGAGGTCTGGAGGGCAAGGGTGGCTTGACCCTTCTCCAATTTCTGTCAAAAATACATTTGTTCTTTAATGTTATTGTTAGTGGATCTTGACATCTGGAGGAAACTAGGTGTAACTTCAAGTGGAAAAAATTGCAGAATTGTAATGAGGCAATTGTGGACATGTCATAAAATGTTCCTGCTGCAAGACTTGCAGGAAAGATATCCTGCAACCCCCCCCCCCCCCCCCAGTGTGTTATTTTTCTTTTGTGCTGGGTTACAACTTAGTGCCACTAGCCCCTGACTTTTTGGGAACCACCTTTACCCTTGATGACATACAGGTAATTTTAACCAGAAAAATGCCTGAAAACACTCGGCTACACCTTGTGTTTTTACCATGTATTTTTCTGGTTGAAATGATGTCAATAATGTTTCTATCACAGGACAGAGACACTCACACAAATTTCTAGTTTGTTAATTACAATATTCCAAAGATACTTTGAGGAAGTTTAAGATTAATGCAGGGAGGGTTGTAATATACTTAAAAGGTTTAAGGTGCCATTTGATTTCCCCACAAAAAATGCATTTTGTAGCAGTTTGGGAGCCCCACTACAATGTACATTAAACTTATGTCAGATGCAGTTGAAATGAGGAGGTATCTTGTATTTATCCCCACAAAAAATACCATTTTGTTGTGCCTACTGGGTGCCCCTTCACTTTACAGTGTAGTTAAGCCACTGGGTTCACAAGACACTAGTGTTAAAGGATTTACGGTACATAAAGGATAACAATATTTGAAAACCTGACTGGTTTGAAGCCAAATTTTAAATTACCTGATCTTCCATGATTAATGCAAAAAAATTGACAATTAAGCCTATGCTACAATACCTCTCAACTTCTTGTTGCTTGCTAATATTGGTCACTGCAGTAATATACCGCATTATGATCTTTGAAGCCTCTGTTTTTCCTGATCCACTCTCTCCTACAAAGTATTTTACAAAATTTCTACAATGTCCCCAAATAAATACAATTCATTGTAGACTAAAAAAATCTTCTCAGCCCATTTCTTGACTTTTTAAATTTTACTCTGGCTAATTTTACTACCATTTTACTATGTCTTGGAGTGGAAAAGGTTAATCAACTAGAGATTTGTATTGGGTATTTTATGCTACAACATGGAATCAGATGTATTGTTACTGTAATTTACTTCTCATTCTCATTTATCCTAACATTTTCACCTTACATCTTTTTTGCAAAACATATCATATGGTTTACCTCTAATTTCTGTCACCAAACTGTCCTCAGAAATGCAAGAAAATGAGTCTTGGGAGATATTTTAAATTCTGTTTAAATTATCTTCATCCCTTTGAAATCTGGACTTAATCTTTGCCAATTGGCATACTTGCATTTACATATCCCTTGGTTAAGAACAAGTGGCTACTTTAAAAACCTTTACAATAAATGTGGAAGTACTAGCAAATAAAGGAGAGAAGATGAAATATGTGTCATCATTATTTCAGCTGATACTAAAAAATTCTTGTAGACTGCCATCACCTTAAAGTAACCAATTGTCAAAGTAGCTACCCTTTTTAAAACATTTAGTTCTACATGTCACCACATGAAAATTTGACACTTGGGACCTTAAAAAAGCTAGGCATATGATTGTAATAAATTAGCAATCTAAATTTTGTTACTTAAAAACAAAGAAACCATGAATCATTGACAAGCTACTGTACTGGCCAAGTTGATGTCTGTTTTTCAGCTACCAAAAAGTTTCAAAGTTTCCATATCATTCTGTTAAATGAGTAAATGTTAAACTTGTAATGTAAATGTATGCCAAACTAGAAAGGTATTGGGATGACTCTCCAACAAAAATTATTCATTGTACTTGTTCTGGATGAAAAACTCTGTGATGTGAAAGATATTGTTGTTGATATTCATGCAGTGAATGTTTGAAGCCCCTACAGACTTTTCTTAGGGTAACTTTAGTAATCACTTGGAATGATAATCCTAAACTCTCAAAAAGCCTCGGAAGCATCAAGAGGTTAACCTGAACTTGGGTATTTCAGATTTTAGCATTCAAGCAAAATCTTTTGGGAACCTGATTCTAATTTAACTCCAGATATTTCCTTTTACCAAATAAAATCATCAAGCATCATCCAGAATACAATCCTAAAGAGCTGCCTTCAAGGTGAAAGAGGTAAATCTAGTTTTTTTATGCTAGTTAAAACATTACTTGGTCAAAGGACTTTATGAAAGAATATTCCTTATACATCTTTAACCATTTGAATCAGTTGTTTGCCACTAAATAATAAGCAAGATTGTATGTACATGTATATACCCCTCCATTTCAGAATCATGACATTTTTAACTGCTTAATTGAAGTCCACCATCACAAAATACAACTTTCATCATGGAGAACCAAAATTTATAGAAGAACACCAAAATATTTCATCATAGTTGTCCATGGGGTAACTAGTTTTATACTCTAATTTATTTATCCATGGTATACTCAGTTTTATTTTCTGTTCTTACTTTCTTTTTCTGGACACTATATGTGACAATGAGCTGTAAAAATTATGTGAATATTTCTTGGGAAAATGAGCTACACTAGTACAATGGCTATTACATTTTAATCTAACATTTTATGTATTTTATCATGTCATTTCTTTAATGTTTGAGAAACATGAGAGCTTGGATATATTAAGGTAGATGAACAATCTTCAAGCTCGATACTCAGAAAATGATTTCTGAGCCCCAGACGGGGATTGAACCCACAACCTCATGTTTCTCAAACATTAAACCGTATCAATCATTATTAATATATAGTAGCTTCTGCTTAGGTCGCACATATATATCAAACTTGCACCCTAGCTCACCATCTGAGTCTTGGTAGCTCAATGGTTAGAGCATCTTACCAGTCATCAGAAAGTTGTGGGTTTGATCCTCATCTGGGGCTCAGAAATCATTTTCTGAGCATCGAACTTGAAGATCGTTCATCTACCTTATGTCATTTCTTTGTCAATAAGGAGTTACTTAAACAAAGAATTTTCTGACTAAGTACCTGAATAGATGATAAATAAAATGCAACTTAAAAGAATTCTTTATTCAAGGTCATGACTAATGATAATAAAATTCATTATGCCCTTTTAAGCTTGAGTACACTTCTTAACTTCTAAAAGGATAAATTTCTGAAAAACACTCAGCAACTAGTCCATCAAATGTCAGGTCAAATGTTGTATAACCCTAAACTTTAGGTTCAGCCTTATTTTACATATTATTAACAAATTAGTTTTAATTGACAAGCAAGTTTTGAGTTAAAAGCAACAATTACATTTGCATTAATATTGATGTGACCTTATTCAAACACTGTTAGTCGATGAATTTCACATATTAATAACGGTATCAGTAAATAATTTTCAGGTCATTATGATGGTCTGTAAGAAAACACCTCAATAATATTTTTAACAGACAGGAAACACCTGAAAATCAGCCCACTTAACTCTAGTATGTAGATTCTTGTCACCGACTGACTGGGTTTCGCTATCGCATCGGTACTACGGGTGAATGGCCTTTGAAAACATTATCTTTCAGTCCGTACTTCATAAAACACGTATTAAAACAAGTAAAAGCAAAGATCTTTACGCAGAAATCTTATTCTCTAGCAAAGGACTGCCCTAACTTTGTCCCGGGAGAATGAGCTGCGACAAGTAATTGGATAATCGAAAAATAGTTGTCGTTGACAGCTGGCAAGTCACGCGACACCCTAAGTAAAATAACGCTAAATGAATATCTTTGTCAGCCTCGTCTCTTTTCACTAAGGATACTGTGAGGTAACTCCGTAGCAATCCTCACGAAAAAATATGTACTTAAATACCAAAGTCTCACTGTAATATTTGAAACAGAAAAGAAGATATTTTTACAGTATGTCCACGAGGAGCAATGTCACTGGAATGTTGTCTGAAGAATTAAGACAAATTATAGTAAATTGAGCCTCTAATAGCACTGCTATGAGTCATTGTGTCGGGTATTGGGGATGTTTATTTCGTGGTGAATATATCTTTGGGGTAATTGGTTTTGTTGATCTAAGTTTCCAAATTTTATATTATTTGCGCTTTTTTTAAAAAATTTGATAGCTTGGCCAACTGTTTCAGGTCATTCTTGGCTTTGTTAGTGGTGTAATGTACAGAATAGTTGTATCTTTGTCAAAGGTCAGCTTTTGTTCTTAAATAACTACAGGAGTGCATAACCAGGTAAACTGGCCATATCTAAACAGTTGAACTTGCATTATTATAGATCCAAATCAGTGAAGGTTAGAGGTGTCACATCTTGACCACCTTAGCAACCGGCATTTCAAGTGCACATAAATTCCGATATTTCGAACTCAAACAAAAGAGAGCAGATTAAACAGTCGTTTGTCTGTCTAAAGACTGAATGAATCGTTGACTGTATGAAGGGAAACTGTATAACATCACAAGTATACAACATCAGTCGATCTAAAGTCATTCGCTATATTAAGAACTTGATCTACAGCGGCCGTTATTGAGAAAAGACATCGTCGACAGCATGCTGTTTTACTGATAATTTCTGGCAACTCGTTGACCACTAACCTGAAATTACAATGCATGTATCTCTACTCTTCCTCTTCATACTGATGTATGCTGCATCTGCAATTGCAAAAATATGCGGTGGCCTCTCATAAAATTCCCTACCACAGTATTCGGTGATTTTGTCTGTATCGTAAATGTTCAATGTTTTGTAGGGATTCATGGACACCAGAACTTCGCCAATGTACGTGTAGATCCTCTCTTTCTTGTAGCGTAATTCCAGGTTTTCCATAAATGCCTCCATGGTGATTTCGTCCAAAAGGACGAAATCTTCCTTGCCATACATCGCCCCTTCGTGAAAAGCCGCCATATTACTAGCTGGTCATGCCAAAACTAAACACCAATTGACTAGGGATGAACCATCCCATTTTAAACCCGTTGGTGATTGGCTCAATAATTTTAATAGGTTTGCTATTTACCCAATAAGGAAGCGTCTCCTTACTGTTACCAATATAATTGAAGTGAATCGAAGTGGGTGTGAGAAACCATCAGGATCTTTTCTGAGGCAATAATATATCGCCTTTTTTGACTATAAACTAATGTTGAGAAAGACCCTTCGTAACCCTCGACGAATCTTCCAAACGTTAAGAATTGCACAAGATATTTGCTTCTCCAAGATTACTTTATCTTACAAAATAAACACCATTTGCTACAAACTGCAAGCAACAGCCGGGGAGATATTTTTAGAAAATGCTAATACACTGCATTGGTAACTCCCAGTAGCAAAATCATTTTATTAGAGATTTCACGTTTTGACTAGATTTTTGTCATCTCAGGAATTTAGTCATCATCAGGATTGCATTCTTGATAATGACCAATATCTAGTCGAAGAATCTCTAATAAAATTATTATTAGGGATTCTAATATTAGAATCTCTAATAAAATTATTTCTGTATTCGGATTTACCATAGCTGCGTATTTCATTGAAATACTGAGTGGTTCCCGTAATTTCTTATACCCACTTCACAGAATAAGAAAAGAGCAGTATGGCACAGTTTGGGGTCAGAATCTGTGACGTCAGTGCCAGCATATTTCCGGTCACCGCCCTCAAAAATATTCAAACTCTGGCGCAGAGGCTCTGGTGTAAACAGTGGGTGTAAATACTGTTCCCTTTTTAGGAAAAAGACTGCTCGTTCGACAACTTTGAATAAATATGTAGAGTGTTGAGTAGGTAGTGTTAAACGATGCGTAAAAGTCAAAAAGGTCAGCGAACTGCTAGATAGAAAATACTAAGTTTGCCGGAGCAAACGGTCAAGGTAAAACGTAAAGTTATATAGAAAACCAATTGCCAGTCGTTTAAAGAGGTAATCAACTTTAATTATGCTTTAAGCTTAATTTTAGCCAATCAGGAACAGAATATCAGGAAAATGTCTACCCGATGGACGATTATAACGTGATTAAGAGTTTTACACAAGCTGGCGTAGGTGATGTTTAGGTTAAATAAGGAAAAATCATCATTAAAGCTAGTTATATGAGATGTAAGTGATGAAAGTCACTTGCTGTTATAAAATATTCATTAACTCTTAAGAAGCCAACCGGGTTGTACATAACCCTAGTTTTGTTCTTCTGGTTTTCAACTATGCCAAATCGACAAGTCAAGCAAAAAAAGGTTCAATTTCAAATTTTTAAGATATAACGTCGTTAAAATACTCATCAAACGAGCGAGAAAAAGGAGCCCCCATTCCTATTCCTCTTCCTATCCTCCTCACGGGGACAACGAGTGCGAGTTCACTGGAGCATAGGCGTAGCAGACCTTTTTTTTTGGGCGGGGGGGGAGGGGCAATGCATTTTTGCTCGAAAACTAGAAGCTGCAATTTGTAATGGACTCGTTACTTGTACGACAGGAATTAATATCTGTATAAATTTTGATTAAACACTTCCCAGGGATTACCGCTTCAAACTGCCCGAATTTCACGAAGAAAAGTGCCCGAATTCCTTTTTCAAAAATTCTTGGGGGGGTAGGGGTTTCCACAAGTTGCTCGAAATTCCGATAATAGTTGCTCAAAAAAAGAAGAAAAGTTGCGTAAAAGTTGTCCATTTTCCCCGAAAAGTTGCTAGTTTTCAAGAAAGTTGCTAAAAAGTTGCTACTTTTCATTGCTAAGTGCTGCTATTTTGAGCTAGATTCGATACATACTCTGTGATGATGTTTAGAGTAATCATATAAATTGGTGTCTTTATAAAAAAATGCAATGCACAGACAAATTCATAATATAACGTGTCTTGATGAAACTTTTTTTTTATATATTACTTCACATAAAATAGTATATAGTTCTATGTAAGCGAATATAAGACCCCGCGTAATGTCAATAATGATAATGTCAAATACTAAGTTTTGCGTAGATAGGATGTTGTTTGCACAATTTAAAACGTTACTCAGTTTTTTCCCTTTGAGTAGAATTGTACTTCAGCATGATTGACGCTTCAACTGTTTCTTCCAAAGCAGCTTCCTGTCCTTTTGAAAAGTTACTGTTCAAAAGACTAAAAACTCTCTCAGCAGCACCAGAACTTGGTTGAACAAGCAAGATCTTTCTAACAACAGCTGCCCATTTAGGAAGTGTGTTTGCATTCCTTGCCCACCACTTTACTTTGTCATCTTCTGTTTGTACTTGAACACCATCTGATAGAGCTAGGTAATTTGGAAGTTCTTCAGCAAGTCCATTAATAAGTGCATCATCATCCAAAAATGGAAAGTTACGAAGTAATTCTAAGGACTCTAAGGTAGGTTGGAGTCCTTGAACCTGTACTGGGCAGCACAGGCGTGCACCTGATTTTACTTGCTTCGATGGTTTTCTTACCCGTTAAATGTTTCTTGGTGAGAATATGCTTTTTTATCGAACTATTCTTCTTTGAAATAATCTCTCTGCAAGCATCACAGCGGAGTTTCCCGTTAACAACAGTCAAATGTTCGTTCTTGTATTGTTTAACTCTCTCCCAAGCACTGACAAGTTTTGGATCTTTCGAGCCTCGTTTACTACGTTCTACATTTCCAGGGTTTGTTTGAATTTTACGTTTCCTTGAAATCTCAGCCATCCGAGGAATCCGCAGATCTGTCCCTGCTTGAGCTGCCTCTTCAAATGGACCAAAGTTTTCATCATCTTCTCTTGCACTATCCTCAGATTCACTTTCATTTCCTGAACATGTGCTGTCGGCCATTTTGAATTTTGAGAAGCCAAAAGGACAAATAACCCCGATATTAATTCCCCTGGCGGCTAAAATTACCGAGTAATAAATACCGATAAAGGGATGCAGAGATTGACTGGACTTGCATGGGTCTTCCCATCTTGTAGAGCTATACTTATTTATTAATATTATATTATCCTGAGATGGTCTATCATATTTTAACACAAATTGACAGTAAGCGTTACTGAAAAACTCAAAATCGCTAAACAAAGGTCAAATTTAGGAAAAGTTGCTCGGTGTTACAAAAGTTGCCGAAATTGCCGGTTAAGAGAAAAGTTGCTCATAAAACGAAAAGTTGCCAAAAAGTTGCCGAGCAACTTGTGGAAACCCCTATGGGGGGACAATTGCTCCCCTGTCCCCCCGCCTGCATGCTACGCTTATGCGCAGGAGGATACGTCGGTCGGCACTAGAACATAACCACAGAGACCTGGTAATCATGTGGGTACTGAGACAGGAGAATTAAGTATTTTATTTACCTGATATCCTCTTCTCTAAGATTCAAGATAATCCTGAAATGTAAGTAGCCCTAAGATTCAGAATTATCCTGGTTGTTATAGTTAGGATTAGGGTTAGGTTTAGAGTTAGGGTTCTAATCCTAATCCTAATCCTAATCCTGACCTTAATCCTAACCACAACCCAAACCCTATTCCTAACCCTAACTCTAACCGTTGACGTGTTACTCCTGGTGGCATTTTAACCTAAGTCCGAACGATTTTTTCCAAAAAGTTATCAGGTAAATAAAATACTTAATTTTCCAGTCCCAGTCTCCACACGAGTACCAGGTCTCAGTGGTTACGTTCTAGTCCCGACCAGGAAAGAGGAGTGTCTTGGCAAGATCCCACCCACGCCGGTCCACCCGCACTTGGGTCCAAGTGTGGATGCGTTCCATTTTGCTGCATACCCGCAGTTTCCTTTGATGTGGAACTATTTTCTCGGTCTTCGATGAAGAAATCACGCAGAATCGGCCGGTAAAGGATCATATTTAAACTTAGGTTAAAAAGTGATGATTTACCAACTTCACATGATTACAGTTTATGTTTTGCAAACGGCAATGAGATTCAAACGAGTTTGAGAGGGGCCGAGATGGTAGGTCTGAAATCCACTGGACATCTGGGTTTTTATTTGTCTGGAAATTGTGACAATTGTCAAAAAATTTTGATCTTAGTGAGAGAATAAGTTTGAAGGGATTGCGATTTGGTCATAATAATCAATAATAGACAATAATAATTGTTTGGAATTCTTTTAAAAAGGCCAAAAAGTTGAAAAGCAGAAGAAATAAGTTGTAATGGAAAGAGAAATTTGGGATAAGAAAAAAATAGCTCCTCAGGCCTCCCACTGAAAGTGAGACCCTGGAAACAAGGTTGCATATTTGATATACAGGGGGTGGGCAAAAAAAGTGGCCATCGTCAAAAATATAGTCAATTTGGAATAACTGTCACTGGAAGAACAGAAATGATAGAAAACCGTATATTTTTAGAATGTTTTCTTGGAGATCTGATTAAAAAGCTTTTGAAATACCAATTTTAAGTGCTAGCATGGAACACACGTCAATTCTTAATACTTTTTATGATGTCTTCTGCTAAACATAGTGCATTTTCTCCTATTTCTTACAAATTGGATGATATGAGCTTGTCCATAAAATTATCAAAATATTGTGCATCCCACAATATTTAGTTGATAACTTAAGTACAAAGCATTATTAGCCAAAAAGCCAGTTACATGTGCAATTTTGAACGTTTTCGTTGAGGTTAAGTGATGTGATGTGGCTAGTAAGGAACTTCAAAAAGTCGGCACCGAGAAATCTGAGATGAAAATTAGAAGGAATCATGAAATTCTTGGATTGCTTTAAGCTGGAGTTACCACACGTACAGTATCAAAAAATTCACATCGACCTGTTCTGGGAAAAGAAAACAAAAAAAGAATTTTGCATTAAGGTAAATTGAGTGGAGATTGCAGTCATGATCCTGGTTCTGGATGGAAACTACCAATCGAAGTGACCGTTTAATTATTAAAACGTCCAAATCAGGCACCCCAACCAAACATTAGCTAGCTGATAAACTAGAAGCTCAGACAGGGGTCAAATTTTCCGCCAAAACCATAAATCACCTCTTGAAAGAGAGAGAATTGAAATGGAGAAAAAAAAATCTGAGAAACCATTTGGGGGTGAGAAGAATCGTTTACCGCGATTATCATCTCGTGAGCACATCAGTGGGAATATTGATGGAGATGGGTTGTCCTAAATCCCATTGAGAATTTATGGGCTGAGTTGGACTGATTAACAATAGACAAAAAGTTGGAAAATGAAAACGAACTTTTTGCAGTAATCAAAAATGGATTACAATCAATCACCAAAGAATACTTGCATCAGCTTATTGAAAGCATGCCTCGTTTATGCAAAGCTGTGATCAAATTGAAGCGAGTGCCAGCTAGGTATTAAATGGTACGTACAGTAGGTATGTAATTGAGTTACTGTTGTTGCTTGTAGTAGTTTGTAAATAAACTTTATCAGCGATTGTGCGGACAAATTTGTTAGAGTCAAAATGAAGGACATCGGAGATGTACCAGGAATTTGTAAACTATAATACAATTAAAAACTGCGTAACGTTTGTGAATTTCAAAACTCGGTCATTAAAATTAAGATTTGAGATGATATTTGAAATTATTTAGAAGCATGCATCCTAAAACGATCATTCTGAACCACGTCTGTTCATCTTGTGATGATTATGTTACGTTAACCATAATTATTTAGGGTGGCCACTTTTTTTTGCTCACTCCCTGTATATATATATATATATATATATATATACAACAAATTCCATAAATTTTGGTAAACATAAACATATATAAAAAAAAGCATTTGTCGGTAAATCTGTAACCGTGAATACTTTAATCAACCTTAATACATTAAACTGACCAATGAATGTACCAAGAAACACATAACATATCTTCACTGACGGTTGAAGAGAGAATAAAATGAAGATACGATGGTCTTGATATGTTTATATGTTGATATGTTTTGTGCCATAATTTTGGCAATTTGCTGTGTATATATATATATATATATACACACATATATATATATACAATATATATATATATATATATACAATATATATATATATATATATATATATATATATATATATATATATATAGACATACACACACACACACACACACACACACATATATATATATACTCGATATTTTCCGCACAGACCTCACTTCTTCGTTACTCGGTCTCTACAAAAACTTCACACAAATACATTCCCCGTACAGACCTCACACTCGGTTAATAAGTAATCAATATATACATATACGGTATATAGTTAGACATGTATAATGAAACAACTAGTTTATAAAAATTAACTCTTTGCCAGCTGTACTAGTTGTCTATTATTTTACTCTGGCTAACGTCACACGATTCTACTCGTATATGATAGTCAAGGAGAGATATTATACCCGGGCAAGGGTTACGGCCAGAGTAACTTGTAATTTTTTAAAAAAACTTATTTTAAATTTTGACTTACCAGTGAATACTAGATGCATTTTCTGCCATTTCTGTAGTCTTGGATTTAAAACTTTACCTTGAAAGCATATCCTAGTACACCTTGACCGATAGCGTAACTCCTGAGGTCAACCTGGAGGTCCCGGCTCTCGAAAAACATTTGGGGCCATCCCACCTGTAGTAATGTAATCTTTCAGCCCTATCAAATTTGATGTTTTTGCAGGTGGACATGATGGCATACTTAAGTCTTTGAAATACATCCTTTCAAATTTATAAAATTGAACTCCGTAAATAACACAATGTCTAGTGTTATTTGAACAGTTCCACTATCTGTACTAAAGGTGCCCCTCCCCAAAATTTACTAAGGCTCCATCGAGGCATCTCCACTAGAAATGTTCTAATTACGCCACTGCTCTTGGTTTTAGCTAACTCACGCTTACGTAACCAAAATATCTCGCAGGCTATGTATGAATAACGAGAAAAACAGTCAACAACAACAATGGATTACTGTCACTATTATAATTATCATTACTCTAAGGCCTTAATATGCGTTTTCCTTGGTCCTAGTTCACATTAATGACATGACGACATGAACATTTTCATAGCATCATAAAGAAAAGATCGGTTTATTCCTCATGTCGTAGTTTTCATGAAATTGTTCCCCTATTGTGTCGTTACGTCGCCTTGTTCACACTGTCGATACATTGACAGAAAGTTGGTGTCTTTTGTTTTCTCGTAAACCTGTCCTAATATAGTTGTCTAATATACTGTGAACAAGGCTTGCGCATCCAGTAAGTAAATAAATTAAAGTATAGCTAATTCTTAAAGAGAATTATTATATTAGATATATATATATATACAAAATTTGACTGACTAAATGTACTGTTCGAAATCACAAAAAACTTTCAAGTTGCGCAAAAGCTGTCAAAAACCGGACTTCACGTCGGATTTGGACAGTGTCATGGAAAGTGGACTGTATTATAAAGAAATTAGTACATATATAAAACAACATGCAAAATAAATCGGCTTAACGTAATCTCACAAACGCCTTTCACCGCGCCAGATCTCAGAGAAGTGTTGTAGTTCTTAATTAAGAACGTCCTAGTATCTCGGAATAAAATTAAAACATTTTTTCGTATTTAGGTTACTGTCTTCAAAAACTTAACTGCTCGAGTAAAATTTTGATTCAAGGTCCAAATTAACGTTTCACTAGTCGGAAAGTTTCGCTGTTGTTTCTACTTCAATTTTTATCAAATAGTAGATCATCTTCTTTTTACTAGGAATGTCCATTTTTATTCCAATGTTCTCTATCTTTTCTTCATTCAAGCAATGAGTAGGTCACCCGCCACGTCAGCTTTCAGTCGGTTCTGTTCAATTTTAATCTTCTTTACTATCAATAGTGACGTCTTTTGTTCGACATTTGATGAATGCAAGAAGGTGTACCTTGGCTACTTTCCACCCAGATGTTGTTTGTATTTTGGGAATTAAGCACAAGAGAAAATAATTGTGATCAGAACTTACCTTCAAGCTCAAATCACTTGCGATTTATAGCGTTCTTTCATACTTTTAATATAAAACTTGGCTAGAACTTATGTCAACTTTTGACCAACCAGATCAGCATATTGATTTTAGAGGTGAAATTGATATTATTAAACGGTGTAATCCCAATATGCATCCAATAAAACTTTTCTGACGCGACTGAAAAGCGCTAATTTGGACCATGTAATTATTTTGCGTAATAATGTCAGCGTTAATCTCGCACCCTAGCCAACAGTGGCATAAATACCGGGGAGTATACTCCTAAAACCCTGGGTCACCTCATTTCGTAGATACAAGACAATACTAACCCCGAAGATTGAAAACACTTTTATTAAGTTTCGACTAAATTGTATCCGTCATCTGGGATGCTGTGTATGTGCAAGACTGCAAGGTGACCTGCAATATATACAAGAAAAGAAAACTAATGACGTCATACCTGTATATTGGTAGAATATTACAAGCTAGATCTCTCATAATATACATACGTGACGTCATATATTGCAAGTCGCCTTGCACAGCATTCCTGACGACGACTACAAGTGAGTCGGAGCGTTCCGGCAAGAAAAATGCTTTTAATCTTCGGAGTCACGACTGTGAATGTAATCTTTCAGCACTGTCAAATTATACATTTTCGCAGTTGCAGGTCGACAAAATGACAGATTTACATCTTCGAGAATTTGTACAACTGAACTCAATAACTAATGTTATCATATAATCATTGAGTTGCTGAAAGGGTTCAGAATCTTGTACCAAATGTTGTCCTCCCCTCAAAGATTTTACTAAGGCCCAATCGAGCCTCCCCGGATTGAAATTTCCTAACTACGCCACTGTAAGCGAACAGAAAATTTTGACCCGCTTCCTTTATTACCATTCGAGATTCATATCACCTTTGCTCCAAATATATTTTCCACCGCGTTTGTAGAACATTTGCTCGTCAAATCCACTTGCATTCAAAGCATCTTTCACACCAACATCAAGAATTGATTTTGAGGGGACTTTACTTCCTCCAGTGTTATCGAGAAACCGCATCTAAATTCAGATTTTAAAACTGAGTATGCAGCGCAAAATGGTCTTGAGTTGTTGAGACTGAAACCAACAGCACTTAAGTTGGTTTCAAGGAAAGAAAATGTGCATAAGTTTTTGACTTAAGCATTAATGATCAAATGTTCGGATACTCGGGGACATGTAGGTATATGCATGAATATATAGTAGTGGAAGATAAACATAGATGAGAAATAAATATAGATAACTTGTCCTAAATTCGACATACAACTGGAATGAGATTAATGTCAGGATTGGACTCCATGACCTCAACCGGGACGATGATGTTCAAATATTACATATATATGTAATATTTAAAAACCGAGTAGGAGTGCTTTATCGGGATTTAAAACACGAGGCGATAGCCGAGTGTTTTAGATCCGATAAAGCACGAACTGCGAGTTTTTTAAATGTCTTATGAAATTCACCTCTCAATACGCTTATTCGCGAAGAAAGTTTGGAAATTTATCTTTCGTAAGCCGAAAAAATTGAACTACTTCTTCACATATAAAGGCACACCTATCTTTATCACATATATAGATCCGACACGCTTGTGATTTTCTTTTATCTTTTCCTCACGAATTTTTAATGAATTTTATCAGTATACATATATATATATATATATATATATATATATATATATGTGTGTGTGTGTGTGTGTGTGTGTGTGTGTGAGTGTGTGTGTGTGTGTGTGCGTGTGTGTATAGTCATGATAAATTCTAAACTTTATTTCAAGTGAACATTTCGGGTCGAAATCTCTTTATCAAGACAATTTTCATGTGAGAGTAGATCTGATTATACAAAATAATGGAAATATTGAAAGTTAATTCACGTAATTTTACAAAATTTAGATGTAAATTGAACAAAAATTCATGAAGTAAAATCTCTTAATTTTAAACCTTTGTGGTACTAAATAATTTAATTTATTACGATCAAAAGCATTTTCTAAGGTGAGGTTGCTAACAGGCATCCGTCTCATTAATAGTCCTAAAAAGCAAAATTATTCCCAAGAGTATCTCTCTCTTCCACGAAACTAAAAACCTAAAATTTCAATTTACCAAACTTTACCTTGTCTCTCCAATCATTATCCAATGTTCTAATCCTGCTTATTACAAGCTCATTCTTTAAATTCTTAGTTCTTCTATAGCTAACTCAAGGAGGTTGCTCAAAAATCTGTTTCATGTCATTCAAAGCATGCGAAATCGAACAAAAATTACGAATATTTGTACCAATATGTGACAACACTGGATGAAAATCTAATTAGCTGTGTAACCTCGTTATCGTTACTCTTCTTCAAATTACAATGATGTAAAGCATCCCTGTCCAATTCTTTCACCTTCTGTCACCAATTATTAACATCCTTACTCTTAAAACCTTTTTTAATAAGGTAAACTCCCTACGTTCCTCAATTTCTCCTTAAAACAACCTCTCTAAATCACACACACACACACACACACACACACACACATATATATATATATATATATATATATATATATATATATGTATATTCGTATATGTGTATAGGTGCATATATGTATGTCTGTATCTAGATATAGGTAAAGGTAGGTAGATAGGTAGGTAGGTAGGTATCCAAATGCGCAAATTTATATAAATGTAAATTTTGTTCACTCGTGAGCTTTCTTTCTGTCAACTAAGAGCTTCACCAGACAATGTTCAGTACCAAGAGAAAGAAAGGTTACAAAAAACAAATTTAAGTGGTGTTTCACAAACATTCTATATTCATACAACGTTTTTCACCTTGCAAAATCTCAACGATTCAAATTGAAATTGTTTTGCAGGTAGTTGCAATAATAGTAACAATAACAACAACAACAGAAATACCAACAACAGCAGCAATAACAACAGCAGCAATAACAACAGCAGCAGCAGTAAAAACAACAACAGAGCCGCCGAAAGCCAAGATGGACCCAGAAAAGGTAGGGTCGCCGAGAGCCTAAATTTTTTTGCCATCAGAGGCGTCTTGCATTTGGGACAAATTTTTAGACGCAATCATATGATATAAATGGCATTTAGTGACCGTTCTAAATTTTTGAATAAGTCTGAAATTAATTTATTCTATATCATTAAAGAAAATTAGTGGATTAGCGAGGCACGGCCCCGTGCATGGCGCGGGCATCGGGTCAGTTACCCCAGCTACCTCCTCCTCTCTTGGCGCTCCTGAACAACCATAACGAGAACAATCGCAAAGACAGCATGTATAATGAAATAATGATAAGAAATAATCAAAAACAGCAATTTACTTGTGTTCTTCGATAGACGAACACACTTTCTAACTGACCACTTAATTGAAAACAGAAAGAATGTAATGATGTAAATGTGATAGCTTGGTAGTTATATAATGTTCTTTAACGCATGCTCTCAAGCTATTATACTCAGAAAAACGTTCTGAGTCCCTGACGGGAATCGAACCCGTAACCTTCTGATCGCCGGAGAGATGCTCTAACCGTTGAGCTGCATGAACTCAGATGGTGAGCGAAGGTTACATTTATGTACTGCTTCGTATTAATGGTACTCACCATCTCAGTGTATGTAGCTCAATGGTTAGAGCATCTCACCGGCGGTCATAAGGTTACGTGTTCGATTCCCGTCCAGGACTCAGAAAGTTTTTCTGAGTATAATAGCTTGAGATCATGCGTTAAAGAACATAAGAAAGAACGTATTTACTTACGTATTCATCTAATATTAAGTATGAATTTCGCATCTATAAAAGAAAATTAAAATTCAATCAAACACAATTCATTAAGGACAAAATAACTTTTGCCGGTATCACAAAACCCCAGATTTAGGACAGCCGAACTTTAATTTTTTTCATTGAAATCTCGAGTTGTCAAACTTATAGCGCTATCATTGATCGATAAAGCTGTTGGTTTGATTGCAATATGTCATGCACGAGATGGCGTTTTTATATAAAATCAAACACCCAGAAGTTTGTTGAAAAAGGCGACGTGTTTGGATAACAACAAAAACAGCAACAGCAACAACAACCGCAAAAATAATAACAACACTATATATATATATATATATATATATATATATAGCTGATAAGATTAAACTTTTAAAAAACGTTATTTCAACGTTTTGGGGCGCTGCCCTTTTGTCAAGAGTAAGAACTACAAGATAGAAGATGCTCCTTATATACATAGCATTAGTTAATAATTAAAAAATCCGTTAAAAAAAAATACTTAAAAGAAGTCCCTAGGGCTCAAACCTTTAGGTATAAAAGGATCCAATTTATATGCCCAAAAGCCTTCCCTTTTAGTTGGGTCTGATACATCCGTCCTATCAACAATTTTTACTAGCATATCGTTAATTCCCTCGTGACCCCCCTCATAAAAATGGGCATACAAATGTTCTCCCGGTATACCCCTTTGACCATTACCATACCTTTTAACACTACTTTTATGGTTATTTAACCTCCTCCTGAAAGATGTTATTGAACAGCCCACATAAATCTTCGAACACTTTTTACGTATTATAAGGTAAATCACTCCTGCCGAATCGCAATCAAACAAATAATTAATATAAAATATACGACCATTTCTACAAAATGTAGAACCTTCCTCCACAAAATTGCAAATTTGGCAGCGTGATTTACCACACTTTCGCATACCCTTATCCCCACTGCCTTCTCCTTTCAGTTCAGACCTCACTAAATTATCCCTTAAATTCTTTGGTCTCCGGTATACTATTATCGGCTTTTCTTCAAAAATACTTCTCATGTCCACCGAGGCAGGCAAGATAGGCCAGAGTGAATCAATAATTTTACCCACCCCCGACAATGCAGGGTGAAACGTCATAACTAATGGCAATCTCTTATTTCTTTTAATATCTCTTCTATTACAGTGGGCGCCGCTTAATAAATTCACCCCGGGAAAACGCGGTTTGGATTTATTAACCGGCTGGATTTATTATCCGGAATCGTACTTCAGCTGCTTACTATGCAAATTTAGTCTGTTTCTAAGTAACAAATTTGCATGTCAAAGCGACTTGCCAAAGCTGCGATACAAAATGTTCCATGCCCGGAGTTCCGTGATCCGCTACGCAAACCGAGACGCGCAACGGACACTTTCGTAGTTTGTTAAACCAGCATACTTGTGGCTGTTAAAAGGGCACATTTTTGAAGCTTTTCCGAGTACACTGTACTTAAAATATGCCGGCACTCGCCCATAAACTAGGAGCACGTTACTGCAGACAACGCGGAAGTCGGAAACATCAAAGGGCTCAGCAGAAAACAAAATTGGCAGTCAAACTACGCACTTCGCTGCATTTTGCTACGACGCGTAAAGTACGAAAACAATAAACGGCTGGACTGTCAATCAAACAGAACCTTTGTTTAGTCATGTAGCCGTAAAATAACACTAAAATAACACTAAAATAAGCTTAAGGTTTGCTATACAGCTCAGTCAGCTTCTTCAAATGATTTGCTAAACTATGCCTACATAACTATGATCAGCTCAAAAGAATTTATCTAGGGTGGTTTGTTTGGGAGGGAAGGTTTTTCTTAAATGTTCTTTGATGGCATCGGACAGGCGGCGGAATTCGGGATGAACGAATCCAGAGAGCTGCAGTCCCCGGTCTAGTGTTGCAAGTGCAGCCCGCATATCTGTCACTGTTGGCACTGGTACTTCCTCATCATCGCTTTCCTCATTATCATCATCATTTGTCGCTGTCTCGGTTGTTTGGACAATCTGGCTGACAAGCTGGTCTGTCATTTCATCTTCTGCAGTTTCTTGCGCGGTCTCACTTTCATCGTCTATCGTTACCCATTGCTGGAACATTTCAGCAGTGAGCCCGGGAGGCGGAAGAGGTAGTGGCTCCAATTCTGGTTGTAGCTCTGGTAGCAGCTCGAGATCTTCAACAAAACCTCCCTTTTCCCAGCAGTTTCGAACTGTTTCCGCTGTAACTTTTGTCCATGCAACGTCCAGCATGTTCATCGTGTCCAACAGCGAGACTTTTTTCACCACTTCGTTGGCAACGAGTTCTTCCTCGCTGTCATCGATAGTGTCAATGATATTCTGCCGAAGCTGGTGACGAAAGTGGGCTTTCAGAGTCCGAATTACTCCCATGTCACATGGTTGGAGCACTGACGTAGTGTTCGGCGGTAGAAACTCAATTGTGATGCTTTTCAGTCCGGTGACTTCAGTGTGGGCCAAACAATTATCAACCAGCAAGAAGATTTTCCGCTTTTCACAATGGAACTTCCGATCCATTTTACGAACCCATCGTTCCCAGATGTCAATTGTCATCCAGGCATTGAAAGAAAAGTCGTAATTCAAAGGTAGCTGTCCGATGTTTTTGAAACAACGTGGCTTTTTTGACTTTCCAATTAGCAACAATTCTTCCTTTTCGCCATCCATGTTACAGCAGACCATCAGTGTTACCCTATCCTTCGCTGTCTTAAAACCTCTTTTACCCTTCTTCTCCTTCTCCGCGATGTACGTTGAGTTGGGTAAAGCACGGAAGTAGATTGCTGTTTCGTCAGCATTGTAGATGTCCCTCTTGTCATATTGCTGGAAGATTTCTCGCAGCCGACTTTGTCGAAATTCGTTTGCCGCAGTCACATCTGCTTCAGCCGCTTCTCCTTTCAAGGCAGTGAAGACAAGGCCATGTCGCTTCTTCCATCGACTAAACCACCCGTCTGTGGCCCGAAACTGATCATGTCCAGCTTTTCGTGCTAGGTCTTCCGCCTTCTGACACAAAATCGGGCCAGACACTGGCATATGTCTCCGATTACCAAATTCCCACCACTCGAACAAGGCTTTCTCTACATCCTCGTCTTTTCCCGCCCGCTTTCGCTTCATACCGCGTCGCTCTGGATTCTCTGCTCGGATAGCGCCTTCGTTTTTTAGGAGATTCTGAAGTTGCCCACGAGAAATTCCTAAAGCAATCGCAGCATTCCGCTGGCTAGTCTTTCCCATCGCATGAAAACGATCCAAAATGGCTATCTTCTCCTCCAGTGTAAGATCAGTCCGTTTCTTGCTGGTTGTTGCCATGTTCACAAATTTCAAGGGCGATAAACCGCCGTGTAACTTCCGTAAAGTGCCGCACTCGATAAAATACACGTGGTAAAGTACGTTAACACGTGAAGACGTCTACGTGAGCAATTATTAAAGGATTTCCCTACCGGGACTTCCGCCATTTCGGCGAGCTGTTATTTACGTTTTTACGCGTTACGGGAGTTGCGAAGCTTGGAACATAAGCGCAGTTGCCAGCAGCGCACGGACCCAACAGGCGCCAGGTGGATTTATTAAACGGCAGATGGATTTATTATCCGGCGGATTTTACTGTATAGTTTAATGTAAAAATTCCGTTCCACTCATTTTGGCCAGAATAAGAGGCTGGATTTTATAACCGCGGATTTATTAAGCGGCGCCCACTGTACTATCTTGACAAAGGAGATTCTCCCTGGTCTTAGCTCTGGCCCTCTCAAATTCAGAATCTACCAAGTTTTCCTTAAAACCTCTTTTTATAAAATTACTACGAAGATCTCGTAATCTATCTCTATAACTCTCCTCCGTACTACAAATCCGTTTAACTCTCAAGGCTTGCCCATAAGGAATCCCCCTCTTTACATGCCTCGGATGACAGGATCCGTAATGTAAATACTGATGCGTATCCGTATGTTTACAATAAACATCTGTCGAGATCTTATTACCTTGAACCACAACCATAACATCTAAGTATGAAAGCTTTTCATACGACCATCCCCATGTATACTTAATTAATTCATGATATGAATTAACATAATCTAATCAGTTTCAACAGCCAATTCTCCAGTTACAATTTCAACCGCCTGATCACCAGCTTTGCTTTCAATCGCCGGAGCCCCAGAATCATTTTCAACCATCCGTTCGTCAGCATCACTTTCAACCATCCGTCCAGCAGCTTCCCTTTTAACTACCAGATCACTTTCCACAGGGTCTCTTCCTTCTTTCTTCGTTGTTAGAATTTACCACTTCTCGTAAGGTCAAGCGCAAATTATCTAGTGCTCTAGTCTGTAATCTCGGTCTCCTATTCCCTCTTCTTTCCAAATTTTTCCATTTCTTGTTTCTCCTTTCTTCCAAAGCATGTTCTATAACCAGTTCCTTTTCCTTCAACCGTTTCTCGACATCAGTCCTTTCCTCTAAAACCACAGTCCTCCATTTCTCTTCGTAGCTCCCTTCAAGATGTTTCTTCCTCCTGTCCACTTCCTTCCATAACAGATGAACCAAACCAAACTCATCTTTCCTCAAAATACCGTTCCAATCCAATATAAACCGCTCTTAATTATTAAGTAATGCTATGTATATAAGGAGCATCTTCTATCTTGTAGTTCTTATTCTTGACAAAGGGGCAGCACCCCGAAAAGTTGAAATAAAGTTCTTTAAAAGATTTATCTTGTCAGCTATAAATGGTTTTAAAACTTGGGACAATTTCGCTGTACTACAGTTCATCAGTGCAGCTCGGAACGAACTTGGATTGATAAGGGACCAGAGTGTTCGATAAGTGCTTATCGTTTCTACAGAAGTGATAAGCACTTATCATACTGCTTATCGCATACTAATGAGTGAATTTCTTAATTTGTAACGACCGGCGTTCATTCTACACTAAATTGAAAATACGAAAACAAACACGTTTTAATTTCGAGTGAGTCATTCCGGATGGGCCACTCGGGGCCTACGCTCTGTGGCCGTTAAAGGCTGATTTCCATATACTAGCAAGTCCGTCGCAAACAATCGCAAGCAGTTTGCGATGGCTTGATCGCAAACCGTCACAAACCGTTAGCGTAAAAGGAAATACTTTTAACGATACGTTAACGTCTTGTCGCCGATCGTTGCAAACAGTACGTAAAGATTGAATTACTTCTATCTTTACGTATTGTTTGCCATGGTTAAAGCTTCAGATGCAATGTAAAATCATTTATCTCATGACACGTCTGCAATTTATTGTTTCAAAGAAGCTTTAACTCTTTTATTGCACTCATTAGTATTTAGGACTGTGGCAACCTTTGATAACAGTGTGTTAACCACTTATCACACTGCTTATCACATCAGTAATGAGGAATGTCTTAGCTTCTAACGACAAATGTTTCTTGTACGCTAAACTGAAAACAAAGCGATTTAATTACGGATGAGTCATGAGATAAGGTGGTTAATCAGTGTTCACTCGTGTGATAAAGGATTTAACATCGCTCGTGAAGCTTGAACAGCCATTCGAGGCCTACGTTCCATTGTGGCAGGTAACTTTCACTCGCGATGTTAGTAAAAGTTATATACAGCGACCGAGGTCTTTAAGCGATGTATTAACCTGAGGGTGAAGCCTGAAGTTTGATATGTCGCTTGCACACCGAGGTCAAGGTATATAACCGACTTATATCATCGTTAGTGAAGTTTCAAAAGACGTATTTAACTTGCTTGACAAACTTATAGAAATGGCGATATTTCGGTAGAATGCGCATGAATACCCTAATGAGGTTGAGAAGTTATTTATTAAGCTCCGGAGAACAAAACAAATTGAGCCAACGATGATGTATAGGATAAATACCGAGAACGGAGGCTTTAAGCCAGATACATCCCGAGGGGCCGAAGGCTCCGAGGAATGTATCTGGCTAAAAGCCGACTTTCGAGGTATTTATCCGTCTTAAAACACGACTAAAGGAGATTTTCTTCCAGAAATGTTAAGCGACATGATTTGTTTTTGTTTTGAGAAGTAAAAAACATGTTTTCAGTTTGTGTTCCTTCTTGGATTAATTTTTATCAGGGATTGTGTATACAATCCTGGCTAGATCAGGTATTGTATATACAGTCCCCACCAGCTTTTCAAAAGCCCTTTTGTTCAGATAGGTCTCTTCGAAGGATAAAACCCTCAAAAGAACTAAGAAAACCGACTTAATCGTGTTTTAAATACAGTAAAATCCTTTATCACACTCGTAACTACAGATCAACTCTCACTTATACAAGTTAGCTTGTTCAGTGATACTCAATTACTGTTATCAGACAAGGACCTGATAGCACAACTTTCAAACGACGCCATAACTACATAAAAGAAAAAGTAGATAACTACATTAACTGCATGAAAACCTTTTCATTTGACTCCGGTACCAGACATTTCATTTTACTGTGGCGTGAGACGAAAGCTTGGAATTCGTCATTTGAAATAGTAAGGCTTTCTGCTTTCCTTAACGCCTTCTCTCCAACATTTTCGCCCTGGATCAGAAGGCACTGGAAAACCTGAATAAGAAGAATTTTAGTATTTGATTTTGCAGTATATAAAACTCAGAGGCATATTGAGCAAAAAATGGCGCCCGGGGTCAAACTTAACTTGTGTCCCCAGTTTCCCCCTTTGCGAACTTGAAAAATAATGAAAACGGTGCCCACCTAGGTGGGACAACATTCTGGGGGATAAAAGTATTATGACCTTTGCTATATCTTTATACATTTTAAAATATTTTTGCAAAAACATATCCCACAACATCATAAGTTAGGTTCATTTACTTTAGCACGAAGGAATGATTACCCACCTCTGCCCACCCCGTACAGTTCTCTGATTAAAGCTACCTTGGTCACACGAGCTCAGAGTGTTGTCTAGTTTGACTCTACTAAACACCACAAGTTTTCTCCAGGTGCTACGGTTTCCTCACGTCGTAACACTGTACCCATGAGGGGTGGCCCTTACTGGACCTCTTCCGAGAATAGCTTAGCTGATAGGGTTATGTCCAGTATAAATTGACACTTTACTTTTACCTTTATGTTTATCTGACTTCAAACCTCAGTTTTCGAACATCTTTTAGTAAGTTCAAGAAGATGTAATAAAATTGACCAAATTCTGGTTTTGATGTTAACTCATTCTCATACGACACGGGTAAGAGACAATGGATTAATACATAGTTAGTGTCTAACTGAACCATTTAGTGGATCCAGTCAGTCAAAGAGAAGAACAAAGAATACGAGTTAATGGAAAAGGAAAAAATAGAAATGGATCAAATAAAAAGAAGAAAAGAACGGTGATGAGCTAGTATTATTCCTAGGACTTGTGGAGGGCTTTTCCTTCTGGGTTGTCAGGGGTCTAGTACAAGGCCTTTTTAGTATGTTAATTGCGACGGCAATGGTTATATTTCACCAATGAATAAAACCACGCCGTAGTTGATGGCGCAATGAAAGGTGAATGTAATTTTACCTCTTAAACGCTTAGCGAATATACTTATACCTTTTCGCCAAGGGCAGATATTAATGTAATTATCCCCCACTTTTTATGTAATCAGTTTATACCATTTCTTTCGTCTATTTATAAACTTCAGCTCCATGCCGGCAGGATCAGTCACCTATTCGGTCGAGCCCACTGTCCTTTGTGCTCCTTCCCGGCGGACCTAATGCAGCTGTCCCCGGGAACAATCAACGACCTTCTGTAGGTTTATCTGTCTGTCTTTATCGGGTTATATCCGTTAACAAGAATAAAATAAACAGATATTTGAACTTTGTAGAGCAATCACTGGTTCTAGCAGTTTCAGTGATATTTTTCACAAATAATTACGTACCTTCCACCTTACAGGATCTAAAGTAGAGATTGCCTCTGTCATGTCCTCATGCTTATTGTACTGATTCACAACGGTGTTGATTTTGAATGCCACCTGATATTTGTAGCACCACTCACGAACTCGTCTCAGGATATCCAAATGTCTTTCTTTCGGATGATGACGACCTATCTTGATGTTTACCGCCTCGTCAAAACTGTCGCAAGATATTGCCAAAATATCTAAATATTTTCCTTAAAATAACCGAGAAAATATAAAAAAAAGTAATCAGAGGTTGATCCAATTTCAAAAAAAAGAAAGGCATTCAATGGCCGCACAAAGATGGTTCGAGTGTCATTGAACAGGCTGCAAACTATCTTTCCTGATAACGGCTAATTATCCGTTCGTTTTCGTGAATTGAGGGCAACTTAAGTTTTTAAGTCAAATTCATACACAATAAGATGCAAGGTTTTTATTTCGTCATTGCTGTCTAGATGAAAGCCTGACTTGAAAACCTCCCGTTTGTTTGGAGACTAAGAAAGGTCATACATTTCTAAATACTGCAAGTTTGTACCATTAAGCAGTTGATTAGGCCAGTGTGTTGTATTTTTCCTCCGTGGACGTAATTCTGTATATTTCCCATACGTGTTTTATCCATTGATTTACATTAGTGTTTCCTACAAATCGCCGTATGTATAAACTGGGGGTTTTTGTGTGCATTTACACAACACGACCAATGGCGCACCCTGGATTTTTTGTGAAGAGGTGATTGAAAGCTCTGGAGGCAAGCTCCCCCAGGAATATTTTAGAGTCTCTACGAGGCCAATTCTGGCATTATGAATGAACAGTCTTTGTACACAACACCCTAGCAAGGTGACGGAAAAATCATACCATTTCACGGTCGTCTGTCCGAGCCATCGTATCCTCCACGCCATTTGCTTTCACTTTTAAGTTACATTTTTTTTTACGTGGACGTAAATAATAATCATTTTGAGACTACCAAAGGAGGGGCTCAAGCCCCCAAAACCCTCCTTCTTCGGGTCCCCCACTAGTACGACTGCTTACAAACACAATCGTTTGGCCAGGCGTATACAATGTTGTCTCAAGAGCACAATTCCTGCTTAAGATTCCCTCGCTAATGTAGTAATACCATTGAACTCTAAAAAGACTGGAATGATATCCCGTGATACCTGGCTTCAGGATTGAATGAATCCGTAATGGGGGCAGCCATGTAAGTCAAAACCACGCGTAGGAAAAAAGTTGTATTGAATTTTTATTTTTCAGGTTTGGTTGATTGTAATCAATATGCAGTCCTACCGACATTGTCCTATACCTACTAAGAATAAAAAAAGAAAACTGTCGAAAAACTCGAAATTTGAGTTTAGTTTTTCGCAACACGTTGCGTGTTTTATCGCGTAAGCCCGTAGGGGACTGGGATGACCTGCAAATTGACCTACATATCAGCCTCCATGTTGGCTTCAAAATACAGTTTGCAGATATCGTTCCAGTCTTTTTAGAATTCAATGAGTAATACGTCCTCAATAATCTAGTGAGTTGATAACATCAGAAAATATCGTGTTAATACTTAATAGTTCCTAAGGCCAAGGGCTTACCCTTGCAGACGGACGCTGAATGATGGCCGGCCTGGACCCTGATTGGACTCAAGCTTTGGTTACACGAACAGGAGGAAATAAACGTGATTATAAGAATTAGGTTTCCTTGCTAGACCGAATTTTTTATGACTGCAAGTATTCTAGAAATGTTTTTCTACCCTTTCATTTTATTAATTTACCGTATTCCTTCAACCACTGTTCTCTGATAAGGCTTCCATTCGATACTATGCTCACACTGAGGTCCAGCTCTTTCTTGCAATACCGAACCATTTCGCCTACAAATTTCCCCTGGCGTCCTTCAATAAAAGGCTCGCCACCAGAAAAATTGATCTTCTCCATTCCTGTACCAAACAAAACGAGAATAAACGTCAGTTGAAAAGCGGAGTGCCACTGAGACTAAATTGTATAAAACCCCGATTATTTCTAGATAAAAGCGTCAGCTGCCATGCATTGCTCGCTAATGCTCAGCCGTTCTAATGGAAGACTATGAATATCTGCTACGTAATGAGCGAAGAAATATATCTCTTTTAAACATCTCGACTGTGCATCGGAAAAGCACTTGATATTTCGTTACTTAGAGTTTGACGAACTACAAAACGGCAGAAACGAAAAACGAAGAATGTTTAGATGTTTATAGTCTTTAACCGGTCATGGTTCATGAAGAATTAACGGACGAAATTTTTTCAATCAGTACACCTTTTGCTGTTCATTACCAAAAAAATACTATCATTAACGCCAACCTCAAACTCATTAACGCAAAAATACATTCATTTTATTCAATGGACATTCATTAGAATAGATACGCAACCATTTGCATCAAAGGGCACTCTATAGCGCCAACAGACGACCATTAACACCATTCTACTTTACATTAGGGACAATAAAATTTCAATTGCGCAAGAGAAATATGCTGCCTAATTGAAATTTTATTATCCCTAATGTATAGTAGAATAGTGTTAATGGTCGTCTGTTGGCGCTATGGAATGCTTTTTGATGCAAATGTTTGCGTATCTACGCTAATGAATGTAGACTGAATAAAATGAATCTATTTTTGCGTTAATGAGTTTAAGGTTGGCGTTAATGATAGTATATTTTCTGGTAATGAACAAGCAAAAGGTGTATTTCAATTCAACTAGGTAAAAAGTTAAAAGGTTGATAACTGCCGTAACTGATCTCAAAGAATATCAACGTTTCGAGCAAAAAAAGTTAACCAATGAAATGGGAGAAACAAAAACAAACAAATCAACGACTAGGTATCGACCAGGAAGTCATTTGCTATTTTTAAAAGACGATCAGCAAACTGGCATTAGGTTAAGCCCTCAAGGTCCCCAAGGGAATGGAAATACGTAAGTGGTAAAAGAAAGACATCACTAGGGGAAGCTGATGTTATGATTTGCCTAGGCTAGATATTAACAAAAACTTACAAGGCGTTAAATAAAAGAAAAACTTTCGTTGAGTTCATATGGATGAGTGGTTCCTAGCATAAAAATGAGACGCCTTTCTTGTCTCTTGCGGCTATCGTTGTCCCGAGAGATATCGTTCTTTTCAGTTAGTTTGGTTTACTTAATTCCCTTGGCTTTATTACAATGAAGAAAATGATTCTGTTTTATGTTTTACTCGCGCAATCAGTGAGATCATTGTACTATGCAAGCTCTTCCATGTGAATCCCAAAACCAGTGCAAGCGAGGAAAGATCACTTTCGTTTGCAAGAAGAGTGAAAACGTGGTTAAGATGAAACATGGGTCAAAAAAAAGATTTAATACCACTGCCATACTAAACAGTCATAAAGAAAGAACAGAAAATTTGCGGATCATTGATATTGCTAATGAATTAGTCGAAGTGAACGATAATCGCAAGCGCAACTTCCACCTTTACGGTGGAAGACCTATCAGCTGCTTTTACCTAAAAAGTAAACTTGAAAGTAAGCTCTTGGGTCGTATTGTCTGTACAGTTTTTGTTTTTGGTTCCGTTTTCTTATATATTCCAGAAAACTGTAAAGCAACATACATGAATATTTCCATGTATTGGTATCTTATTTAATTGTAGGAATAAATAATTTATTACTTTCCTTATTGCCAACCTTTTACCAATTTTTGCTAGATATCAAAATTAATATTTCCTTAATATTTCCTGCCAAGATAGGGGAATTTGATTGCATTTACAGAATCTGTGATTGCCAGAATCTTCATGTGATTCCCAGATTCTTCACAATGAAACAAAACAAAATTCCAGGAAGCAGATACTTAATAAAGAGAGCGCTTAGGACTCGTTAGCCCCCCCAATACAAAAACTGCTCCGCGGTCCCTGTACCAAAGTGAAAATGTTTACACGAGACCGGAATGAAACTAAAGCCATGTTCTTGTAAATATTTCGGTCCGCATTACAAATTTTTGTTCCGAACAACGTTTTTCTTGCTCTTTGCCACATCAATGGTTGATCTGGAGAAAATGCGCGTTTTCAAGAAGAAAATTTCGTACCGGCGCAAGTTCGAACCGGTCTGAACTCCTTCGTGTCGGTCCACCACCCGAAATGAGTGAGACCGGTCCGAGCTTATTTTTCGAACCAGGCTCATGTGAACAAGAACAAGGATTCGTATGGGGTGCGATCACAAGTCGTGCTGGTCTGACTTCGTGTTTACCGGTCTCATGTAATCAGCGCTTTATTGATTGACCTTTCTTGTTCGGACAGATTTTGGTGGTATCAAATCCAGTCTTAACATCTTGTATTGAAGACTTGTACTAAGTGGCCTATCAGGGCTGTTTTGCTAAATTTAGAAATTATTTTGATATCACGTGAGGAGTGGTGTGATCGATTGAAGACGAAAAGCTGTTGTGAAGACCATCCATGGCCAAGTGATTGTATCAGAATTTTGGTAAACGATTTATTAACAAAAGAGCACAATAGAAACCTCAATATGGTTCTCACTTCCTTAAATATTTAGCCGATTCCCTTTATTAGGTCAGCTGAATGCAACTACCAGAATACTTTGAAGTTTTTTCATTTTCATGCAAACATTGAATTCCCAAAGTGAATGGAAAGACAATTGCTCCGTTTTACATTACAAAAAAGATTTTGAAAGGCATTCTGGTAGTTGTATTTAGCAGATGTATAAGGGGAATCGGCCATTAAAAACAAATGACACTTTGAAATTCAAGGTTATACGACAAAGGTCCTTCGAACTCTAGATTATCAAGCATTGAAACCTTTTGCCCCCTATTTGTGGAGTCGCCAGAGCAAGATGGCGGCTTAAAGAAAGACAAATTTTAACGATAAATCATTGCTCGCTAAATGATTGATACACGGAAAACCTTGAAAAGTCAGCAAGTCAGAACCTCGATCAGGCACACGCTTCTTATTGGCTAAAAATTTAAATAGTCGCATCACCTGCGCAGAAGAGAAGTCACCGGGTGTCCACACGAGTGACGACAACCAACATCTTTTGCGAAAAATTCACCTCATTAGCTTTCTTGAACATTTTTCGGCCATTTTTTTTCAGCTGTCACGTTGCCTCTGCAAAAGCAGTTCCATGTGCAATTTTTGTTACGCTCTAGCGATGCGACAAAATTCCGTGGAAAGTTTGTCTATGCAAACTGAAAAAGACCTGTGGAGCCGAAGCTTAATCAAGCCCCGTTTACACTGTAACATTAGGGACTTTTAAGCCAGATTTACACGAGCGACGTAAGCATAAGGACATGATCAATACGAAAACAAAGCACGATAGCTCCTCTGTTTGCTCTTGGCTTTTGCTTGGACTATGATCTTATGCTTGTGTTACAACGATATATTTGCAGGTTCGACTTTATTCCTTTGTTTTGCCTTTCGTTTTGTCCTTATGCTTGTGCTTATGTTCACGTGTAAACCAGGCTTAAGATCTACGACGTAAACTTCAACGACGCGTGTTTCGAGGCAAGAATTCTTCACGCAAAACAAAGAGAATGAATAATTTTTATTCTCCAGAGCATTCTCAACACCATCGTCGCTGTGCATACAACGTCACGCAGACCATTTTCACGTCTTTAGGACGACGTCAGCTCGCGGAGTGAAAAAAGCTGTTGTCTTTAAGATTGAATTCAACCCAAGACTACAGTCATTTTAGGAGAATTGGACCGTTTTAAGAGTCGTAAAACAAGCCTCAAGTATCAAGCACGGTGGTCTTTAAAGGACGTCGTCGTTCAAGTTGGCCTCGTAGATCTTAAGGTCCCTATTAGCATGTTTGGAAAACACGACTGGAAACGCGACGGCAACGTCTTATTTTCGCGTACGCACTTGGACGAGTACTTCTAAAATATTTTTGTTTGGAAAAGTGAACGCACGACGTTTGGAATTTAAAAATTGTAATAGTCATTTCATTCACATAGCATCGCCAAACGAAGACACGAGGAAATCCCTTCCTATTGCGTTCTACGAAGGTATTATTTCTGACGAAAAGCTGCTTTTTTGGAAGGAGTCTTTAGAAACCACATTCATCGTTCAAGATTTCTATTTAGGCAGTACGAGCGACTTGATTGTAAGCGATACGACGAACTTGCATGAAAGGCCGAATTGAGAATCGAGGAAGGCTACATTCCTCGTCTTTCTAGCAATGGGTGCCAGTTTAGGTAGTCGAGGATAACAAGATGCGATAACTTTGGGTGAAGCAACTACCTGAAATATACGAAAAGAAACTTCGACGTTTCGAGCGATGGCCCTTCGTCGGGAAGTTAGTAGGGTGTGTCGGGAAAACAACATGAACTTTTGTATTGTTGAATACAAAAGCAATCACGTGATAAAAAGTACACCAATAGGATGGATTTGGTAAAAACAAAGTATAAACAAAAAATGTAAATCACATAACAGAATATATTAAGGAGGAATTAATATATTAATATATTCTGTTATGTGATTTACATTTTTTGTTTGTATTTTGTTTTTACCAAATCCATCTTATTGGTCTATTTTTTATCACGTGATCGCTTTTTGTATTCAACAATATAAATACACACGCGTATTTCAGAACACATGGGAATTTCGCCTTTGACTGGCAAGAAAGTTTCACATCCTTCACGATCTAGCATTCTTACACATTCAACCCAAACTAGCCACTCCATCTCCTTTCATGACTTCTCTATTCTTTCCTCTTGCAATTCACCCCTTGAATTACTTATCAGAGAAAGTCTACTCATCAATAAACATAAACTTTCTCTTAATGAAAACATCACTTCCGTTCCGCTTGCCTTATTTTAATTCTCTCGTTCCTCTACTTGTCTCGTCTCATCTTTCACCTCCCTTATTCTCATTGGCTTTAATCCTAATGTGATACCTTTTGTAATTATAAATACAGTAGAACCTGTATATAACGGCCACCCTCAGGACTTCAGAAACTGGTCGCTTAATGCAGGTGGCCGCTTAATACAGGATCACTAAAAATACTCGCTGGGCGTGGTCAAATGTCAGTTTCAATAGCGTGTCATACGACACTGCATTCAAGCAAACAATAAGAAAATCAACGCTCTTTGAGGCGATCTTTACTTTCAACAAAGTTGCTAACTTGTAAATGTAGCGGTGCAATAAACGTACAGTTATGAAAAGGTACAATCAATTGTCTTTTGTTCTACTATGCAGTTATTTCTGACTTACAGTTCACAACGACATACATCTCATTCCGTCATTTCATAGTTCTTACGATCAACGTGGAGATAAAACGGAAATTTTGCTAAAGCAGCGTTGTTGGAAATAAAGTTCAAACCAACAAGCAACGGAAAAGTCATTGTATAGAGCAAGCGCATTGAAAGTGGTGGAGGTTATGACCTGGAAATCTCCTACAAGTATACGTTTGGAAGCCATTTCTTCACAATCACACTGCTCAAGAACAAGCTATCTGAAAAAGTAATTTCAAGTAGAGCTAGAGGGAAGCAGATTCGAAACAAAATTTTTTGCATCTCGTGATTTTGTACTGCAGTTCATTGCTGACATCTGGAAAAAAACTGACCATAATGAACGGTTAGTTATAAGTATTAGCATTGTCATTTCTATGATGATGATGGATCGCTTCTTAATCACAATCAGACGCAAGAAAATACTGCATGAAAAGACATGTGGCTTTGGGTTTCCGTTTAAGGGTGACCGCTTAATACAGGTAAAAAGAACAAAGACAAACATGAGACTGCTTAAGGGTGGCCGCGGCCGCTTAATAGAGGTGGCCGCTTAATAGAGGTAACAATTACAGCATGTGTATGGGCCAAAATTCGGGACTTTGAAAACTGGCCGCTTAATAGAGGGTGGCCGCTTAATACAGGGCCGTTATATACAGGTTCCACTGTATCTTAATATTTCCATCTGTAATTACTTTGAAAATGTTGCGCGTCGGCAACGAAACGTCAGTGAACTTCTATTAAACTTTATTCGTGTGTTTTTGTCTATTCCTGAATGATGACACTACATCTCCGAATTTTGAGCTGGGCTCTCATCTTCATTTTACGTCTAATATAAAAGCTCATGTTGTTTTCCCGACACACCCTACTAACTTCCCGACGAAGGGTCTTCGCTCAAAACGTCGAAGTTTCTTTTCGGATATTTCAGGTAGTTGCTTCACCCAAAGTTATCGCATCTTGCTACCCTCGACTACCTACACTGGCACCCATTGCTCAATATATATATTTTGCATTTAATAATGATTTAGTATAGAAAATTTAGTATATTTCATCCTAAATAGCTGTAAAAACTAATAAAACAATGATGGCTGTGAGCGGCGGATATCTCTATGTCCGCGGTATAGCAAGAATTTCCACGATATCAAATTAGATCTGTTCTATAGAAAAACCCGCAATGTTGCGGGTCCGCGAAAGATAAACCGAGACATAGCAAGGGTTTACTGTAATTACCTGCCATCTCTTTCGTCATGCCTTAGCAACACTCGCCACTCCGCTCTATTTTTGTAATCGTTAAGCCTTAAAAGTTCCCGACACGTATATATAGTTATCATTTACTCTGATGATGTTACAGGTTATGTAACGAAACGTTAGTGATTAAAAATCATTTCCATTATCAACTGTTTCGTTTTCGTTTGTTTCAACAATGCTACTTAGAATAATATGCTGGGCAGTAATATTCTTGACAAGGTTTCAACAGCAGTGTAAACGCCATTTCAATTATCCAAATCGTTCGATTTGGACAAATATCGAGAACCGGTCGAAATATCACCTGTCTGTCCTCAAACGGCCATCAAAACTGATATGGACTCAAAAGTTTTAATTTAGATCAAGCATACTTAACAAGCATGCACGGTTTCACGAAGGATTATTTTAAAACTACGACACTTAACCAAAGTTTACAAGCGTAAACGATCAGTTACCAAGAGACCTGTTATCGAGTTTCCGAAGATAATAACAACCAAGGACATTTGCAATTCACATGATACCGGTAAAGGTACAGTTTCATTACGGTTTCACATTACGGTTTCAAATCGTTACGGTTAGCACTACGGTTTCATGCTTTTTCACACCGGTACCGTATGAACGCAAGGCCTAACCGTAATAATTTCGTTACGGTTTCATTTCGTACAGGTATCGTGTGAACGGGGTCTTAAACATCTCGTGTCTTATGCAAATTCACTCAAATCAAACGAATTGTTCGAATATTTAGAGAACGGAAAGATGTTGGAGTCTTGTGGAGTACCAGCCATGATTTAAATAACTTGCAAATTTTAACAAATTTTTTATTCTTCGAAAGTTAAGTCCGCGTATACGATCAATTTCCCGTACTTGCACTTTCTTGGAATTCGCTTCTTGAATATCAAGACGAAACGCGAATTTAATGTCTTGTAAACCTAACATTATACGACATAAACAATACGATGAACTTTCTCACAAATTTCGACTTCGCTAAATGTAATAAAACCACAATTAGGGTCTGTTTTCGTGAAGTCGATCTGAGTTACACAAGAGTCTCCTGCACATTCTGTTTTTTTGTGTTGACAAGGAAAAGGATTAAAATTCTTTAATCCTAAATCTAGCCGCCATGTTAAAGTAGAATGACTAGAAATCGATTGCATGATTGACTTGACATTTGGTGAAAGGGTTGACTGGAACATTTTCAGTTGCCAGACTTAACGTGTTCAGGGGTTGAAATTTGGTAATTTCAAACACGTTCGATACAAAAACTGATGAATTGAAAAGGAAATCGAAACTAGAAATAGCGTCCATCAGCATAATTGATTATCTTGAAAATGAAACTGATATTAAACTGAAAGTATACAGGTCGGTGACATTTTTGTCTGAGGACAATACACTAACAAAATGAAATAACTTTACTTGATTCTCTTGACTCTTGAGTCTTCAGAAGACTTACAAGCATTTGCAAATACGGTGACATTCTTGCGTTTGAGGGAGTTGTTAGAACTTGTGCAAGCAAGTCCAGGCGAAGGCTGATTATTGGAAGTAGATCGTATATGATTATTTTTATCCAAAAATGTCTTGAGCAAGGAATCTCACCTGTTTCTTTCAACATCTTTAGCCCTTTCATTGCTTCTTCGAGAGGAAGAACAAAAGAGGTCTTTGCTGTGTGAAAGCAGAAGCCACACTTGTAGTTGCATCTCCTGGTGAAATGGTAGTTCACACTGGTAGGAATTAAGCCATTTGTTAGCATTAACTCGTGCTTTTCACTGGGATTGTCGGAATGCGAAATCCAGGTATACAGTTGACTGAAATCATGAATTACTTTAGGCAGTTTGTGAAGAAAACTCAACAGGATATTGCCCATTTCAAATTAACTTAGGGAACGGCTAAATACAGTAACACGCAATATTACGTTAATCTATTTATCATAACAGTATAAACATACGGTGTTGAGCGATGGGAAATCTCTCATTTATGACATGTATGTTTGAGTGGTGGTCAATCAGCGTTGCTCTTCTCGATGCGTTGTCATTTTTCCTCTGGCATTTTTAAAAGAAGTCATTCATTTCTACGGCGTTCATTTCTACAAGGTTGTACGTCCATGCTTACAACAAGCGAAAGAGGCTCGCTGACTACAGGAAGTCTTTTCGAAATCGATGTTGATCAAGGACCACTGTATTTTGCTTCAGCCACTGTAAAGCACAACTTGAACTTGCAAGCCAATGACTTCGATAGCGTATCTGCATCAGAATTCTTCAGCGGTATTCTTTACTATGTCAGTAACACAATCTTTCCTGCACAGGATCTCGTCCAAAGTAGAATTATGAATGCCTCTTTGAAAGAGCATCTTAAGACCTTATCATGTGATAATATCTGGAGCAGTTTCTCTTTGCTCACCGAGAAGAAGAGCTTCCAACAAGGATTCACTCTTAAGTTCAAACGAGACAGCTTAGAAAGCCTGGACAAATACACCAAAAACGTTGTTAAGGTTGCCAAGACGCTCGGTTCGACGTCCATCTCAAAGCTCGTTCCCTACAATGACCAAGGCTTCCTCGTCGATGTTATTTCGTGCGAAACCGAAGATAGATTGGACCATTTCGAGCTTTTGACCGTAAAATACTCAAGCTATCGTCCTTCATTTGATTATGATAGCTCGGTTTTCCACAGCTTCGAGGAAATCCAAAATGTGCTCGACTTGGCCAACAACTGTACTCCTAATCCTGAGATTGAAAACTTAAAATATCTTGCCAAAAATTACACGAATAAACCCAGCTCACCGGCATTGCCAGAACAACGTCCGCATCCATTTATTGTTGTCGAAGGCCTGGACGCTGTAGGTAAGTCAGATGTTGGTAATTTTTGCAAGTTCAACAACGTTTTAAGGAAATGTACTAGGTTCCTGTTCCTCTACAAATCTGTTGCGTAGTTATTGGAGGAATCTTGAGATTCCGAATGAATTTGCTGCCATGTTGCACCGTGTTCAAAAACAGGGGGTCGAGCAGGTGGTCTTCACCATGATCTTCACTGATCTCCTCTCCCTGAATCTACGGGTCGTTCACTAATGATTCATTTCTGATTTGTTTGTATTTCTTTTGAAATATCACTTAATAATATTTCCTGATAGCGTGTTTAAGGTAGTCTCTGACAGAAAAAAATGGATTTTTCAATGCTGTAGGAAATCGGATTTAAATCAATGATAATCATCTTTTCAATTGGTCAATTGCCATGGTAACCAAAATAATAGGGGTGCAAACAATGAAGTATTGTACCCACTTTCAAACATGATGTAGTGCTACCAAATGGTCAGAGAAATTTTTTTATAGGTTTTTGTGCATTAGCAGACAGCTACTCTAAATACTAAACCTAAAAAACTATATTTTCCGGGCTTTGTCGGATTGTTTTTCAGATTCTTGTAGAAAACATATAAAACTTCAGACAAAGTAACTATACAATGCACGATTTTAAGAAAGCGTAACAACCTTTATTGTTATGTTCGGTATCTATGTTTAAAATTTGGTAATTGGTAAAAAGGCATATTTGATTTTACCTTTGAAAAAAATGCATTTCAACAATTTTAACAACTGGAGAAAAGCAGATTCAAAGCTTAACATTGAATTTGCATAGTACAGTCTGTAGTTTTCCAACACCTTCGAGAAGGACCAACAGATACTCTTCATATGCTCAATGCTTTAATAAGGTTCTTGTGTCAAGGTCAAGGTCAAAGTCAACGTAAAATTATCAAGGTAACTCAAGGTCACCGTGACTTCCCCTTAATTGCACTACAAAACAACGAAGAGGTCATTCAAGGTCACGCCAAAGTTACTATTATCGCATTCTAAATTCAAACATGATTTAGACAAAATATAGCCACAAAAAAATTTCTGTAAAAAATAGATATTTTGAATGTGACCACTTTAAGTTACGTGTTTTTAAAAGCGTTCGAGTAGATAAGGAGACCGATGAAAAGTGAAAACATACAGTAGGCATTGACCGGACTGTAGCCTAGCGGAACCATAGAGGATTTTACTTGAGTGTTGTGGTCTTTAGTGGATAAAATAGGTGCTTTTACATGTGCACAATAAAAAACTCACAGCCTCGAATAATCGTTTCCATACTCGTCAGCAAGCCTGTTTGAGAGTGCGCGAAAAATTCTGACTTGGTAATTCCGACAAGACTTTAAAGGCGCGTTTACACGTACGATTTTTTGCCTTGCGATTGTCGTCCTGGTGTATGCAATAAACTCATGACAATCTATGCGACAAGATATCTGCTTGTGATTCGCTCAGTTTGTCTTCGAAGCTCTCCTGAGTTGAAGACATACACCAAGATTACAATCGTGAGGCACAAAATAGCACGTGTAAAAGGCTCTTTAGGTCTGGTTTTCATTAGACTAGTGACATAAACATACGCATAACAATATACGCAAACGCAGTAGGTACTTCATGGTCGGTAAATCCCTTTGCAATAGGGAAGTACATAGAGTTCAGCTGACTATGAAGTGCTAACTGCGCTTGGTTATGCAGGGGAGCAACTAGGAATTTCGAAGGGTAGGGGTTGGATGGTAGTGTAAAGGCACCGCCGGGGCAATTTTGATCAGTTCGAGTGAGGGGATCTACGTGGCATTGGGAAAGCAGTCACTAAAAGTGCACATATATAAATCCCACAAAAAGGGCAGAGGTCGAGACCTCCCAACCCCTCCTCTAGTTGCGTCCCTGCTACGTCGTTATACTTATACTTATTCTGCAAGTGAAAAACTGGCTTAGGTAGTGTTTATGTGGAAACGAGCCAGCCCTACTAGTAGGGACAGCTCTTTTTGACAAGATCTCGCCTCCATGTAAAATCCGTTGTAAAATTTATTTTCGTTTACATCAGAGGAGAGCCAGCCCTCCTAAGCGAGATCTCGGCTAGAAGGGCTGGAATTTTTCAAGTAAACACACTCAGAAGGGCTAGCCCTCCGATAAAGCATGCGTGCTAGATCCAGCCCTGCTCGAAGGGCCAGAAAATTCACATGTAAAAACGAGGTGAAATCCAGCCCTCTTTCTAGGGCTACGTTTACACTATACCAGATAGCTTTCCGTAGCGACGCGAAAACCATAGGCCGTACATTTACACTTGGAACGCTGTTTTCGGAGCGATTTTTGGAACAGAGAGACTTTGTTCCGCTCCACTCTTGATTGTGGTACGTTCGATATCGGATGGGTTTTCGGGGCACCTTTATCCTTCGATTGCATTCAATATGGAGTTACGCGAGTATTTGTGTGTTGTTATTGTTGGATTATTGCCAGTAATTTTAGGCCACATAATACAATCACAGCAATTAATCGTATTTTTTGAGACGTTGGCGAGCTGGAGAAGAGGGAGTACGCTGTTACAAGTGCAAATCTCTTTGAGGCGAATTATACTCTGCCTTTCCTGGTCCGCTGTTTACACCATACTGGATAACTTTTTACAACAGTACAGAACTGTCCTTTTTACACTATACCGGAGATCTTTTTGTACCGGCACAAAAACCTCTCCAGTATAGTGTAAACGTACCCTAGGGCTAGCCCTACCAATAGGCCACTAGGGAAACCCACAAAATCGTTAAAAATCCAGTTAGAAATAAAAACAGTCCGAATCTCTAATGCAAATTTGCCAAAATCCTTTGAAATCCTTCGGAATATATGTGAAAATAATAAAATGGTTGTGTTTCTGTGGACCAACATATTCGGTCAAGTGGCTACATTTCCTGTTAATACTACCAAGTACCAGCATGGCTTAACCGCACCCCACCTCCAGCAATCACTAACAACACTGTTCAATTCCTACTGTACTGTTGCGTTATTAGACCTCTCTTTGTTTAACTGGAACCTAGCACAGATTTCTAATCACGAACATTCTTCCGTTCAATACTGCTATCTCCTCATAATCAACACTAGATCAAAATAACTTATATAGCACACAAAAGTAGGTAGATTAGGATTGTGCGAATAAAAAGTTCTTAAAACTTAAACTTCTAGTGGGATCACGTGTGGCGTCCCATCGCGATGGATCATTATTATTATTATCATTATTATGATAATTATGGTATTAATAATGATAACATAAATAATAATGATATTGATAATCATAGTTATTATTATAGTATTGTATTACGACATGTTAACTTTTAAATTAGATATGGTGTGTTTAATATTCAAATGTTGTCGCTGAAAACTGTACTAACCGCTTAATCCTGTCACAGAGGCAAATTTCCCAAAATTTATAGAAATATGTTTAGAAAGTGTTCAAGAAGTACGTAACGGTTGGTAATACTTGAGTTATTCATTATGTAAAAAACCCAGTGCCGGATTACCCAATCGGCAAACTAAGTACGTGCTTAGGACACCAGCAAAAGAAGGGGCACCAAAGAATTTTGTCACATGACAAATTTTAGATATCTATCTTTCATGATAAGTTCACCACCTTGACTAGGGACTAGGGACGTATCTATTTTTGTAGCAGCGAGATGCCAGAACAGAAGAAGCAATGTTTTCGTTGCTAGTCATTTCATGTACATGACGTACATGAAGTACATGAGTTTTCGGCCTGCTTCGTACCGTCGTACGAATTGTACGAACTTCGTACGACATTACACGAAGTAAAAAAGACGGTAAATATTTTAGCTCTTCAAGTCTTGAGGGTAAGTGGTCACTTTTAATTTTTTAAAGTATGAAACTTTGTCCTTTCTAAAAAGAAATTGTGATATAAAGGCTTAATTTTGTTTTTGTGTTGTTTTAACGCGTTATAACTCAAATAGCAGATGAAACGTAACCAACTGAGTGGATCACAAAAACTTAAACTGGCCGAACAGAAGAAATAAAAAAATGCTGAACTAATCCAGAAATTTCCAAAGTTGACATCATATTTTCAAACAAGTAGCACTGAAAACGTTCCCGGGTCTCTAGATGTTTCAGAGACTGACCATTCTTTGGGTGATGAATGTCAAAAAACTGAAGAAAGTGAAGAAACAACCATAATTTCAGAGGACCTAAATGTTTCGGAGACTGTCGCCGATTATTCAACTCCGAATAACAAAAACAGCAATGAACAGGAAAGCGTAGATGAGAAAGAGACTGAACCTGCTCATGCTGAAAATAATAGAAGAAACGATCCTGGAATGTGGTTTCACTTTAGTACTGATGATGTAGCTTACTGGATAGATCATGAACCAAATGATTGTCAACACCACACTGGGCCATTTGAGAGATCATGTCGGACCTTAAACAATGACAAACAAACGAGGTATTGTTCACAGAAAATATTTTTGGCGTAAAAACAAATGGTGAAAAATACACTCAAGAATGGCTATTGTATTCGCCATCAACAGGATCTGTGTATTGTTTTGTTTGCAAACTATTTGCACCTAAACCATCAACATCACGGTTTGCTGTACCTGGATTTAGTGACTGGCAAAATAATGTTTTAATTAAACAGCATGAAAACAGTACGATTCACAAAAGTTCCATGCTGACATATCTATCTCGAAGACAAGGCTTGGGATTGACACACAAATTAGAAGAACAAATAAAAAGAAAGCGTGACTACTGGCAACATGTTTTGCAGCGTGTTGTAGCTGTTATTCAAACATTAGCTGAACGTGGTCTGCCTTTCCGGGAATCAAATGAAACATTTGGATTACTGGAGAATGGAAATTTCTTGGGATTGTTGGAGCTGGTAGCTCAGTTTGATCCATTTTTAGCAGGTCATGTCTCAAAATATGGGAATGCTGGCAAAGGAAACCCCTCATACCTATCCAAGACAGTATGTGATGAACACATTTATCTATTGAGTGCGAGAGTTCGTTCAGCTATTGTAAATTAATTAAATACTGCTAAATACTTCAGTTTATCAGTTGACAGTACACCTGATATTTCACATGTTGATCAATTAAGTATTATCCTTAGATATGTGTCTCCTGCAGATGGAAAACCAGTTGAACGATTTACAGCATTCCTAAATTTGGGGAGCCATACTGGTGAAAAAATGGCAAATCAAGTATTGCAGCATCTAAGCCACAATTGCAAAATAAATTTCTCAAATTGCAGAGGTCAGTCGTATGACAACGCTGCCAACATGTCAGGGTGTTATAAAGGAATGCAACAGAAGATATTAGAAGAGAACAAATATGCCATATTTATACCATTTATGTTGATTGTTGCCCCGTGGCAGTACGTTTTGTTTTCAACAGTTCAATTGCTTTATACATTTTTTTCTGCCTCAACACACCGATGGCCAATTCTCAAGACGCACTTAGGCGATAGCCGTGTATTGAAATCTCTATCCGATATTCGCTGGGAAGCACATGCAGTGGCAACAAGTGCAATCCTGGAATCCTACTCCAAGATTCTGGATGCACTGGAAAGTATATTGGAAGATCATTCACAAAAGGGAGAGACTATATTAGAGGTAGAAAACATTGGAAACAAGATGCAAGAACTAGAGTTTGTATTCATGTTGGTCATGTGGAATGAAATTTTATAAAATTTCACCGCACAAGTCAAGCCCTCCAACACAAAGAACTGGATTTGAAAACATGTGAAAATCTCTATCAATCGTTGGCCGATCACTTACATACTTTGAGAAATGATTTCGAAAAATTTGAAAACATTTCAAAAATATGTTGCCAGATGTTGACTACAAAGAAGCCAAGTCCTGCAAGCGAATCCGGAAAAATCAAGCAAATGATGACAGTGCACCAGAAGCAGTATTGAATCCCAGAGATTCATTTCGCATAAGTACATACTACGCCATAATTGATACACTTCAGGCTCAGATGAAGAGAAGTGAAGCGTATAAAGAAATATCAAACAGATTCTCTTTTCTAAACAATACGAACTTATCTGATGAACAGTATTTACAAGGTTCCAAAATGCTAGTTGATTCATATTCTGTTGACTTGGACATTACTCTTTGTGGGGAACTACAACAGTTTCATTGTTATATTCGAGCAAAGTCTAATAATACAGGAGAAACAAAATTCAGCCACCTTGATCTGTACAACAGCCTTGCTGAAGATAAAATACAAAGTGTTTTCCCAAATGTAGAGATTGCACTACGTATTTTCCTAACATTGATGATTACTAACTGCTCGTTAGAACGATCTTTATATCAGCTGAAGAGAATAAGAAATACTCAAAGAACAACAATGTGCCAGAACAGACTTGATGCGCTTTCTCTACTGTGCATAGAAGCAGACATGCTTCGTCGAGTCAGCTTTGACGAAATTATCAAGGATTTCGCTATCAGAAAATCGAGGAAGAAACTTTTTTAATTTTGGCATATATGTAAATTTTGTTTATTTTCAAAAAATAAAAAAATAAAAATTCTACTAGTGAAAACTTTGTTATAGTCCCTTACATATGGAGGCACCATTATCTTTTCGTGTTTAGGGTCTCTAAAGGTCTTAATCCGGCGTTGAAAAAACCTGATACATTCTTGACTTCATTCCAGCAGATTAAAGTTTCAAGTTAGGCCAAAAATCACCAAAGTTAAAACGATAAGCCAGTGAGACTATTAAAACTTGTTATCAGTTCTCTAGTGATAAGCTAACTTCCGCATAAATCATCATAAAAATTTGCTCTTCATGCTGCCTCACATGTTAGCCTTGGTAACGCCCAATGTTTTCCACCATTGGTTTGACTTCAGCTTCGCCAAATTATCCGATCAAAGTGCTCATTTAGGTATCAAGTGAAACAAGTGCGATCCAGCTTGACACTATCAACCGCCGCAGGTTTTCTCCGGGCACTCCAGTCGCCTCACTAGACCCATGAGCGATGACCCTTGAGCCTGCTTTGCATATAATTACCCTAATCGCCACGATCGTTTCAGTCGCCCCAAAATTTGTTCAGGCGATCGAAGCGATTATATGGAAACAAGTGTGGTAAGACAGCAGACGCTCGAGGTGATCGGGGAGATGGCGATCGCCTAGATAGAACTGTGCTCTATCCGGCCGATTGGGAAGAATTGTGCGCGATCATATGGAAACCATTCTGAGGCGATGGGAATCATTCCTATAAAGGTCTTCTTCGAGTCTCTCTCACTTTCAACATGGCGTCCTAATCTGATCAGTTCAACTAAGCGTTTTTTATAACTTTAAATACTTGCATTATCCTTTCACTTAGATCTTCGCTCGACGATAACTGGCAATAATAATCGCAGCAATGAGCAAGATTTTTATTAGGCAATTTGTTAGAAGGCGTACCCTCTATCGTGAAAGCGAAACTCTCGAACAAGTGTGTGATACACGCACTGCTCCCCTCTCTTCTGGTATATTTCGCGAGCCCAGAATCTTTGCTGGCTCATTTTACCTTCCCTGGCTCTTTAGCATTGTAAAATCGCATGAACTAATTGTTAACAAGCCACGAGCCTTGCTCTTCGATTGAATACCGCCATTTTTTGAGGTTGGCGCCAAAAGGTTTTGCTATAGGATCCAGGAATAACGACACGTTCTCAACTTTGTAGACGATCGAGGCGATTAAATGGAAACAGCGAATTGGACGAATCGCCCCGAGCGTCTTCACATTTTTTCGGACTATCGAGGCGATTATATGGAAACCAAGCTTTACTGGATCTCTTAGGGCAGGGGTGGGCAACCTTTCAGGAGAGTGGGCCAGATTCGTCAAACTTTTTCTTCAAGCGGGCCAAAGGTAATATGAAAAACATCGACGATAGTCTCATAATGATAATAATGATGAAATTTCAAAGCAGTTACAATGTATTATGTAACTTTGGTTAAACTAAACTAAACAAAGCTTACACTAATCAGTAATAAATCTAAAATATTTTACACTGCAAGGAAGTTAACAAATAAAGAAATAAACATTTTTATAATATGATTCTATCATCTCGCGGGCCACAAAAATTCCCTTCGCGGGCCGGATCCTGGCCCGCGGGCCGTAGGTTGCCCACCCCTGTCTTAGGGGGAAGTTAGGTACAACTGATGGGATTTTAATGTATGATATTTAAATACCTATGAGTATAGCGACGATTCTTAAGCAGCATAATTTCATAAGCAATATTTGCCTTAACTTTTTTCATATTATTATTGATTTACAAAACGTTTGATCAATACCTTCGAAACAAATTTTCATTTTACATATAACTTTTGATGTTCTTCTTTACTGTTGAACAGGAAAATCAACTTTGGTGACCAATCTGGGCGAACGGCTTGGTGCTGAAATATTTCGCACTCCACCTCCTTCCATAAGCAGTTTACGGGATTTTTTTGTCAAACAGTGTCAACCAGTTTGCAGGGCATTCTATTCCTTTGGGAACTACCTTATTGCTGAAGACATTAAAGAGACTTTAACAAAACGTCCAGTTGTCCTTGACCGGTAAGCCGTATTCCAGGTTTCGGGTACATTCATTTGTACTCATTCTGGCATGAGCATAATCAGATATGGAAAGGGTTGTGTAGTCTATGTAAGCATACCCATCCTAATTCCTCTACTAGTTACTGTTACACTGTATCACCATCTTTACAACAACACTTGACGTCACCAAGGCAGATTCCCCACAGACTTAATCCGGCCTTGGACTAGACCAACAAATTTGGTGGCATCTTTAAGCAGGCAATAACATTCAATATGACTTTAACTCTAAAGCGTCAGGTAACTACAGTATTATTAATGTAGGCCCGTGCCTAGTGGTCAATGGCAGGGGAGCAATGTGGTCTCTTTTCACCCATTATACTTGCCATACTATTTTAGCAAATTTCTGGGGATCATCCCCCTCTGTCCCCTCTTAAGGTACGGGACTGGTTAATAGCAAAGGCACTGGAGGAGGATAAAATTTCTATAAGAGGAAAGATGTAACAATGGTCCATGAAGGCGAAAACAAATGGGAAGGTGTAGAACTGTAGAAGAATGTAAAATGCCAGGTAATCTGCTTGCGCCCCGAAATTTCGAATTCAAAATAATGGATTGCAAGCAGACTAGATGCACGAGACTTTAAAAAAATCATGCTAATGAGTTGCGATCAGGACGACTATATCTTACAAGCAATTATGGGTACTAAACCTAAACGTTCGTCGGAAATGTTAGCTCTGACTCAAAAGTTTCTTGCTACTGGAGGAAACATATGAGTAAGTAAGAGGTGAGTTCTGATTAGCTAGCGGTGTAGGTGCGTCTTTCTGCTCTATATAAAACTTTGTTGATATTTCCGGTCAAGCTATCCAACAGTTACTGATTTAAAATAATTGCTGGACGTGATGTTTGTCAAAAATCAAACTTCTTTCCAGAAACTGTTGTGCAAACACATCCAGCAGGGTATGACAATGAATCGAGCAATGTTGGATCTAACAAAGTTGGGTTGACTTACATAGTAATCTTCAACAGTTTGGCCAGGGCTCTATTGTTTCTTGGAATAATTCTCATGCTTCATTAGACCGTGATTTTCGGAGTCGAGGGGCTAATGGAGAATGGATGCGTAGCAAGTTGTGTAGTCTAAGGGCCATTACAAGTAGGGCTGCCTTTGTTATACTGGCATGTATTTTGAAGCATAACAGTGAGGCAAAACAATCGAGCATTACGCTAGCATGATAACGCGATTTGTTCGACTCTTTGTGTTCTAGACAGAAGGAAAATTAAGATGGGATGTTGTGAGAGATAAGAACTTGGCCGAAACCACAGGATTCCCAGTTGATATTATTATCTGATATTATTTTGTTGTGAATGGTTTCCGTTTTCAATTGTAAATTAAAAAATATGTACTGTGGTCTGCCCATTTATTTTGATATTATTATGACATTATTATGCTCCATCATTGTCATAATGGAGCATAATAATGACGCTATTTGAGCCTAATAGTGACATTTATTGAGCATAAAGAATTGGCATAATAGTAGGCCTTTATAGATTGTGCTAGTAAAAGTAGCATATTATGCTACTAGCATTGCCAGTTTTTTTTCCAAATTATGCTCAAATTATGCTCGTTTTTCAAAATTATGCTACTTTTTCTTGAAATGTGCTTTTCAAAAAAGAAACACAAGACAAGTCCAAATTATGTATTTATTGTTAATAAAGCATGATATCTTCTTTGTCTTGAGTTGCACACTTGCTCTAATAAAACACAACTAACTACTGCACTTCATTCCAGACTAGAATAGGTTACTTAATGATGTATTACATTTAATATGTCCTAGCATAGCTTAGCGCTTGTTGTATTGCAGCATCACACTTGCTTGTAAGTAATCCGAAAGTGAAGTATCCTGCTGGTCATTGAACGAGGTTGAGAGTATGCTAAATACTCTCTCTGGGGCAGCAGAAGAGGGCTGAACCAGTAGCACCTTCTTGACAGCGGAGAACCAATTAGGAAGTCGCTCTGCGTGGAGCTGCCACCACTCTACTTTCTTTTCCTCGCATTGGATGACCACTTCTTCGGCAGCGGTGACGTACTACGGTAGCTCTCTGATCAGACCATTGATGGTTGCATCACTGTTGAGAAACGGGAAAATTCTTAGGGTTTCTACTGTAGCGGGAGTAGGTCTCAACCACTGGACAGTGGCTGGGCACATGATTCTTGCAGCCTTGAAGGCCGAGACTGTGTCATAAAGCTCCACATTAAACTTCCGCAAGAACCACTGTGAAGCTGGTTGCACACATGATTTTGCTCTCTGTTCAAGAGTCACGGCGACCTTTGTAGCATCTTCATTGGCAATTGCAATAGCAATTGGACGTGTATGAGGGAAATGTGGAGCCTGACAGGCCTTGGCAACAGTCTTCAACCTCTCGTAACACGAAAACACAAGAGGGCCATCACCTTTTAAGTCGTAGGTGACCTTTACAAAATGCTCTCCGACATCAATGGTGACAGCCAGCTCGAGTTTAACACTGACAAGGAGCTTTTGGATCTGCGGAGGGATCCTATCTACTTCAGCCACTTCTAAAAATTGCTGAACATCTCCAAACTGCTCTAACAGCTGCTTGAACACCTCCCATTTCGACCACCATCGTGTTTCACTGTATGACTTTGGCTTGCGACCAGTCAGGGTCTGCCACGCCAACTTTGCTTTGTAGCTGTGACTGAAGAGCCGGATCCACAGGTTTCCAAACTCCACAAGATTGGGAATATCCAGATGGTTGCCTACATTGTCCAGCGTGTGGGAAAAGCAAACAACGTTCAGCATCTCTGGGAAGATGAATGCCATCCGATTCAACGCCGCTTGATTCACGCTTGCCCCATCCCTCATCGCTGCAAACAACGACTTTCCCCGTATTCCAAATTCAACACATAGGGTTTCGTTGAGAACTCTTGCCAACCCTTCTGAATTTACTGACTTGGAGCAGATGTCAATTTGTATGAGGCGTTGCGTTATGTTCCATGCGTCATCCATGAAGCGAACGATCACTGCAATTGCCTCGCCTTGTCTGGTGCTTCCATCAAAAATTACCGATACATCCCTTGTCATCTCTCAAAATAAGGGCTATGTACTGCCCGAGATTGGCGCTACTGGTAAGTCGATAGCCATTTTTTTCCAACAGAGGACGAAGCCTGTCTATTTTTCTGATGGAAATCCTGGCCTTTAAAAACTCCTCCACTACTTCCTGTCGGTATGCTTGCTCAGCTAAGGGTAACGTTCTATCTTGGCGACCCTTCTCTCGACTTAGCGCTTCGGTAATGGCTTGTTCTCTCAACTTCGACTTCTTGATCTTCTCATTCCCACTGGTGAGTTTTTTGGAAGTGCAATGGGACGACAATATGGTTTTCTTTGATGTAACAACTTCTTTGCAAGCATTGCAAAATATCGTGTTGCTTCTAACACTTAGATGCTGACCTGAAAATTGATTAATACGTACGATCATGTGATGAAACTTTTTTCACATCAGATGCCCCTCTGGTCTTGTATTGGCTTTTAGTTTGTTGCAGGCTCCGATCTTTAGAGATTTGAGCCCGTTCTGGCCTGTTGGGTGGCTGTTCTTCTCGTAACTGTAAGTTCGACGCCATTTTGTTGTCAGTGAAGGCGGGAACTGCGACCAACACAATCTTTACTTCCGGTGTGCCCAGTCCTCTAGACTGTAGAGTCCAGACGACGGACGACGCTTTTTAGCGGTAACCTTCTTCCCCCAATACATTGCAAAATTGTGAAGCGAGTGAACCATGGACCGAACTTGAAAACAATCAATCTTAGAGACCAAGCAAGTCGTGACTCTGGTAATATTCCTTAAAAAAAAAAACCTAAAAAGATGCTGATTATGCTAGCAGTGCTACTTTTATAAAAAGTGCAAAAATTATGCTCGTTTTTCCAAATTGTGCCAAAAATTATGCTAGCACAATCTATAAAGGCCTACATAATAGTATTAGGGTGAACATTGAGCATAATGGGACAGTCCAAATTACAAGTTAGTTTTTTTTTTTTTTGTTTTTTTTTTGTTTTATTACAAAGATGATACTGGCGGGAAGATTTATAAAAAGGCACGTATCATATGAAATACCATGAACTTTTTCGTCTCATGACAGTTATCAACTCTTCACTATCAACAACATATTCCGCCATTTTCGAATAGAATTCTATTCGTGAAAGTAATGTATAATCTTCCATGGGATTGCCCACACAATTGGACGAAATCTGTTGGGAGCCTTTCTTTCCTAATTTATTTACCCTATCTGAGTCGGAGAGGGGACCGTATCGGCTCCTCAACCACGTTTCGTAAAAACACATCCAGTGATAAAGACATAAACGGGATAGATCAAAACGCCTTGTCTCTTGATTTTTGGCAGCACAGCCTAGACCGGGTAAAGACTCCCTCTGTATGTATTCTCAAAAATCAGCATCGAATCCTACCGTTTGGGCATATGTGACCGATTTGTGTCCCTAGACAAGTTTTAAACAACTTTTTTGATTATTTTGTGATCGAAGAGTGGTTCAGTTCTTTTATATTTGTTGTCGCTTCAGCTTTTATTGCAAATTAAAAATACTTAGAGGCGAAATATATCTCATGGTATGATAAACATTTTTTTGTGTTAAATTCTTGAAAGTTTGAATGGTGATTGTATAATCCCTCTTTGACATCTGTGGAACATCTCTTGTTTTGTTACTATTGCCTTAATTAACTGGTCGAAAGCTCGCAACTTTATAATATACGTCATGTGTCATAAATGTTAAATAGAGATTTTTCTTATAGTTTTAGCACATGATTTATAGGTTTTGGTACAGCTCTGCAGCCTATGCAGTTGCTCAGGATGCAAAATGTGGAGATGCATCAACCATTCCACCAAAAGGCCATCCTATTTACCAGTGGCCCAGTGATCTCTTGAAACCTTCAACTGTGATTTTCCTCGTCCTCAATGAAAAAGAACGTCAAGCTCGTATGCTCAAGAGAGGTTATTCAGAAACAATTGAAGAAGTAATGTTAACAAAAAGTCGCTTATTACGAGAGAGGCAAGTTACTATGGGACTTCATATGCTAAACTATACAGTGTGTTCCCAAAAAAACACTACCCTTTTCATGCTTTACTAATATTCTTTACAAATTACCTTTTGTACAACAGGTGATTTCTAAAGAATAATCAATGGCATTTTTAATAGGGTAGCTTCTTTCTGACACACACTGTACATTAACGAATTAACAGAATTTAAATGTAGCTAGTTCTTAATGGAATCAGGCATTACCAAAGGCAAGGTATAGAAAGTATCAGGAAAGTTGTGGAAGGGCAGCATTGGCGTATTTAGAGGGGACTATGGTGCCCTAGTCTCCCTCACGTACCGGGTTAGGTAAGAAATTAACGTATGTGTTAAATTAAGTCACAAAAATTAAACCAGATCATCGTCGAGTCGATTAAATGGCCTTTCAATTCTTTGTTCTCCTGTACAGGAAAGTATCTGCTCGAGGATTTCGTACAGACCGAGCGACAAAGGAGCGAGGTTTGTGCAGAAAAAAACGGAGGGCAAATATTTTCCCGTAAGGACCGAAAAAAGCGGGATCAATTAGAAATCTTCTATATAGCTTTTGGTTCCTTCCTTCATTATTTCCAACGAACTTTTTAGTTCGTGAGTGAGCAGCTTAGGTTTACTTGCTTGTTGTTACCGATTAATTCGTGTTTATTTTTTGGTTTTTTGTTTTTTTTCATCAGTTCATCTAGTTTTCGGCTTAAAATTATTGTTGAAAACGTTTAACTACTTTTTTCGTAGTTTGTTATCGTAAATCTTTTGTAAAACGTACCTGAATCTGGTTTGTTTGTCTTCAAATCAACTCAGAAATTTACCCGCCAAAACTTGCCGGGCTGTTCGAAAAACGTATTGCACGGCTAGGCAGCCAATCAGCATGTCATTTGGCGTACAGACAGGATAGTGAGCTCAGCCATATAATAAACCGACGTATTAAGAAATTATTTCACAAAATCACTTGAAACGCTGTACACGAACGCATCCTACGAGGCTGGGCACCATTTCGATAAAAATACGCTTAACTAGTATTAAAAAAAAACTCTCAGGAATTGCTAGAAAATAAATGTATTTTGTGGGAAATACAGGACGAATCTGGGAACTAAAAATTTCTAATGACAGCACCACTTTGATCTACTCATGTTTAGTTTTACAAACTGTAACAATGTGTCAAGTTTCAAGCAAGATCGTCTAATAATCACAAAGATATGCTTGGTTTTCTTGAAAGTCGGCAAGTTGTGCCAACGATGTAACATCATGGATTATCTTGTTTAAATATTAAACAAGGACGAAGTGAAATATGGAAAAGCTTTAGACAAAGTTCTTTATCACTTCAAATTTTCTTCAAAACGAAACAAAATTAATTTTTATCTGATGTGCCCTTTCGTCTTTAGGTCGTTCGTTCCATCTCTTATATAGAATAATGTAAAAAATTGTCCGTTTCGTAGAACAATAACAACCAAAACACTCCACTATAATTTGTTCACTAACATTTAAACCGCTTTTCTGCTTCAGACTGGTTGCTGCTTACAAGAACATGGATGATCCTGCTTGCATAGTTATCGACGCCTCCAAGAGTAAAGAGGAAGTCTGCGACGACGTAATAACCCGCTTGAAACAAATAAGGATTTTGACTTAGGTAGCAATGATGTGATCTTAAACTGAACACGTGAACAGTTAAAAACTAGGGATGGTTGTGGAAAAGGCGGTCAGCCTACCCTGTCTTAGTGGAATTTTAATGGTCTCATTGCCTTATTACTTAATAATTAGAAAAAGAACCCGAATTTTCTATGAACGGAGAGTCGACCCAGGTTTAGTCATCGTTGACTACCGCCAGTACCGCTGAGAGATGGGTAGTGGGGTGGATTAGATCCAAGGCCCGGGAAAAATAAGGGCCCCGGAAGAAATCAAAGGGCTCGGTTGGCCGGAAAATACGATATTGAATTCAGACTTTTTATTTCTGGAATAAAGAACTATTGCTCATGTGCCATAAGTGGTTTTAAGTAACACAAGACAATAAGGCTATTTTCGCATTCCACTTTGGCAAATCCCTTTTCTAGTCATGAAAAGTTAAATGATTTTATATTACATGACGTTTTAATTATGTGACATCGATGTGTGTGGTTTCACTTAATGTAGCACTTTAGAATATAGACAGTATGGATTCATCATTTAAGGAACACTGAATTAACTAGTTATGATGGAACGTTTGTAAACCTGCTGTTAAATGTTTGAGCTTGGTATTACTTGTATTTATTAATTTGAATTTAGAATTGTTTTACCGTGAATTCGTTGGGAATTGAACGTCTCGTGAAAAATTCTGAAAATTAAAGAATACAAAACATTATTCTGCCCGATTTATGGTGAGATTAATCAAGTTAATTTTCGACTACCAACTTTACTACCACTACCCCCGAGGCCCGCAGCAGCTCTCGGCGGCACTGACTATCGCTAATAGAAAACTAGAGTGGATTGGCTGGTTACTGTATTCATTTGACCATTTTGCACAAACAGTTGGTATGACTACAACTGGTAGCACAGTGGTAGTGCACGTGTGTCTTTCACCACTGCAACTAGGGTCCGATTCCGGCTCCGTGCAGTTATCTGATTAAAGTTACCTTTATCACATGTCAGAAGAGTGTTGTCCGGTTTGACTCTGCCAAGCATCGCTGGTTTTCTCCGGGTACTCCGGTTTCAAGACAGTGATATAGAAATGGGATGCTGCGTGGGCAGTGTAAAACAGCACAAAAAGTTAAAAGGTTGGTGAACTCGTTTCACTCTCTGACGAAGGGCCATAGCTCGAAACTTTAGTATTCTTTATCATAAATTCGGCAGTCTACCAACCTTTTAACTTTTTGTACTCCGGTTTCCTCCTGCAGTAACACTGGACCCATGAGAGATGGCTCTAACTGGACCTATGGGAGGTGAGCCAGCCCAGTAAGCGAGATAGTCCTGTTAGCGAGACGGTTTTTGCCTCGCTTTTATATGGGTGAATTTGATCCCGGCTGCCGCGATTATTTACATTGAAATTTGGCGTGGAAATAATGAAACAATCATAGCACATGCGCATTCACGAGAAAAATCATCCCGGTAAGCAGGCCAGCCCTGCTAGCGAAAATTTACATGGGAAAATTTTCATCTCGCCTGCCGAAATCTCGTCACGACACTGGTGAGATCTCGCTTACCGGCGTTTGTCCATGTAAACGAAATGAAAAATTAACAACAAAATGGTAATGAAGCGAGATCTCGTTTAACAGACTATCCCGTTACCGTGCTGGCTCGCCTTCCATATGAACAGCCACTCAAAGATCCGATGAGGGCAGTAGCTAAGCTGAATTCTCTCAAACCACTGTACCATTGAGAATGAGACCCTGTAATTATTAGCCTGACAAAGGCACGGGAACGACAGCTACAAGTTTACACCAGACCTCTCGTAAGACGTGTATTACACCGCTGCTAAAGTCAAAATATGCCAGTAATTATCCTCAGGATAGCCAAGAAAATGTTTCTGTGGTTAAGACTAAATTGAACTTTGAGATCATGGGGTTAGGGTTAGGGGTTGGGGGTTGGAGATCGGAGGTAGGGGGTTGGGGGTTGAAGATTCGGCATTAGGGCTTGGGGGTTAGGGGTTGGAGATTCAGGGTTCGGGATTGGGAGTCGGGGGTTGGAAGTTGAGGGTTGGGGGTTGGGGGTTGCAGATATGAATTACGGTTGGGGTTAGGGTTGAGGTTAGAGTTAGAGTTAGGGTTGTAGTTGTGGTTGGGGTTGGGGTTAAGATTAGGGTTAGGGATAAGGTTAGGGTTAGAGTTACAGTTACGGATGGGGTTAGGGTTAGGGTTAGGTTTAGGGTTGGGATTACGGTTAAGGTTAGGGTTACAGTTAGGGTTACGGTTAGGGCTACGGTTAGGGCTACGGTTAGGGTTAGGGGTGTAACTGTCAGACAGCAGGTAAATTGTCTGCAGATAAAATATGTTCATGACCTGTTTGTGTAATCTCAAAAGTATTGTTTATCATCTGTAATGACAAGAGACTAACTGAAACATTATGGTATTGTTAACTAATTAGTAATGTAGGAAATGAAAATATGTAACCTGGTGATGTCAGAGATTATTAGATTGGATATATGGAACTTGGGAAAAACAATAAAGTTAGATTGAAACTGGACAGCAAAGTGTGTGCGTCTGCTTGCTCGGCACGTTACGGGGTAGGATTAGGGTTAGGAGCTCAGATGGTCAGAAAATTATAATAATACAGAAAATTATAATATATCATGAGAAATATAAAAAGAATATAGTCAGAAAATTGTAATATATGGAGTAACTCAGATGGTCAGAAAACGATCAATTACATTCCAAGGTGAAGTTGAACTTAAGTGACGTCATCGATGAAACTTACTTCTCAAGCATCAATTTCATGCATTTGTATACCAGGGGCACAACCAGAAATTTCGAGAGGCAGGGGTCGGAGGAAAGTATCATGGCACCGTCGAGGCGATTCATGATAATTTTGAGTGAAGTAGATCTATGAAGGCTTGGGAAATGAGGTCAAAAAATCTGTCGCTGACGGGGCCCACAAACGACTGCCCGCAAAAAGGGCAGGGGTTGCGCCTCCCTCAAGTTGCACCCCTGATATACATCAGGTGCTATGACTTCAGTAGAACCTGTGGAGACGTGTATGCTTAAAATGAGATAAAGCTGCATTGTTTACTATTTGAATTTATAAACCACCGCCTGCTACCTCTTTGTTTCTGAATCTCGACAATTTTTTGACAGACTGATGCGATCACATCGGGTCGTTCCGGCATTCAGGAGAGTGATCGGAAAAATGTGAGGTCGGGAGGAAGAGCTTAATTTGCCAACTTAAATGAAGTTCAGTCTTGGCCAAGTTAGATGGCGCAATTTTTTAAGCAATTTGTATCGTGAACAAAAAACTTAATGCATTTGCACGAAAGAGTGTTACACGCTATAATCAATGTCCAAGTTGTCGAAAATTTCTGTTGCAATTTGAGATCGAACATACTTCCACTATCCGTGAAACTTCTAGTTTTGAAAAACGAGTTGCGTATAGGGTGCTACAAGCTGCTATTTTCAGTGTAGCTAAACGCGATTTTTGTTTCGCGACACAATTTGCGTGTAAAATTGCATCACTAAATACTGCAACGTATGTGAGTATATTCCACTTGAATTGGAACTATATTAGCAAATGGGTGACAGCTTGATGTATGTAGACATGTGTGTATACCATTTCAGCAAATCCATTTAGTGAGATAGAGGCAGAGAGAGACGGGTATAGGGAAATCTCTGAGGAATCCAAAGGATTCGGACGAAATTGTTTTGGCCGAAAATTGGAGTGCGAAACGTCTTCCTTGTGGTAGACAGATTTTTCCTATCAACGTGAGGTCTGCTTAAATTTCGACTCTAGCATAGTACAACCTTCTGGATTGTTTCCACTAAACTGTTTCGTAACAAGGTTAAGGTTACAAGTACTGTAATGTAAATTAACGACCTGAACGTTATTCGCAAATGTTGTACCTGCGGTAGTCTGGTGTTGTTACAGTTCAGAGGAGTCCAAGTATCATTCAAAAGTAAACCATCAAACATTCATACGTTCATGTGGCCTACCTGAATCTTTGTGGGTAATAATGTCAACGGGAAGTGAAACCTCCAAACTAGCACTCAGCTTTGAACATTAATTTATTAATTAAATAGTGATTAGTACAAAACAGTTCTCTGAAATTTTGCTAGATGATTGCTGGAATAATATTTTGACTGTGTTGCTTTGTTGTCTATTGAGTTACGATGTTGAGGAAAGTCATCGATGGGGTTCTGTTTTGTTCCCTCATACATTTACTCTCCGATTTACACGGCGCAAGACACAGGAATTGACGGAACCACTGACTCAGTATTTTAACAAAATACAAAACAACGGTAACTCCAAATGTTAACATTTTGACTGTAAGTTAGTCGAAACGTAGAATCAATAAAAATGTTAACAACACTTGGAGGAGACACAGGATCATAGCAGGGTGTCTGGTATTTTTGGTGTCTAAAAACTGTAGTTCGATGAAAAAAAATTGAGTTGTTTTATGGTAAAAGCACCAGAGTTTGTAAAATTATTATAATTTTCAGTAAGAGAAGCAAAACATTACTCCTATCTTTATGCTAAACTGAAAATGTAACTCCTTACATTAATTACATTAATTTTACTCCTTACATTAATTTTACATTTTCATTAAATGAAAATGTAAAATTTAAAATGTGTAAACTCTTATATAAATCTTGATCGGGCAATTTCGAATGAATAAACTGTGAATTATGATAGCTTAAATTTAGTAGCAAAAAAATAAACCCGAAAAATTCTTGTGTGTTGTTACCAGACTCTTCGTTTTCGCCAGGTTGCTTCCTCAACCAAGCTTCTTAAGGGCTGATTACATTGGGAAAATCTGATTCCGGGTTGAAAAAAAAAGCCCCGATTTCACGAGAAATTTCGGCGTGGGTTTCCTTCCGATTTCAGTTTTTGTTTCGGCAATTCGAGCTTTCCCACGTGTGTTGATCCTCTTTTGAGCCCGGGCTAAAATTTTTCCGTGCGATTACATGGGATTTTTCAGCCCAGTCAACGGGGCTGAATATTACATCACGCTTAGCTCAAACCGGGCTGAAACTTTCCTCATGTAATCGCGAGCTCCATTTTTCAGGTACTTTGTCGGAAGGCCGGGATGAAATCTCAGTCTCGTTAACTGGGCTGGATATCTCCACGCAATTGGCGTTGGTTATTACAGTTCTGAAACTTTGTAGTGTGCCAGATATAGTTTTATACGAAGGCTTTCTAGATTCCAGGGCAATGTTACCGGACGCAATGATTTCGACTCCTTGCAAATTCCAAATGAGTGGTGTAGTTTACGATTCACATCCAACTTTCCTTGCTCATGTGATCGAAATTCTTGTAGGCTAAACCGATACCCTGATAAGTTTGTAAGTCACAGTCCACCACGCCAAAGAGGCGAATACTGATTTGACCGACTAACAAGTACTGATGCTTGTAACTATATTATAAAACGTCTAAGAAAAAAAAGATAACAATTTCAAGATTTCACCACACGCTATAGACAGATTCCCGTGAACTCAGAGGGACTTCCGCTACAATTTACATCAGTATTTAAACAGTGCTCAAGGTATTCTGGAATTACATGGTAACGTTATTTGCCCAGTGTCATCATTGGATATCGACACAGTTCGTAATGGTAATCCACCCATTAATAGATTTATATGACCACTAGGTAGTTCAGTATCAGACTCAGAGCTATTTTCACTGGATTCTTCGTCACCTTCACTTTCTTCGGTTTCACTCTCATCCTCATCATGACTTGAATCTTCTGAACTCTTATCGTCATCATCTGTCTCATCATCATCTGTTTCTGTGCTTATTTCACTATCGCCATCCTCGTCATCATCATCTTCCTCATCCTTTTCGGACTGTTCATCTTTGAAAAGAAACGCTGTACGTAAACAATTTAATTGACGTAAGGTATAAAATAAAGTTATTTCTTCGTTTCGAGATCGCTAAGTTGGGCATGCAAAGAAATAGATCTCTGCATGGTCCGCAAACCAGGATCTTCAGGTTCACAGTTTCGACAGTCGAGATATGAGCACAGTTAACTCAACAATAACATACATGAAAAATTTCTCTATTCTGATTGGCTAAGAGCAGTTCAATTTGAAGGTAACACAGTGCCGAAAAAAGGTAATACAATAATTTGCAATGAATTACCTTTTTTTCGCACTGGACTAATTTCTTCATGTATATTATTAACTGCTAATATTTCTCGTGCAATTTGGAAAAACACGCACTTGTGAGTTTTTCAAAGATCTCAAATAGCACTCGTCCTTCCGACTCGTGTTATTTTGATAGTCTTTGAAAAAAGTCACTGGTGCCTGTTTTTTCCAAATTGCACTCGAAACCATGCTATTACCTGTACTAATTTCATGAGAAAAAGTAGACAAAAACGACAGCAAATCATAACCGTGTCATGTGTATGTACGTGATAAACACACGCTTACTTCTCTTGTCAAATTTTTGCTGCCATGGAAACATTGTCAAACTTTCTTCGTCAATTGACGAGTAAAAGGGTTTGTTTTTGGCGTCGTTTAAACTATCAACACGTGCTTTACTGGATCTAAAACACTCGGCTTTTAATGGCGACCAAGCTCTACTGGACGCGTTTTAAATATTACATAGCACTCCTCACTATCGTCCTTTTTATCTACACCGAAATCAAAATTTGCCGATGGAGGTCTTTTTCGACAAGTAGCACAACAGAGGTCCAATAGGGGCTGCTTGCCCTAACCTTTCTCCAGCTACATCACTATCCGTCATGTCCTTTTCATGACACGAAATTGAAAAGTTTAGAGCTGGGGTCTTATCTTTACTTGCGTTTAAGTCTTCTGTCCAGAAAACCATTAGCCACAATCGTGGCCCAGGGTTTAGAAAAAAACGTTTAATAAAGCTGTTTAACGGAACAATACAGCTTCTTAATAGCCTGATAACAATAGTAAATTGAATGGTCAAGTAATGTTATGTTTTATGACATCCATCTACCTGGGTGTAACTTTTCTTTGATGAGGTCTTGAAACTCAAGGTAAGTGTGATTACTGGAATCAATGGAAAGGACTAGAAGAACAAAATAAACAGTTACGCTCAAAACAACAGATTTCACACGAACATTCATAAACATACTGTATCATATGGTTGAGCTTCCTTTTCGGTTCGTGCTTTTCTTCATAAAATTTGTGTTTAGTTTTTCGACTGTAAAATCGTGGCTACCGCATATGCTATACGAGTGTTGAAACTGCTCCTCAACTCGCCATCTGAGTATCGATAGCTCAATGGCTAGAGCGTCTCACTAGTCATCAGTAGAATTGCGGGTTAGATCTCAGTCTGGGGATCAGATATTTTTCTGAGGGTTTGAGTTTGATGAACGTCCACATATCGTCAGTCACAAAGCACCCACATGCACTTTGTGTTCAACATTTATCTCGTTCGATCACATTATCAGCATATCGTAGTTGCCGCATAAGCATCACACATGCTGAACCTGCTCCTTAACTCACCACCTGAGTCTTCTTAGCTCAATGGTTGTGGCGTATCACCCGTAGTAATAACGTTGCGGGTAATTCCAACCCTGTCTGGGACTCAGTAATTGTTGTTATGAGGGTGCGAGCTTCAGTTAAATCTTGTGATATTTGAGGACTTAAGGTTTCGAGAATTTTAAGCTTTCTTTCATGTGAGTATTTAAGAAATACCACATAGATTCCCGTGTTTGGATACTGTGATTCAAACACGCGGAATGTTGTGAAACTTGAGAAAAGCGTAAAAAAACACGAGCTGCTTGGCAAGTGTTTTTGCTTTTCGAAGAAACATCCCAAAAACAATGCAAAGTCGACATATCAGCTCAATACTTACTTTCCTCACAGAGACCGAGAGCTTTCTGGTACTCTTCTTTCATAACACTGCTGATGAACTTAAAAGAAACAGAATATCACTCGTACACGATATGTTACTGTGGGTTAAATCCAAACACGAGAAGGAAGCCATGGGAGTAGGATGAAATTTGATGACGAGGGGGAGATACACGTCATAACTTTAAATTCCTTGGTTGCAGAGGTGACATTTCCCGAATTTGGACATCATTTTAACTAAAATGTTGAGGTCTCAATGGTAACATTATTGTTTACCCAATGTCCAAGGGAGCGCGACAGCTGCCTTCACCCTCCGCCCTTCGGTACGTGCCTGAAGTAAGTCTTGTTTTTTTTTTTTTAAAGGTCAAATGCAGTTTAGCAGACGTCCCCGAATTAATTAGTATACCACGAGTCAACTAAAGCAACCTTAACACTAAACAAAACACTAACCCTAAATGATCAACGGCTTGTCGGCATCCATTAAACAGCACCCTGGCCGAAACGCAAACCCAGCAGTATATTTCCCGAGTGCTTCGTGGTACCTTAATCCACTCCTGAAAGCTAGGAGTAAATTTTTTAAAAAAAACCCCAAAACACACTGACATATTTAGCAAAGTCTTTGTAGCTGACCCTTATCATTACTCTTGTTATGGGTTCATATTCAACTCGGGTATATGACATTATTTGGATGCCAATGCCTCTGCAACATACCCGTTTCAAATAAGATACCTTAACTGACAATAGTTGATCAACCATACCTAACGCAAAAGAATACCTCTGCCATATATACACTATTATTAACAGAACTATTCTCTCACTGTATTTCTGCGGGCACACACCACACATAAGCTCGAAATACTATCCCTCTACTATGATATTCCTGTTATACATGAAATTACTCGAACACCATACCTCTGCTGTGAGTTCTATGGGAAGTTCAGGATCTGAGTTTTCCAAAGAGCTGCTGTCACCACTGACAGTCCCTGAAACTTCACTGGTGATGTTCATTTCAGAAATCCGGTCAAGAAAACTTTGGGTTGTTACTTCATTAAGCTTGCCACATTTGGAACTATTTTGAACTTGATTATTCATGTTTTCTTTCTTTAAGGATGGGGAGCATCCGTGGCATTTTCCTAAAATGAGTAGTAATGTCATGAATGGCAATACCGGATACCTCAAAAAGGGACAACTTTTATTAGGTTGACGCTAATTAATAGATGAAGGCCCATTTCCACCCGGAGTGAAAAGTCACGTGGGTGACAATTCTAAACTCGTGCCGAAGGCGTGAACTTGCCTCTCAGGTAAACATCAGATGGTAATACCACAAATTGCTTATGAAACACATTTTCATTTCGTCATGCAAACTGTAAGATAATTTCTCAAGGGATTCCTTTATGGGCTCGGGAGGTAATTCTCCATGTAATTTAATGTTCTTGTAAATCAGGACGATTCTCAAACAGACTCACAAGTATTGACTAAATATTCATATTTTTGATATTTGTTCATGAATAGAGAGTTTCGTTCTACGACAAAAAAGAATTCAAGAAAATTCATTAACTCGAAATCAGTCATGCTAATTTCAAAACAAAATGTTTCGCCTGGTGCTTCATCTTCATGGCTAATAAACTGTCTATGAAAGACGGCACAGGGCGTTCCAGGATTGGATGTTCCGACCACATCGGAACTTTGAAGTTGTCTCCCAACATGGCAACCTTGATGTAATAATGGAAATTAGAAAATCTCGTATTTCCTGAGCAAATGAACCCGTAAACTTTCGTTAAACGTACAATGTATGAAAATTAAATCGCAAAAAAAATACTGAAGTCGTCTAAACTACGAAAGAGTTATGGAAGAAGTTAAATCTTAAACAAATACTCGGTAAGCTACTAAATATTTGGCGTCCATGGGTGCTTACAATACATAGTTGTTGTGTCCTTTTGACTTCTCGCAAGCTGTCATAACTAGAAAGCAGCAAACAGCTTTTTACTTTTCTTATTAATAACTGTAAGTGAACGAAGGGAGGAAAACCCCTCGATGCGCATTGTGCAACCACGGGCATGTCGTGACCATCTCATAACACTAAATCAATTTTTAGAAGCACAGGTACACGTTGTCGTGAAAAAAGTCCCATCACTTCGCAGTGAATCTTGTATAGCCTTGACATCCTGGAGAAGGCTGTATTACCTCCTCATTTGTTTTATTAGGACATGCTGAGCGGATGTAAGTTAGTCTCCGGGAAGAATACATTAAATTAGTTATTCTAAAGTCAAAAGACAATAGCATTACCCTCAGTAAGTCTTCCTCCAGCACTGTGACTTCTTTCAACACTTTCTACGGTATTAAGTTTTCTTTCAACCCTATCGGCACTTCTTCTTCTTTTGTAAGTCTGGGAAGTTAACCTCACCGCTGAATTAAAGTGCACACTGTCGACGTCTATGCAAATCCAACAAACACGCATAAAATTATCACGAATGTTCAGTTTTTTGCAATTCAATTGCAGCATTTCAGCCCACCATTCATGATATAAGTGGATCTGCATGGCAATCCGAGACAACGAGAAAATCTTCAGCAGTCGAACTAATCGACGCAATTTCTCATGGTGATCAACCATGTCTACGTGACTGGACTGCTTGACCCTATTGTGTCTGAGATGCGAAAAATGTCCTCAGAAGGATGGCGTCCACATTGAAATTTATGGCTCCTTCTGCTAATGGCAGCGACCACTTACATGCATTTTAAACAGGATTGGGGGCGATTTATAAGTCATTTCGGTAAATGTTTTTTCAACATCATGCAGAGTCAGTGTTTGAAGGGTTTAGGAAATATTCTCTTAAAAGAATCACTAGAATGCACGCGAGTTTTTAATCGATAAATTGTCTTGCCCAAAAACCTTATGAAAAACCAAATACCAGTTTGGTTTTGAAGCGTCGAGCAGTCATCCTAACCATTCCGGTGAATATTACACGACATTTGATTGGTCGTTGATTATAACCCGAGCCAGCAACACCGGACAGTGCTCGGAATCACGAACACAAGGACCAATAAATGACGCCATCTTTTTGGGGACACTTCGGGGTCCTCCATATATACATATACATATATATATATATATATATATATATATATATTGCACTTTTTATTAGTGCACAGAGACATGGATGACGTCACAAAACCTCGAAAAACCCTTGATTATTTTACAAGACAAATAAAAAATAGCTTCAGCGTCTCTGTACTGAGATAGAAACATGAATGACCCACTTCAACCTCTTCACTAGGCATTTTCCCATGAAATGATGTCATTCATGGTTCTATCACAGCACAGAAACACTCAAGCTATTTTCTGTTTATTAAATATCGGTCAGTGGTTGTGATCACTTTTGTTAATTATTATTTATTATTATTATTAAACACATCTTTATTCAGACGGCCTACGTCATAAAAATGATTTTCAGTACGGCTCTGTAAATCCGTGCAAAATAACATCCAATAAAATAAATAAAAATAAAAAAGTAAAAAAGTAAAAATACATGTATTGATAGTAATATATAAATAAAAATAACTGTGAATTGTAATGTTCATTGTTCAAAAAATGTCTTACTGCTTACTTAAATTTCATTAAAGTCGGTAAAGATCTTATTTCATTGGGCAATAAATTCTAGTTATTAAGGCAGTGATTTTGTGATCTTAACAGTCCCCAGTTCGTGAGAGATTTCACTGATCGTATATCGTTTATATTTCGAGTATTGTAATTATGTACATCAGAGCCTCTAATAAAGCACGATTCATCATCAGCCACCTCATTGAACACATATATGCAGCGTTACAGTTCCCTTCTTTGAAATAAGTCCATCCAGTTTAAATCTTGAAGTACATCTGTTGAGGAAGACCATTGTCCTCTGTTTAAGAAGAGTTCAGCTGCTTTGTTTTGAAGAATTTGATTCTGGTTCATTAATGTTTTATTGTTCTTGTCACCCCAAGTGATACAGGCATGCCTTAACGACCTCACACGAAAAGGCATTGTTCACCAATAGCAAAGCTCCCTCCGACAAAACTTCTTGATCCTACCTCGTACCCCGGGTTTCTAGACCCACCACTGGTCCCCATGACGTCACGTACCCCACTTACAATAAGTTTTTTTGCCAATAGCAAATTTAAAGGCTGGTTCACACGTGTGAAGCAAGCATAGATGCAAGCACAAACGCAAGTGCAAAGACAAGACGTGTGAACCAGAGTGACGCAAACGCAAGCGCAAGCACAAGAAAAAGAAAATTTTTTGTTTTTCTTGCGTTTGCTTCACGGTTTTTTCCCGTGTGAACCGGGCTGAAGCAAGCGCAAAAGCAATGTAAACAAACAATAAAATGGTGAGACAGGCCAAAATGGACGCTTTTGAGAAGCTCAAAAACGCATGGAATTATGAAGAAGTTTACTTTTCATACCTATTCTCAAATGTCTTGAGAAACTAGAAAAAAACTCTCTAAAAGAAACTCTCGGTCAGAAAGCAGTAATTCTCTGTCAAGGTTGTGATGATCTCCTTGTTCCTTTCGCCCAGCTAATATGTCTCGTGACCAAAATTTTCTTGGCCTCGCTCGCGTTCTTAATCGCCTTTTCCCTCTTTGTCGTATGATATATAGGGTTAGCCAAGCCATTGAGCATATCAACGTCATTGCCTGCCATCTTGCAAAAAGTGTGCGAATGGGCATGCGTACCTCAAGGTTATTCTGCTTGCTTTCTTTGTGTGAACGTTCTTGCACTATTGTTTGTTCTTGCATCTGCGCTTGCTTCACACGTGTGAACCAGCTTTAATTGTGCAATATCCTCTTGCTGCGACCATCAACAAATGCGATAGTCAATGAACTGTACTGAGGCAGCAAAGGTAGTACTTTGTGAATATGAAAGTGCATTTAAATTTGCATGTTCACAACAAAAATAATTACCGGTATACTAATGACTGATGACTTCACTAACCTGGTGGCAAAACAAGTAGGCCTTCAGGTGTTGGCTAAATAAGAGAGAAACATACTCTGTCTGTACATCGTTTCGTAAAATACCGGAAGTTGTCAACGTCAGCTTAGTATGAACTTGCGTCTGGTACAATCGCCGACAGGCCTAACTTTTCCGGTTTGGCCACCACGACAGCGGTAATGACGAAGTTAACGAGAAACAATGAAAATGTCTGCTACTGTCGTCAGCAAGCATTTCCATAAAATTATTCGTTTGCCCGTGATTCATTAATCCTGGGAAAGTTGAACTAAATTCAACTCTCACCGCCGACTCTGTTTACATTAGAAATACGTCTGCCGCAACCAATGCCACAACACTGTCGCAGCACTGTTTTCGGTCTTTTCACGGCCGATAGGCTCATCACACACAGTTCAACATTTATTCTGACATCAACATTTCACTTCCCGACAACAAATGTTTAAAGATGTTGAACGAGATGGAGACAAGCTCTGTCTTGTTCTCCCCAACTCATAGTAATTGGACAGGTGCTGAATAATGGATCATAGGCATGACCGATGAAAAAGAATGGGAAATGGATATGGAGTGGACGGAAGTGAACTCTTATTGTGTTACTCAGGCTAACGCCAGACGATTTTACTCGTCAAGGGGAGAGATCCCGCAATAAAAGAGTTAAGAAACAGACAGAGTGAGGAGCGGTGACTTAAGAAAGGATATTGATGGTGGAGTACGTGACTGATTAGATATATGGGATCATTTTAAGAATAGCCCCCCCCCCCCCATTGTTTGTTCCTTCTTTAAAAACCACGAAAATGTGTAGAAACCCTAACCCTAATCCTTCTTCCAGCAACTTCTATTCATTGCTTCATTCATATCAATGCTCATCTTTTCTGATTTTTTTATAGTCACGTTCCATCGCCGCATCTTCGGACCTCCTCTGTGCCTTACTTGTTCTCCTCATCATCATATCTTCATCACTATTTTAACCCTACAATGCCCCTACCATCATAGGTGGTACAATGAAGGATGAAGGAACAAGAAGCAGAGGACGCCCGAAGATGCGGCGTGGGAACGTGACTGGAAGAACTTCAGAAAAGATGAGCATTGGTATGAATGAAGCAATGGATAGAAGTTGCTGGGAGAAGATGATGCAGGCGGCTAATCCCTAACGGGAAGAGAGTCCAGAAGATGATGATGGTGAACAGGTAATAAGTTAAATTCTCGTAAAATTTCCTGGGGGTAAAGTTCCAGGTTTACTTATTGAGGTCTTAAAATAAGTGTGACAAGCTTTGTTAAATTTTAGGTAGGCACAAGTGTTAGTGAAAGTTCTAGTCATGACAGATAATACTAGTCTTGTTGTACCTGCTTGTGGGGCAATGGCATAGCCAGGATTTTGTTTAGGGGGCAATGGACGACCACAAGATATTAGGAACCGACCACAAGGGGCAAATGGCAAATTAATTGAAACTTAAAGCCACCCAGTGACGTAGCCAAGGCCTGGCATGGGCGGGCAAAACCGGGCACGTGCCCAGCCAATCATGCACGTGAATGACGCCATTGGATACCCCACTCTATATACTATATTGGATATCTCACTCTATTAGCATTGATTAAAATTTATAAACTTGACGTGCAACACACGTATTTTCACTAATAGTGCTTTGTGTGGGTTCCTGAGGAACAGCTTAGTCAGAATTGGACAAAGTTGCTCTTAAAATGTAGGAAATGCCATTTCAGGGACCTGAGAATTCAGAAGCTTCCTGAGGGCCATGTCCTCACACCTTCCAGAAAACTTGCTCTTCACGCTTGACTGTCACCCCTATATGGGCTGGCCATGCCAGCAATGTAATGTGACCTGGAACAGTTTTGGGAGCCCATTCTAATGTGAATATCTCTTCTAACAGGTAATAATAAGTTTATCAAACTACCATAATTATGCCTAAATCTCTAATGCTTTACAGTATGCAAGTGGAAGCATGGCACATTGGCTCCCTTTAGATATGCCAATATTGTAGGGTTCATGAGATCAGAAATCTCAAACACTTGCAAGAATATTATCAGAATGCAGAGATATGTAACTTCCTGATAACTTTGAAATTTCAAACTTTACTGCAGGAGTGTTCCCCAAGAAATTACTAGATCACTACACACTAAACATCTTGACTAAAACTTACATTTAGTATTTCAAATAATTTTCAATTAGTCAGTATACTGAAGTGCATATGAAAGTAAAATTATGTCTCTTTTGCTGAAGAGACATATCATAGTGATCCTGAAGTATGGTGTTTACAGGTCTTCCATGTTGTTCTTTGTACTTGAGATATTCAGACTTCTTTGATATGCATGCATGTCATCATAAGAATGACAGATTGCATTGTAATTTGAATTTCCAGAGAACTGTGAAAATCTTAAAAAGTACATAAATTCAATCACAACTTTACACATTGATGGGTTCTAAAAGCTGACCACCATTTCATAAATGTAATGTAGCCATGGTTGCATGTTAGTCATAGTGCTGCTTATACTTCAATGTAAAACAAAAAAACACTACTTTTCAGTTTGTTTATGTTAATTATGTGTTTCTGGCTCATGAAGCATATTTTCATCCAAATTTGTCACCACAAAATAGTGCAAAAACACAATACCTTGATTCACTGTGGCAGCATGCAGTATGCATATTAAATGTTTTTCAAGAAAAGGACCCAGGAACAAAAATTTTCCAAGCCAAAGGTGCAGTATTTTCAGTAAAGTGATGTTTAGTGCGACAAAATACAATTCATATGCAAAGTTTCAAGTTAATTTGTTCAACACTCTCAAGGATGTAAAGCATTTTCTAAAAAGTCAAAATGCTAAATCAATCTTATTATGTAATAGATAGATACACATCAAGAAAAAGAGCCATGAAGGAGCTGTAAAAACTGATATTCATTATCACTTCGATAGGTTTTTGAAATAAAAAATCCTTAATTTTCAATTCATATACTCTTTAAAACTGGGTGGTGCAGTTCCTTGTTCATGTAAGTGAGAAAACTGATTTGTTAAGGAAGGCTTTGGACAGTTGCCAACTTTCTAGAAGTAACATCTGGGACAATCAGTAATTACAGATGGTTGACCATGCCCCTTTCACAAGAAAGGTCCCCTTGTAACTAAGATTTTTATCTAGTACAAAAGTACATGATATATAATTCACAGTGATGTATAAGGTTAACAATGTAATGCTAATGTTGCACTGTAAACAGCAACACTCTTCTAATTTTCCTTGCTTCTGTGGCAGATGATCCATCAGCCAATACTGGAACATTTGGTGCTAGTTCTCAGGTTCTACACAGTCACAAATTAAAATTGCTGGCTGTGTAACAAGTTATAGCCTTATACCGTATTTTCTGCACTATAAGTTGCATCGTATTATAAGCCGCATCGGCAATTTTTGGCTATTTTTTTTTGAAAAATTCATAGATAAGTTGCACTGGACTATAAGCTGCACTGAACTGTAAGTCGCTATGTGAAAAAGTCCAAAGAAGTACCTATTTTGTTACGTCGCTATTCCATGTGTAGTGTGAATAACTGAACAACGAACATGAGACAAGGAAAAACCATGAGCTATATTTGTCATTATTGCAACATTCTACAGAAATATACATACACTAAACATCACTTAAAATGTGATTCATAAGACTGTACTGTAGTATGTAATGTCATTTTTAAAAGTCTATTAAATCATCCTTGACAAATGCATGACTCTGATATTTCTTCATGTTCAAGAGTTTAAAGTTCATGGTAATTTGAGTTTCAAAATAAAAGTTCTTGTGTCATTTTTTACGTTTCTTTTTTGAAAAATTCGTATATAAGTCGCACCGTATTATAAGCCGCATGGCGAAAATTTTGGTCAAAAAGTAGCAGCTTATAGTGCAGAAAATACAGTAGTTATGTAACATGATACACATGCATGAGATTTTACCAGTAATACAACCAGTGCACAGTTACACCTTTGAGTGTTAAATTACGGTAAAATTACTGTGGTCAATAAGACATATGCATGTGGCATGTAGTTTTACTACAGTGTGAACAGGAGTATAGTCTTGAGTAAAAATACTCAAATGCAGTTTTTCAGTATAGCTCCAGTGTAAGTATTGTTTAAGTGAAAGGCCTTTCTACAGTAACATCAGTCATTCATGTCTATGGATGAATGCTACAATTATAATTATATCAATGTCTTGTATTAGACTAGCAGGGTTAAGTTGAGTTCTGGTTGAAATAAAGTTATATTTGCTTTGACTTTGTGTGAGAACATGACAGCTGAGGTGCTCAAATATGGAAACACAAGCTATTATTCTCCAGATAACTAATTATAACAAATTATATAATTCTTACATTTTAAATAGAATCTGATACTTTTTACTATATTTTCCACTTTCCAGGACATTACTACAAAAAAATGGTAATCTTTGTGGGACAGGGACAAAGAGAATATCCTGGACATTTCTGACTGGGACAGTTGGCAACAATGCCTTTGTTTTATGTATTAATTTACTTATGTTTAAAAAGAATGCAGTGTTCTGATCAGCTGAAATTGGCAGGTTTTGGCTTAAGATAAAAACTTTGATGTAATGTGAATTTTACCCCATTATCATTTGAATTTAAGCTTTTGATCTGTGGTGTAAACAGAAATTGATGACTATGCTGCCACTAGAAATAATCCTCCATGGATAACTGAGGGAAAATTGTGTTTGAAATGATGGCTCCAACTTATGAATTTCTCAGAAGCAAGTGGAAGCCACTAATAATTCTTTTTGTTAATCAATGAAACTGGCATGATTTACCTAACAAATTGAACTGGGTTATTTTCAGCCTATTTAAACTGAGAAATGGCCCAGATAAAATGTTCAATGCAATGTCACAGATTCAACTGCAGTGAAAAATGTTTCTTGGTGCTGCATGCCTAACTAGCAGGTAAATTTTATCTCCAATCTGCTTTGCATCTGTGAGTTGCTCTAAGGGGACATTTGATTGTTTGGATGCAAGTGCTTGCAGCAAAATGCAACTAAAATTTCCCAAATGAGTGGAAATGGACTCCTTCCATAAGTTCAAATGTAAAATAAACTATTCAGACATGTTTCAAGTTTGATGTTCAACTGGCCAAATAAGTCATGGAAATTCCTTTGTTTTGTCTTTCTGGTTGGTCGTTTGTGTGCTAGGGGTCCCGTAAAGCATAAGAATCGAACATAATGGGAATTTGTATCCAGGCAACAGACGCTTCAAAAAATAGGTAAAATGGTTACGCCGGTACAGAATACATACCTCTCCAAGGACCCTTCTGCATGGTGGGGTTAATGGCCTGCAAATTTAGAAGTAAAGTTGGACTTTAAACAAAGTCAGCAAAATGGGGAATATCCAACACATTAGGTTAAAATACAGATCACATCCTCAAGTAGACAAAGCAAGTCTACCTGGATTCTGACGTTTTCGCCTCCAGCAACCGTAAAGACTGCATTCTTTCTCTCAGAAAAGCTTCTGTATGGGTCGACATAGATGTTGTATCTAACCACACTTAATAGGAGCTATATCCAAGATCGCAGTTTTCACAACCAAGTCCGTAAGTCACTTGCTCGACCAGCTGTTGGTAAGATGCCATGACTCATTCCCATCTAAATACTTTACAAAACTGAAGAAAACGCGATTATACAATTTATTCACATCTCTGTCTTGGAGAATTCGACCAATCAGTGATTTTGTGACCTTAAAACACAATTTCACGTTTCTAAATTTCACTTAACACTTAAAAATGAAAACATAAACAAATTTCCCATTATGCATCTGAGTATCCTATCCATTCGACTAGATAACATCATCGAGTTCGTCTTCGTGTAGTTCGATACTTGACATTGCATATTCGCAATTTTGCCTTTTTTGCATGTAAAACAATTCACAGATATGCTGGCTACACTTCAAGACACCAAAACGTAAAATACAAATGCAAATTTCAGGTAAAAAAACTCAAGAAACTTAAGAGATTGAAAATTGATTACGGATGTTTCATTTTTAGATTAAACAGGCTAATTTTTGCTTCAGGCGCACTGTCACTTGAGGATGTTACTTAACTGTTATTATTATTATCATTATTCAAATGAATGACCTATTTACAGGTATTGCTAGAATATATAGTTTGTAGTATATAATATAAGAGAGTTTTTTTTTTTGTATTGTTTTGTTATTTTAAGATTAACTATAAAATATAAGAAAATAAGATAAGTACGTAGATTAAGTTTATAGAAAAGTACAAAATTGAAATAGGGTATAAAAGATATTTACAGGTTAGGTTTCTGAACCTCTTCACTATTCCTTGACTTTCATGGATTTGAGACTATCTTCCCTTTTGGTAAAGCAAAGAAATATATACTTGGATAGTAAGTTAAGTAGATCTGGATCGTCTGAAGACATTGCATGTTAAGATTATGCTAATCTTAAGTGGAGTGAAGGACTGGGTAGAGATTGCCCGGTCGAGGACTCAAAAATACTTAGTTGGCCCGAATAGAATGTTTCATTAGGTCGAACTGGCTGTATGCGACATGGCAACTTCAGAATTATGCTCTTGCTTTGGACAGTTGCAACCAAAATACAAGCGAAAAGTCAATCAGATATTTCCTAGGGATCCCAAAGATGGACTGGTGAAATCCAACATGGACAAGTTGATTTTTTATGCTCTTTCTTCACCAGAAAAATTGGACCGGATTGGGGCGTACTTGGCTAGGAAATTAGAGCGTTATATCTACTGGAAACGTTATGATTTCGTTGTCATTACAATGGATGCGATGGAGCAACTAATGTCAGCTTGCCATGCTCCAGATATTAATTTGTTCGTAGAAAGTTTCCTTAAAATGGTCCAAGCTTTGCTCGAAAGCACCGAGACAAATCTTCAGATACGTGGAACAGAGTCGTTTGTTATTTTCGCCAACATTGAGGAAGACACTCCGTCTTATCATAGAGAGTATGATTTCTTTGTGTCTAAGTTCAGCGAGATGTGCTACAAAAATGGATCGAACAGCGAGGAAAACAAGAAAGTTCGAATGGCTGGATTGAGTGGTCTTCAAGGCATCTTCCGGAAAACTGCCAGTGACGATTTACAAGTCAACATATGGGACAAAGCGTTCATGGGAAAAATCATTCCCTCTTTGCTACACGTCCTAGAACAGGGTGGTGACACGTCAATCACCCAACAAGAGGAACCAGTGGATTCTGAAGATGAGCCGTGGAATTTCTCTGAGTCCATCCTACGTGAAATTATTGGACGGGCTAGCTTTGGTAATGTGCGTTCTGTAATTGAGCCTGTGCTTCTGCACTTGGATTCTGCAAACTTGTGGGTTCCCAGTGAATTCGCGATTCGTTGCTTCAGGATAATCATGTTTTCAGTCCAGAATCAATATTCTTATTTAGTGATTCAAATGCTACTCAGTCATCTTGATAAGCATGTCAAAAGTTCAGTTGAGATAAAGACAATTATTGTGGAAGTAATCTCTACATCTGTTGCTATTGCTAGTGGTGGATCAATGGGAGCATCAGTTATTGAAGTCTTTAATACCTTGTTACATCATTTGCGTTTATCTGTGGATGCACGAAGTAGAGGAGTTGACAATGTCAAATACCTAGAAGAATTTGAGCAAGCTATCATCCGGACAATTGGCATTTTTGCACAGGTTTTACCAGATTATCAGAAGTCAGAAATTATGATGTTTATCATGGGAAAACTTCCATCAGGTCCAGGGAACCTGATTAGAAAGCCTTCATACCGAAGAACCCAGTCAGTAGAAGAAGATCACCCAGAAATTTTGCAATATGAAACACTAAAGGCTATGTATTTGCTCTGCTTGCTGAAGGTTGCCATTGTTTACAAATCAGATGAACTTTCAACCACATTTCCAGAAACGCTACTTGATTCTCTTCTCAAAGTATCCATTTCCAGCAGTTCACAAGTTAGAAAACTGGCACATGAAATATTCCATGCTCTTATTGACAGACAAAACAATTTGCCAAAGCTTACAGTTGAGAATGCTCTTAAAAGCATGGAAGAAACTGGAATCACAATGAAGAAGTCCTCCAAGGCTGACATTGTTTTCTTTCAAAAGCACAAAGACAAGCTTTTCTGGCATATCTACCAAAGTGCATCACATGTTTCCAACAAGCCTGAGAATATTTTTGTTATTTACCAGTCACTGGTCTTGCTTTGCATAGAGGTTAATGACACCAGTGTGCTGATTGAGCTTATTCGGTTTGTTCTGAGTTTACAATTGGTTTATGGTGAAAGAACCCTAAACAGAAGTAAAGCAGCAATCCATGCATTGGTATGTGCATTCCTTAGCTTCATTGCCGACGTTACTGGTATTGATCAACTGAACAGACATATAAAAACGTGTATCAAGTTGCGCCAGCATTACAAATACCTATTACCAATGCTGGCTTTTAGTGACAAGGAGGTCAGTTTTTCCCAAGCTGAGCCGCCAGATGATGTGTTATTCTCACTTGAAAACATTAGCAAAGCCCTTCATGATGGTGGGTTTGACACCATGATGTTAACTTCACCATATGTTCCCCAACCCTTATCTGAAGTCATGGTTAGTGGTCAACAAGATGATAAGTCGTACCCACTCCGTTCTGAAACAGAGTCAATATCATCAACTGGTGGAGCACAACTCATTATTGCAGAGGAGATAACCTTTGATACCTTGAAGGATGTACTGTGTGCAAGCAATGTTGAGCCTGTTGAGGGAAGTATGAATATATACAAAGCTAATTTCCATGACATTGCTGCCACTGCTGATGGAAGAGCACATGAATTTAACCAGAAGATTGATGCTGTTCTGGAAGAATCAGAACATTTCATTGGAACAAACAGAATTAAAGAAACACATAGCATTTCATCACTGCCTGGAGAGGAGAATTATGAAATGTCTTTTTCTGATCAGTATGTTTATTGATTTTATGACCAGTATGTTTATTTATGACTTGCTGTTTTTGTAATAATTAAGATACTGATAGGCTTTTAAAATAGACTTATTCAGTCTTTTCTGTTAGCTAAATATTAAAAAATAATGAAAAGGTACCACCTAAAATATTACTCTTTTAACATTCAATTTCAGTGGAGTCCTAAAATACCTGTATGTATTTTGAAGTCAAATAGTTGCTTCTATTCCCAATAATTAACATTTTTATCCCTTATTACCAAAAAGTGATAATTCATGGACTTTCCTTTTCTTTTGAAAACAGAGGACAGTTTAAGTTGCTTATATCTGACAATGCAAACGTTACCCTGTACATTTCTTTGCACATCTAGAATTTTTCCAGGGCCTTGATGACTTCAAATAATTTGCAGTGACATACCAGAAAATATTTAATGGAAATTTTATAAAAATTGAGAGATTTAAATGTACATGTATTTAATTTCATGAGTGCTAGTTTACTGAGACAAAATATATTTAAAAGATAGTAATGAATGAATTGTGAACACCATTCTGGTTCTAACTATTGGTCACATAATTGTCATAATGTCTTAAGTTTCCAGCAAAGATAGACTATAATTATGGAAGTCAATGAGATGCTAGATGAATGATCTTCAAGCTCTATCCTCAGAAAAATGATTTCAGAGCCCCAGACAGGAATTGAACCTGCAATGTTCTGATGACCAGTGAGACGCTCTAACCATTGAACTACCAAGACTCAGATGGTGAGCTAAGGTGCAAGTTCAAACACATGTGTGACCTAAGCAGGAGCCACTATATGTTAATAATGAAATTTCATCAATATCATAAAAATAAGTATAAAAATAGAATATCACTCGCTAAAATTCCTAAATAGTCTCTAAACTCACTGTTATTAAACTGCTTAAACTAGTCCAGTAAATCAGTAACAACATTCACCTTTATTTCACTTGTTCAGTGGTTTGTTTTAATAAGCAGTTGAGATGCATGTTAAAGACAATTTTTAGGGTATAGCGTGGACAGTTCATAAGGTTGACTCTCAAAAGGCCGTTAAAAATCTTCTGTGATATTTTTCCGACCGTAACTTGTAAAGGCCGGTTTTTTCTATCAAAGTATCTTTGATCAAAGTATAGTTTGACCAAAGTGTGTGAAATGTAAACCTCTTTCAAAGACTTTGATCAAATAAATGTCAACGTGTAAACTTAGATCTTATTAAAAATCTGGATAAGTAAGAGCATTAAAGCTGAAGAAACTTATGAAATATTTAGATTTCGATATCTTTACTGTTACCTAAAATAGTAACAGATTGTGAGTTTGAATTCTGAGTTGTCGTGTCAGATAAATTGATTATTTATGGTATACCTCGCATAATTATTACTGCAGTTACGTTTGAAATTAAATAATAGGCATTCCAACAGTGTGCATCTCTATTCTCCAAAACGGTTTTTTTCATCATCATATTCGTGATTTTAGAGAGCTTCTTTTCAATGTCTGTTTATCCTAACATCTTCACCCGTTAGCAGGGCCGTAGCCAGCATGTATAGTTGGGAGGGGGGGGGGTGTCGAGCAAAAATTTCCGAATGACGGAAAAAAATTCCGAATCGAAGGTGTTTGCTGTCCGGAAAATCAAGACGCAATAAATTATAAATATTAAAGCCGTTTTTTATTGGACGCACTTAAAATATCAACGTATCATAATTACATTATAATAATGAAGTAATTTAATATGTTTCACAACAATGGCTATATTGTGCCGCAACAATTGTGTATGTTCACAAAAGTTTCCATAAAACGTAATAAAAACGCCATTGCAGACATGATAAATGTCACAAATTTATTCGTCGGTTGGTCTTCATGAACCATTTCTCGACCAGTAAGTCTAGGTCCACACTGTCTGTAATATCTTTTTCGCTGTTTAACAAAATTAAGTTTTGTAATCGATGATCTAACATAGAATTGCGCAAAGCGGTTTTCACGGTCTTGAGCTTGCTGAATGTTCTTTCATTTCCTGCCACTGTCACGGGAGCTGTCAGGGCGAGTCTGTAAACTCGACTGGTCAACGGGAAAATGTGTTTTCGCTTCTCAGCTTCTTTGGCAGCATCCGTCAATGACTGGATAGGATTTTTATTTCCTTCGTTCATAACCACGTTGACAAAAACCTCAAATTTAGAAGTAAACGCAGCTTGGTCTGGTGCTTGAAGCGGGAATAAGTTGAGAAGATCTTTCACATCTCTTTCTTCATGATGGGAACTCGGTGGTGGTTGGAGGACTATGGAAAATGCTTTCACCTTCTCTAAACTTGCATTTATATTGTCCTTGTACTGTGCGATTAGAATATCAAGAATCTCTTTAAATTCTCTGTCATAAAAGTTCATAATTGAAATTTCAGCGGCTGAATCTGGGTTATCATCCAAACGGCGTGGTCGACTGCGTGGCCGATGCAGCTTTGCAAGTTCACCTGCAGCATCCACGTCATTTCCTGACAGCACGTCCGTTGAAGCTTGAATCTGATTTGCAATTCCCTCATCATCCTTTCTTATATCCTCCAAAGATTTCACTGTACCATTCAACGCTTCCAAAGCATCAACGATATTCAAATCTTCTTTCTGAAGTGATCCCGTCAGAACCTTTGTTTTCCAGAGAATAATCCTCATAAACATTAAACTGACAACAAAGTCGACCCGGAGAACTTTAGCCAGCAGACCAGTTGCAGCAGCTTTTCCTTTCGCGTCAACAGAATCATCATTCGAAATTTTCCTTAGAACTTCGATCACGGCTTCATACGATATCCACATCGCTCGGAGAGATTCTGCTCGTGCTGTCCATCTTGTAAGGGAAAGGTTTCTTAGCATTAGCGAGTTCTCGACATTTTTAAGTTCATCATGCAAGACAGCATACCGCTTGGTACTGCCAGAGAAAAAGGAATATGTCACTTGGACTAGAGTATCAAATAGCTCGGATACTATTGGACTAGCTTCACAAGCATGTTCATTGATGGTATTTGAACGATGGTCTTGGCATAGTATGTATGGCACTTCTCTGTCGAGTAACCGTGAGACAACTGCTTCTGCACCATTGTATTCTCCTGACATACTGTTCGTGAAATCGTACGATTGAAAAGCGATGCTCTTGTTGTCAAATCCGTTTTGGTCTACTGATTGGATAATAGCGGTAGCTTGACCTTCTCCGGTCTTCTCTCGAACTTCTTTCAGGTCAAGAAGACGTTCATGAACAGCTCCGTCGTGGTCTACGTATCTGCAGATAACGCTCATCTGATCTTTATGGCTAACGTCAGGGGTTGTGTCTGCCATTATGGAAAAAACTCCTGCGTCCTTGATGTCTTTGGTTATTTTTTCCTTTACTTCCATACCTAATAGAGAAAGGAACTCGTTCTGTGACTGTGGGCTGGTTTAGGTAACTTTGTATGCTCTATTGTGTTTGTCATCCATCCACTGTTTCAACTTTGGACAATGCCTCGACGTGAAGGAAAGAAGCTGGGCAAAATTGCTATCAGCGTCCGATCGTGTGCCCCGAAAAGATATGCCTTGCCTTGCCATTGTACGACAAAGGTCAATAATCAGTTTTATTATAGCTCTGTTGTTTACCTTATCGTCCTGCAACTGAACGGCTTTAGCGCGAACTTCCGTGTCAAGCAAAGAATCAACATGAGAATTATTACTCATGAAGTGGACGTAGTCTAGAAACGCTGCGTTGTGTGCATTTGACGAGAAGTGTTCAGAACGTTTTCCCGGATTCCCTGCTCCTCTGCTCTTCATCTTGTCCCATTTTCTAACTCCAATGGAACACCAATTTTGGGTCGATCGTTCTCGATCTATACCAGTCGGGAACATTTGGCAAACAAAACAAAAAGCCGCATCTTTTTTAATACTGTATTCCAAAAACGGATACTGGGAAAACCAAACAGCCGTGAAACGATTTTGTTTGCTGCTTGACGTGATATCTTCGTTTTGCGGATAATTGAAAAGCTTGGGTTGCTGCGGACCAATTTGAGCTAAATACAACCTTTGTCGCTTTGTCGTAATCAAAGGTCTAAGCCCTGGATCTTTCGAGACAGGATCAGGTAAATCACTTTCAGCCACGAGCACTTCTCCTTCGTTGTATTTCGCGAGAGCCAGGTCCACACTTTCTTGCAGCCTGATTGCCATTTTCTTACTGGCGATCGCTGCTTCTTTTGCATCAATTAAAAAGTTTTTGTGATTTGGAACTATGCACTTCTCTATGTTTTGTTTCAAGTCTGTCATCTGACTGATAAGAGCGCTCATCTGACCAGCACATTGCACCCAATCGACATCAGTCATCAAATCATCAGAATCGTCTGAAGATTCAAATTCACCATCGGAGTTATCTCGTTCTTTCTCATGACGATTTTTCGTAGTCGTCGTGGATCTGGGGTCACAGGATTCGTCAAGCTCCATTGAGTCCGGCACGGTAGACATAGTCGTCGAAGTGGTTCGATCGGGTTCTGTTCTCACGTTGTCATACGCGGAACAAGTAGGGGATAAAACTGTTTCTTCAGAGTCTTCAGTCATGGACATAGAAGGGATCGTTTCCTGTACATCGTCTTCTTCAGGTGCTTGCACATTGGTAGTTGTGGGCTTTGTTTGCACAGTGCTACCCACTTTAGATTTGGCAGCCTGTGCCTGTAAGAAACCATATTAATGACTGTTTAAAATGCAAACTGTATGATCTACACAAGCTTAGGTGTATCGCCATAGTGAAATAGGCAAGTCAAAAAGTTTTAAAACATATTTCCTGACGTTTCGTTGCCTCGTGCAACACCTTCAGAGTGTAGGTTTACAGGGATGAGAAAAAAACTATAAACCTACACTCTGAAGATGTTGCACGAGGCAACGAAACGTCAGTAAATATGTTTTAAAACTTTTTGACTTGCCTATTTCACTATGGCGATACACCTAAGAATTCTGAGCTGGGCTCTGATCTTTTTGTTACGATTACGCTTTCCGCCCGGAAAATCAATAGCCAAGATCTACACAAGCTGTCCAACCCAAGCTGTCGGGCCATTTAACGAATATTTATACTTATGATTTAAATATAAATATCAATTTATATGTTAGCATGTCCGTAGTTAAGCAAATTAAAGATCAAACCTACCTGAAATGGATTATCTGGTGCCCCGGCAACTTTGAAGCCAATGTGCTTGTGCGCTTTCAAATGAGCGCTATGGCACAATTCATTGTGTTTCTTTCGATAGTCCGAATCAAATATAGCATTACAAACAAGACATTCTACTTTGAAGCGTTTCTTTTTTAGAGGCATAATTTTAAACAAACTTAGATAACGTTGGACCGCAAAACTACTAACTAATGTTAGTAAATGTGCAGGCGTAATTTCTATTATGCTAGACTATTTTTAGAAAATATGTCACTTTTAAGTATAATTTAAATGATGTAATTCTATACTTATCCGTCTTATCGTATAGGTAGTGCGTATAAACAACTTGTCATTTTGTTAATAAAAATTACCAGATTTGAAGTTTCTAAGGGTTTCTTGAGAGAATTGAGTCAATTATTGACCAAATACAAACAAAAATATGCATACTTTACGCATAGACATGTTACAGAAGTGATAAACCGACAAACATTTACGATTTGTAAATTGTTATCCATGTGAATGCCATGATTTCGTAAATATCATGCTGACAACACAATTCTATAATATTTTCTCTGTTTAACAACGAAAATTTCGTTACACTATCATTGCTGTAATTTTCCGAATGGCCAACCCGATTTTCCGAATATGTTAATTCTAAAAAAGTTGGGGGGTTAACAACCCCCCAATACCCTCCCTCGCTACGGCCCTGAACGTTAATTCTGAAGAGCTCTTTTGAATGGCACAGAATAAGGAAGTAACCAGAAGGACCACTCGAGGGTGTAACGTGTCCTCACTTTTTTGGAGCCGTTCCCATACTCTTCGCTCGGCCAAAGTCGTCGCAGCCAGTAAACCGCAGCCAGCTCAACAAGGATTTAATCTACGAAATGCGGTATTGGCTCAGTAAAATGGCTATATCTTGAAAAGCATTTGACCGATTTTCATTCTACGAAGACTGGTTGAAGAGGAAAGGTAAGTGATAATATTTCTGGTAACTATTAGTTACAAAAAGATTCCCAACTGTTAAATTTAGACGTATAGTATTATTTATACGTATTTAGACGTATTAGTTTCCACAGCAAGGAACAATAATGAACGTTATAAACAAATCAACCCATAGTTTTAAGTCTAACGCAAATCGAGGTTATTTCATACATTACATAAGAAAAGCCTGTTGTTGCATAGCTGTGACTGTACCAGGGTAACGTTACGGTGGCCCACAAGTGTCATGTCTTGAGCTTGACACAACTATTTTAAATCCATGAAAATATTTTTTTTATATCCTGATACTAATTTAATTCAGGTGACAACATTTATTTCTCGTGAGCAAATTTTTTCACTTGACAAATTTTTTATTCATGACATATTTTTCTCATGACAAAATTTTTGCATGACAACTTTTTCCTTCATGACATTTATTTTTCTCATGACAGTTTTTTCTTGTGACAAATTCGTTTATCATGACAAATTTTTTGCTAATGAGAACTTTTTATATTAATTTCAAAGTCTTGTCTCAGGACAATTTTTTTTTAATCATCATCACTTGTGTTCAAGTTCTTGGGTAAATTAAGAGTAAGGATGGCGGACAATTCTGATGAACTTAAAAGTGAAGAAGACTTAATCAAGTATTACTTCTTTAGAGGGTATGAGTACGATGAGATTCTTAGCTTCTTGTGTCAATACCACGACATAGTTATGAGCAAAAGCACATTGCAACGTCGACTGAAACGATATGGTGTAAGTCGGAGAAATGCCGAATATGACATTGATTTGGTTGTTGCCGAAATAAGAGCGCTTCTTGATAGTGCAGAGTGCTTGGGAGGATACAGGTATGTCTGGCACACATTGCAGATGAAAGGTCACCAAATTCCACGGATAGTTGTTCAACTTCTGTTAAGAGAGCTCGGCCGAGAGGGATGTGATTTACGTAGAGCCCACAAGCTGAAAAGGAGACTCTACCAAAACGAAGGACCCAATGCAGTATGGCATGCAGATGGTTATGACAAACTAAAACCCTATGGGTTTGCTATACACGGCTGCATTGATGGTTGGAGCCGTAAAGTTCTTTGGTTACTTCTAACCCGCTCGAACAATTATCCTGACAACATTGCGTCTTATTTCTTGGATGCGGTAAAGAAATACGGAGGATGCCCTGTTCAAGTTTAGACTGACCTTGGTACAGAAAACAGTACTATGGCAGCTATTCAGTGCTTCTTCCGTAATAATGATGATGCCCACAGTTATTGCTCTTCTCCGAGAAATCAAAGGATAGAAGGGTTTTGGTCATCCCTTCGTCGAAGCCGAACGACATAGTGGATGAATTTTTTTAAAGACCTTGTCCACCAAGAAAACCTGAACACAGATAATGGTTTCCAGCAAGACTGTTTGTGGTTTTGTTTTGCTGAACTAATTCAAAATGATCTTGACAAAACCTTGGAACATTGGAATACGCACAAGATAAGAAAGTCACGAAACGATACTATTTCTGGAAGACCCAATGCTTTATATTTCTTGCCCCAGAAACATGGTGGTAGCGCTAACCTTCTTTTAAATATCCCTGAAGAGCAAATAAACTATGCAAGAAATCATCTTGTGGAGAAAAACGAAGACATGGACAACTTTGTGTACTTTCAATACGTAGTTGATACATGTGGATTTTCAAAGCCCACTAATTGGAGAGAAGGGCTGGAACTTTTTGAACAATTATTGCAGATTTCTGGGTGTTGAGTGAACTTTTTAATGGTTACTACAAGTGGAAAAATTCTTGAACCCATTGTACAGGCACTACCAATTCAGTGTGGGGGTGTAATCCCCAAAAATTTGAAATACTGGAACATTTTCTCAAAAAAATATTGGGTTATTACTACTGTTTGGGCAACTTTGAATTAGTTACTGATGTAATGAAATAACCAAGTAAAACTACATGTGTAAGTAACCAAACTTTAATGTTAAAAAACAACTTAATGCAGGCATGCAGTAGATGTAGAGCATACTTGTAGCACAGTGCCCTTGCTTACAATAATAATATTACGGTAATCATACTTACAGTCTTCTGAAATGTTAACTGTACTTAACATAAATATCAACTGGTTAATACTATTGCAAATGGTACATTATGACTCAAAGGACCATCTTTGAAACTTCATTCAATCATCCTCATTCATTCTTAAAAGAATCATAAGAATTCATAGTTTGTATAAATGCAAATAATTCCTCTGCATGTACTTCCCTTAAGATGATTTTCTAACCACTTAGGTTATAAGTGTTTGCAAAATCATTGGAATAACCAAGAAGGATTGATTCCAGGAGTTTAGGCTAGATGTGACCAAGGCTAGGATTTAAAACAATTAAGATTTCAGGTCATCAATTTGCCAAAGGATATGTTGTTGGCAAATGCCACCTGAAAAACAATATTAAGTTTGTCCTTCTGAATTGCACCATGTACCATCTATCTATTATTAACAAGTACCTATTGCTATGATCAGCCAACTACAATTGCCACTTTTTCTAGCTGTCTTTGTATTTCTAAGGCTCACCAAAGCCTTTTGTGTTTAAGAAAGCAAATGTTAGTGCTTCCTTGAATTGGTCATATTGTAAATGTGTGGTTGGCAAAGACAAAATACAGGAACATATATTAGCTTTGGGAAATTTTGACAATAAGCCATCAATTTCTGGGTCATGCAAGAACTTAAGAGAAAGTTGTAAGCCAAGAGGTGGGATGTCCTTACATCCTGATACAAAAAAAAAAATGTCTTTGAAAGTAACATCAACTATACCATCTTCAATATCCTGGAGATAATCATTCCAGTATGAAATTATTAAAGACTCTCTGTTATGTTTGTTTGATCTTTTGTCACTCCAAGAAATTAAGAAAAGGGAAGACATTGTTTCAGAGTTCAGAATGTCAGAAGAGAAGCAAAATATAGAATGAAAAGTACCAGGATTGTCTAAAATAGACCTGAGTACTCCCAACACTGATAACCCTTCTTTAAATTGTTCCAAGGAACAGTTTGCCCTTCCTAACAGAAACCAATGTGCTGTTTCTTCAGCAACCCTGGAGACATCCTGCAAAGAGTTCAGTTGCTGTAGTGTGCCTGCCAGGTCAAGTACAGTCTCTAATGCAAGATCACTCACCAAAGTTCTTGCTTCCTCCAGTGATTTACAATTGATCATTTTAATCAGTGATGCTTTCAGTTCAGGATCATATACATCATCTATGTCAACAGAGGCAGATCTAGCACCATAGATTAGGAATTGTAGAGAGCTGGGGACAAGCACTTAATAGCAGGGCCACCATGAACAAGAGACAGTGCAATTATTTCACCAGCATAGAAGTAATAGTCATTGGCTTGACATAATGCACTACATGACAAAAACTTGCATTTATCTGTGCCACAGAAAATCTGAGAATTGATTATCCAATCCAATACAAGGGTAAAAAACTCTCTTTTTGGCCCTCCCTGATCAACAGCTCCCTCAGCTGTTCCTTCACTATCACAGAATTTTGCTGATACCTTGTTTTCTGGAGCAAATGATTTTCTTGACAGCCCCCTAACTGTACCTACCCAAATATGGCTACGGCTGATGTTGAACTTGGATATTTTATCAGTATTAATAACACTCCCTAATTGCTTAAGTATCTCATGTAAATCTTTTTGGCTATTCACAGACTGATAAGCTGTTTTTTCTCTTGGTTCCTCAGTCTCTGAATCACTGTTGACAACAAATGAATCAATTTCTTCTAACAACCAGGAAGCATAAATAGAATCTGCATCCTCTACAGACTGTGATGTGCATGAAGCTTCAGCATAACTGTCAGCACTCTCTATGGGATCACTGCTCTTCATTTCTTTACTGTTTATTTGATTTCTACAATAATTAGATAAATCTGAGCATACTGTTGTAGGACAAAGGACAATGATAATCTCAAATATCAAAACTACTGCAAGGATTTTGAATGTAAGCAATGTTTAACACCTAGGCAGTCAAACAAATTCAACCTTCACAATTACCTGTTTAAGAAAACAGAAGTTTCCCCTTCCATCTGGTTTGCTGGGATGTTTTTGATTTGGACCTTGTGATCTCCTTCCAATTCATTATTCAAGTCTTCCTAATAACAGAAAGGATGAATGATAATAATGAAATAAATATTGGTAAACAGCTAAATTCCCTGTTTACCAATACTTATTTCATGAGAAAAGGAGCAGTCCAAAACTTCCAGAATCACTGACTAAAACCATGTTGTTCTTCCCTCTCTTTAATTGCTCAGTGCCCACACTCCACTTGGACTTTAAAAAACTCGATACAAGCTTATCTTGCTATAGCAAACAATATCACTACTACTGCTGCAGCAGCAAATAGTAAAAATAATTGTTTTTCTAATATTAATAGAAATAGTTTATGAAGTTGTTCTTAACATTTGAAACTAATTAAAACTTAAAATCATAACATTCTGCAATACTTTTATACTTTTAATAAATTCACTATTTTTAATGAATTTAAAATTGAAATTAAAGTAGCAGTTGCATCAAAGAAAATTAACAACTAGATTTTTCAAACATTTTATGAAGGTTCTCACTTTAAAATAAACATACAATAGTGAATACTAAGCTTACCTTCTCATTGTTTCTGATGGTGTTAAAATCCCAAACAGAGTCAAAATCTTCTGCAGTGCATAGGTACAGACACAGCCGTCGATAATCGCATCCTAACTCCTCTTTGTACTTTGATAATTCAAAGAAATCCTTTGTTTGGCCAGGCATAAACAAGGCTTGGTTGCCATCTTCGTATAAAAGCATATATGTTTTATCCTCGTGCATCAACTTAGAATTATAAGCGTTCCATTTCATTCTAGCACTTTCTAGTATGGTTGCATAAGTAGCATTTTTGGGAACTTTAACAGGTAATCTTTTGCCCCAAACTTTTTTCAATTCACCACCGTTAGCCTCCATCAAACTAGTGTTGATTGCAACCAACTCTTCCTGACCAGGCTTGTGGTCGACTTTTCTCTTTTTCGCCTTTCGAAACTCGCTTGACCTCTTGTCTTTTAGCCACGCTGCAAATGTTTTCGCCTTGCCAAAACCGCCGCTAAAAGAACCGCTTGCGATGGATGGGTCTATCGGCTTGGAATCACTCCGGGTCTTTGTGGATGGTTGTTTATTCGTGGCTGTTGCAAGAGGAAAAGAATTCCTATTTTCACTCGTATACGAAGACGTATTCACAGAGTTGCATATTGGCTCGTGAAAGGCTGCCAGGTGATTGCAAGCCAAACAAATCGACAGTGGCGTTGTGTCTTCTGATGAAGTATCAACAAAAACTTGACAATTTAAGTCGCAATACGATTTGAAAACACACTTTCCAAGACGCCATGTTCGTATCTCGAAAGGTATTGAAAAGAAGTATTGGAAAAAAATTCCAATGGAAAAAATGGTTGTCATGCGAAAAAATTTTGTCATGAGAAAAAAAAAGTTGTCATAAGAAAACAAGTTTTGTCATGAATAAAAGTATATTTGTCATTAGCAAAAAATTTGACATGATAAACGAATTTGTCACAAGAAAAAAATGTCACGAGAAAAATAAATGTCATGAAGGAAAAAGTTGTCATGTGAAAAAATTTTGTCATTAGAAAAACATGTCATGAATAAAAAATTTGTCAAGTGAAAAAATTTACTCACGAGAAATAAATGTTGTCACCTGAATTAATTTAGTATCAGGATATAAAAAAAATCTTTTCACGGATTTAAAATAGTTGTGTCAAGCTCAGACCAGAAATGCTGACATGACACTTGTGGGCCACCGTAGTAACGTGTGACTCTGTATGATCGTTATTCGTTGTGACATTAATTTGTCTCAAAGACGCTTAATATTACTTCACGAACTTGATTGCTGATTACTGAACCTTATACTAGCGCACAGACTTCAATATCCAAGCCTTAGATTAAGCTGACAGAAAAATAATTCATCAGAGAGAGAAAAGAAACTATATCGATTGTGCGGGCCGCACGAATGGCCTACTCATATAGGAGATATACGTCTAAATTTAACAGTTGGGAATCATTTTATAACTTATAGTTACCAGAAATATTATCACTTACCTTTCCTCTTCAAGCAGTCTTCGTAGAATGAAAATCGGTTTTCAACATATAGCCATTTTACTGAGCCAAAACCGCATTTCGTAGATTAAATCCTTGTTGAGCTGGCTGCGGTTTACTTGCTGCAAGGATTTTGGCCGAGCAAAGGGTCTGGGACGGCTTTGAAAAATGTGGACAAAGACTTCAGAGGTTCCGACGCGAGTGATCCTTCTGGTTACTTCCTTATTCCGTGTCAATGGCAAGGTTTATTTTTTTTTCATTTTTTACCACTCGGTCCCAGTCGCCACCTTAAGTTTAGAGTTTGGCTTTTTTTGGCTTATTTTGATCTTGACTTTGGCTTATTCCATGGCTTATTCTGGCCCAGGCCATCTGGCAACCCTGCGGCCCACTTGTGGCAAGGCTTGCCAGGCAAGCACTTGAAGTGAAAACCAAAATGGCGACGTTTTCAAGGTTCAACGAAGATCGTCCGTACGAGGTACAACTCTTAACGTTTATCATGGGTATTGGAATTTCAAGGCTTATAAGTCTTTTCTAACCTTTTAAAAATTTCATATCACTACTAGGTAGCAAATGTTCCGGCGGAATTTGATGCAACACATGACATGGATATCGATCAAAAATCCTCCCTGGACGAACACATTTCGGAGGTATTTCTTCATAGTTGACTCGATTGTCTCTTTATTGACATTCCGTTGATCAGCATGTAAACGTGAATGTGAGAATTCCCTCACTGTTGGATCCAGTCGCACTCTTCATTTGAACTTTTATTGACAAATGGCTTGAAACTCATGGAATCGTAGACTGGTTTCCATATTGCAGAAATTGCCAAAATTATTGACGTACTGCTGCCTCTTTTGGCATAGCTAGCAGAAATTTCAAAACAAAATGCACCTGTAAGCCTTAAAAATCATAAGATATGGGTGGTATTTAACACTAAATCTCCCATATAGGTGATGCTCAGCCCTGCCTTCCCAAAGGAATTGTGGTTATGGCTGTATGGAAAACAGTTTTCAACTATTACATATACCAGACTTTATTCTTGTCACGTCTCCTGTAGTGGTGCATAGTACCGGGTATTTGGTGTCAACTTGTCCGTTACCAGGTTCTGAGGATTTATTATCAATCGACATTGTTTGATACTCATAGTTGCTGGCACTAATTAAAATACATGTAGCTGCACCCAGCTCATTTTTTTTCAAGAGCCCAACCTTGAACAAACAAGTCTAAAGCTTTCTATAAAATTATCTTGTGGGAATAACTTAAGCTGTAATATATTCTAGCCCAAATGAATGATTAAAGTCTAGTTCTGACGACAAGTATAAACAGGCCTTTTTGTTTGACACATGTGATTGCATGCACTGGCACACATGCAAACCAAACTGTGCATGCTATTTGTCACATGTGTAAAAGGTCATCTTCATGTGTCCTTGGTCTCCTTGCTTATGAGGTGAAACTGACAATTGCACTTACTTTGTCGTAGTTAGAAGACTACAAGAACTCTGCTGGCACTATCCACAAATTTTTTAACAGCTATCTAGCTTGTTTTAGTGTTTTAGGCTGACTGAAAATGGGGGGATGTTTTCCTTCTTGTAGGATTTTTTTGAAGGGAGGGGAAATGTTAAAAGCTGCCAAGCACAGGAGATTAATTCACATCAGTTTTGAAAAGATGTGTAGTCTGAACAACCACAGCAGGGTTGAAAGCTAGTGATGCAAAAAAAAAAAAAGTGTAAAAGCCAATATGCTCATGCTTTCAAAACACCACATTGAAGATTTTGAGGACAGAACATATGCAAAGGTGAGTTTTTTGACCCAAAGAACTATGGAAATGATGCTATTGCCAGTTTTGCCAGTCATTTCCAACAACATTAGCAGCTGCAGGATATGACTCAACCAATGTTCACAACAAAATTATATTAAAGTTTGGCACAGGGATGTGAAACCTAAAGAACCTTGGCAGAAGTTTATTTATCTTAGAAGATGTGACTACCCAAATGTGCATGCCCTTGCAGAGATTTAATTGCAGTAAGCGGATCGAACTTGAGCATCAAGCATGCTTTAACATCTTCACTAACATACAGTCGAATGGGTGCTTTTCAATGAAGTATAGTAGAATGGAATTTTGTAAATTTTCCTTTTGCTGTAGTTTTAAATGTGTTTTGATTGATTGTTAAAGTGCAGACAATATCCTTAGTAAGTCTATGATGAATAAGGTAAAGTGATTGTTTTCATGGTATTTCCTAGTCATAACAGATACATTTGAACACCCTTGTGATTTGCATGCCCAAGTTGATTTACATGTGCAAATCACCACACGTGCCATCTTGCTCTCAAAAAGGCCTGTGTATTGTCAGAAATGTTTGGTTTTATTAATAATAATTAATTATTTTCATTATTATTTACTGTAACCCGTGAATATAATACATGATCAGTTTAACAATAAGAGTACTGATAGATGTTTTCTTTGGCCTCTTGTTGGCTAGTACTGCCCGAAATCTGTATCATCCCTCTGTGTAGGAAAATGTTGGTTATCAGCTTGCTTTAAAGCTTGGCTGGAAATCAGGAACTGGTCTGGGCAGATATAAACAAGGTAATTATCCATAAAAAGTAATGTTGTTGCCTACAGTGGAGTGCCAAGAAACAGGACATGGGATCTGTTGCAAAAAATGCAACCTTGTGCCTTCTGACTGGGAATAAAACTGGCAACCTGGCAAATCTAGTGCAATGCTATGCCAGCTGATCTACAGAAGCCATTGCTGAGAGCATGGTCACAAGTTCAGTTTATATATGAACTGAAGGGTGTATCATAAAGGACATCGTGGCATTTATACATGACTGATGGTCAAGTTTACAACATTATTAATAGAGAAAAATTAAGAGCATTGGGAAACATTTTTTAAGATCTGACAGGGATGTGTGGTGAAACATGCAACTTTTGGGCCCTCCAGCTGGGAATTGAACCCATAACCTTGGAGTCTAGTGCAGTGCTTTGCCAACTGAGGTATGGAAGCCATTGCCAAGAGCATGTTAACAAGTTTAGTTTATGTGATGGTGGTGATCCCTGCACATGACTCCTTTTATAGATCAATTAGTTCTAAGCAAAAGCAGTGCTGGTTTTCCAAGTGAACCCTCAAATCATTGGTAAACTTTGTGCAAATTGGTAACTGGCAACATACCCATAACTGGCATATGCTGATTAATTGGCCAATTATTTCTTGGATTGACCTCCAAATGACCAGTTTTGTTGATCTGATATTATTTCAATCAGCTTATATCTGCTCTAGCAGCCCATTCTCATGCTTTATCAAGTTTAAATACTATTTGATTGTCATCTACCCATTTCATAATGTTCATTACTTCACTACTAAAGTTATCATAACAGCTGTATATAATAAGAATGCTTAAAGCCAGATTGGCAGCAAATTTGACCAACACATTAACAGTTGGGTTCATTGCTTGAATATCATAATCATTGATTTCAGAGAATAACATATGACCCAAAATGTGGTAATTCTCTTTTTATTGTTTAAAACTCAGTAATCCAATTTGTTTTAGTTCCCACAGATTACCAATTGCATGGATCTTCTGTTGATTTACCGGTCTGTTTGGTCAGTTTACTGGACATTGTTCTAAAATAGCCCTTGAAATGTCATCATTTATATCTCCCTGCAGGTTTTGTTATTCTTGGTTTTGCATTTGATTGGGTCTTTTTACTGTTGCACAACTTTCTGAAATATCTGAGCTCAGTCAAATTGCGATTTTCCGGAATGTTTCATTCTCTAAAGGGCCGTTTACACGTGCAATTTTGTACGTTGTGATTTTATCACCGTGGTGGATGTAATAGACTCATGACAGTCTATGAAGCAAGATATCCGCTTATGATTTGCCGTAGTCTGTCCTCGACACTCTCGTCAGTTAAACACATACTCCAAGATGTCAATCGCAAGGCACAAAATCACACGTCTAAACGGCCCTTTACGAAGGGCTTTTGCTCAAGACCTTAGTTTTTTCCAATTACAGTTTTGTCAGTCCATGAACCTTTCAGCCTTATGGATATTGTATAACTCTATAACCCTAAGCAGCAACATACTTTTGCTTAACAAACGAAGTGAAATTAGAATGCCTGAAATGTTGTTTGATTCTTTTTTGTTGAAATGGAAAGTAAAACAAATGAAAGAGATACATGTAGTTCTTGTGCCTCGTTATGTTATGGGGAGCATTAATTTTTATTTTGCCTTTGTTACATCGTCACTTTAGTCCTCAGTCTTGTCTCAAAAGCAGCATCGTTTGTTTTCTGACAGGCTATTGCAGAAGTGCGCAGCCTTTCTGGTCCTATGGGCCAAATTTCTGGCTCAGAGTAATTGGCGGGCCACCAGTTCTTGCTTTCGCCTTCCATTTCCCTCGATGAAGTCGATTGTTGTACTGTAAAGACGCTGTTTTTATAACTTAATAAACTTAATAAAGTCCCTACCTTTGAGTTAAGTTAATCAGAGTGCAAAATTCGTTCTTGGAAAGGTTCAATTCTGACATTTATTACCAGTAAAAATTTCTAATTTTTAGTATAGAAAATATTTATTTTTCAACTTGCAAGTTTCCGCGGGCTAAAGCAAGGTGTTGTATTTCATTGCTTACACGAGGTACCAAGTTTCGATAAAAACGTTCCTATATTGCAAAAAACGAGGTAAGAGGGGGGGGGGGGGGGAGAAACCCATTATCGCTCCAAGAGTTCTATCCTATAAAACTAACTTATATCGCATTTATGTAACTGCACAAAATTTCAACTGCGTGATCAAGATAAAGTTAATTTTCAATGATGTGCAGTATGCATCGTGAATTTAAGTTTCTTAGCAATTTTGTAGCTGCTCATGTTTTTGTGAGATGCACCCTTCTCTTTAGTATGTGCACGTTGTCAGGTTGACAAGCACTATCACGGGCTGGCAGGTTAGGTACAGTTAATTTGTCTTATACGTAATGTTTATATGCGAGGTTGGTGATATCACGAACGATATGTAAACGTTCATCAAGCTCACTTCGTAATGGTCTCACCAGTCGTCAGAAAGTTGCGGGTTTGATCCCCGGCTGGGACTTTTTCTGAGAAAATAAGCTTGGCAAACGACCTTATATCGTCTGTTAATTGTTTTCTTTTTAATTTATCTTTCTTTAAAAGGAAGGTTAAACCCTGTTCCAATGGTTATCAAGGAAGATTACTTGTGCTTGGGAAGGATGTCAATGGAGGTGTAGTAAGAAATAAAACAATTTTTTTTTTTCTTTTTATTTTGTTGTTGTTCTTTACTTTAATGATTGATTGACCTCTGTTAGCTCGAACAAGTTAATGAGGCATCAAACAAGCGACGCACAATGGAAGTCGAGAAGGAAGAGACAGATGAGTTACGACAAAAGTATCAGGTAAATGTGCAATCACATTTTAACTTATTTGTTTACCATACTTTCTTCTGAAATTTTTAACGGTGATGATATTATACATGAAGACATTTCTCGAGTTTGATTGGCTGAGAGCAGTGCAATTTCAAGGTAACACCGTGCCGGGGAATGGTTATAGAGTAATCTGCTTTTCTGAACCTTTTTTTGGCACTGTACTACTTTTTTCGTATACATTATTAATTGGTGATAACACGATTTCTCGTGCAATTTGGAAAAACATGCAGTCGTGGGTTTTTCAAAGACCTCAAGTTACATTCGTCGTATGGACTTGTGCCATTATGATAGTCTTTGAAAAACTCTTACGTACTTACTTTTTCCAAATTGCGCTCCAAAGCGTTCTATTACCTTTACTCAACTTCGCGTGAGTCCTCTTGTTGTAGGAGTAACTAATGCGAGAACTTTTGGTATGCTATTATGATAGTTGGGATGGTCTTCAGAGGAATTCAATATCCCGAATTTCCGTAAATGACAAAGGACATGAGATCCCCGTTCATGGAACTTGAAATATTGCTGTGGAGGCAAAAAATAGTTTAAAACATGTTAAAAATTAGTTTAAAACATGTTTTCGGACAGACAACATTAAACAAATCTGCGACTCATACAAGTTCACTTTTATTTCCTAGTTTTAATCAAAGAAAAGAGTGTTAAAACTACATCAAAACTATAGTTCTTGAAACTTTATGAGATTTTAATTGATAGTTTTAATGTTCATTGTTTTCGATAATTTTTGACAAGACATTGAAAATTCCTGTTAATTTTATCTCAAAACACCTGTTTCCAGAACTCTGGGTATTTTTTATCGCTGTCTGAGAAGAGGAGAGTACCGTTTGACATAACAATGACGGTTTACCGACTAAGCTGATATTACACTATCGGTTTGACGATAAGTTTGGTTGTTTATTGGTTGCAGCAATACACTAGTTTTACCAGTATACTGAATGAGATGATGGTTCGTGGCCGTGGATGCACCACCGATGTTGAAATTTAGAGTTAATGTACTTTTGAATTACGTAAAAGGAAGATTTTTTGGGAATTGCAGAATGAATATCATGGAATATGAGTTTTATATGATTCCAATGGTTTTTCACGTAGGAGATCCATACGGCTGAAAATTTAAAAAGTCCATATCTTGATGACATTCGCTATGCTTTGGATGGTATAACGATACGGAATACGAAAATTACTACTTCTTTTATAAGTTTTTGTCATATTCTTACAGTTAAAATGTCTCTCTGGTTAAAATTTTAAAATATAATTTCCAAAAATCGATGTACCTACATTTTGGTTGTTCCTACAACCTTCTTAAAGGGAAGATGACACAACCTCTAAAAAGCAACTTGTTAAGAGGTTTACCAGAATAATGTTTTAGCTGTACAAACACAATATAGAATATTTCGCTTACCGACTATCCCTAGTTTGAATTGGAGACTAAGTCGCGACATGCAATTTGATTTGCGAACGGCAAGTTGAATGTACAGTCGCATCCTCTTTTGAACAAGATAGCTGTAAGAAATCGACTTTCTTTCATGGAAACTACACTTCTCGTTCTCTCTTTTATAATTTCAGATTACTCAAGACAAAGAAAAGGCAATAGAGGAAAGTCTCAAACACTTAAAGGAAAGCTTTTACTGCGAACTCTGTGATAAGCAGTACTTCAAATACAGAGAATATGACAACCATATTAATTCCTATGACCATGCACACAGACAGGTAAGGATAAATGAATACTTCTGGCTAAGATAAACATTCGAAGCTTTTTTCTAAACTTAGCTAGATCAGTTTTCTATGAGCGATCTTTTAAAAACAACATCATCTGCTCGACTGTCGGAACTTTTAGTTGTTTTGTGCTTTTTTGGAGGAAATAGAGTCTTTTTTTATATGATTTACTTAATTAATTTTATTTATTTGTTTGTTTGTTTTTGTTTGATTGTTTGCCTATTTTTTCGATATTCTTCATGTTTTTCCACATTAGAGGCTTAAAGACCTGAAAGAAAGAGAATTTGCAAGAAACACACGTAAGTATTGGCCAACTAAATAGTAACTGAAGTAGAGACTGTTCATGGACTTTACATTTGGTGATGAAAATGATATACCATGAAATTCATTGAAGTTAATTTTCATTAGTATTCATTGTAATTAATATTCATTGAATAAAAGAGTCTTTAACCCTCTAGCTGTTTGAAATTTTATTCCAACCCGTAAAGTAACGTAATCTGTAAGCACTATCAAATTAGACATTTCTGTCATTCCAACAGTGCAAGGTGACGCCATTTAAATATTTAAGACATGCCCACTAAACCTGTTCAAAAATTCGCTTCCGAAACATTCGTAAAGCTCCGTCGAGCCCTTATCCCTTCATTGTAAATGTCCTAACTAAGCCATTATTTCCTATGAAACGATTTCGCAGGATTAGTAGAATTGCTGTTAGAGATTTATTCGAACTACAACCTACAACCTGTGCTGGTTATATTTTAAATGATATTCAAAATTCAGAATGCAGTATACTTGCCCCTAATTTATGGAGCAAATATTTCAAAATGTTTAAAATTGATGAAATTATTAGACGAAGATAGAGTAAAATGTTTCCTGAAACGTTCAACCGATTAAAAGAAGGTAAACACACCGAAAATTTCATAAAAGTGAAAGAACGAAATACTGAAAAGAACCAATTTCCAAAAGATGCGGGCCCTAGGATTGTTGATGTAAAACTCCTTAGTTGACCATTGCAACGAGACTGTTCATCAAGCATGAAGTGGAAACAAATATACCATCAAGGCAAAAGGTGGTACAACTGGTTCCAACTGTGATGATGTCAGGGACAAAATAATGAGGCAAATTCCACAAAGTTCCTTAAAAGTTCAAAACAACTCGCAGCAAACCTACCCATAGCCAGGAATGAATGAATGAATAGAAATTGTTTAACTAAGGATGATGGCAGTAATATGAAGTTGATTCAGCTTTATTAACCAGAAAAACCATCCAGAATTTTCTGGGTAGAATTTGACTGTGAAAATTTTTTTGAAAGAAAACAACAAGAAATGAAAATAGCCGTTTCTATGTCGAACAAATCCAAAGTTCATGGACACCTTTTTAACCTGTTAATGTGCAATTTGCAGTGGGTATGAAATACAGCAATTCGTGCAGAAAGCAGTTCCCAATCACCCCAGAAGAAGCTACGACTGTCCACAGACCACATATTCATTACGTAGCGCCGGATGAGTTAGAAAGGTTGATGGAAAACAATACTGACCTTTGCATTAATAGTAACAGAAATGCAAAAGCAGAGGACGGAGAGAAACTTGCAACTTTGTGTCACTGCACTTTACGAAATCGCTCAATCGCAACTATAAGGGTGCTACTAAAGAAAGGTTAATGTGGCCAACGGCCTTCCCCTTAGTTAACTAAATCCTTTGTCCTAACAAAATATAGGATTATTTTTTTTTCGAGAACATCATTTTTTCCCCAACTTTTAGGCTATGTAATACGTTTTTGAGCGTTTTCGGTGCTCTTAAATCGAAAAATTTTCCCGATAGATCTTTCCACGACCTTCTGTCCGTTGAACAAAAAATTTCTTTTGAGATTCCGCCCTTGTTCAGAAATCTTGATTGCGCTCATGCTCAACTACAATTTTGTTGTTTTAAATGTTCATTCATCGCACAAACATATACGCTATTTTCGAAAATATTTTTAAGTATTGTTCAAGTGACATACCAATATTTACAAAGAAGAGGAATGTTGAAAAAGATCATGGTTTTATTTTTTTTCTCAGATTGAAGAGTTGAATGAAATGTCGAAACGATCGCAATTCTGATTTTTAGGTTAACAACCAGCTCCAATTTGTGTTGTCAAATCGTAAATATTACCTTTTACACAAATTTATAAAATACTCAAGTAGGTATACATCTGTAAAAAAACATCTAGTTGACAAGAAAAAATTCTGCGTGCAGATAAATTAGTTTAAGAAAGTATAGCCTTCAGCCCAGACACAAATGCCAATATGGTTTTATCCCCCAACATGTTATTTCTAGATTCGAGAAGGAGGAAAGATCGACTGGCTGAAAGGGAGTCACGTAAGATTACTATGGCTTTACAAAGGTAAGAAGTTTCCTTTTTTTTCTGGTCTTAACTTCCACAGTCACTGCCATGTGAGTACATTGGCAGCTGGCTATTAATGGAGAGAAATAATTATGATATTCCCAAAATGCAGGAAAGTGTAACGAAAACATGAGATCTGACCACAAGTACGAGGTAAATCCTGGACATTTTCGGCCATGTAGTATGTCGTCCCCTACTTGGGGTTCTCAGAGGAAAATCACAAATATGGGACACATTTAGATAGCTAAAGTTTGATAAGTGCACTGTAGCTGGTATAAAATGCGGTGATTACAATGTTGATGATTGTTAATGAAGAACCATGCAATGTCTCAAAGGCAATACAGCATACGACATGTACGTGATTCGTGGTTTCACGGAAGGCTTTACAGATGCTTCTATATTAATAGTTTGTTGTTCCTAAACATTCTTTTTAGCGTGGAGAAGCCGTCCCAGAAACCTACTTCAGCAGCTTTCAAGTCTACTTTTGCATCTTCACAACCAGCTGCAGTTTTTCCCAGCGGGTTCAGCCCGTTAAAACCGATCTCCCATGGACACAACTCAAGTTTTCATCGAAATCCTCCCTTGCCAACTTCTCAAGCCCCACCTTTGCCTCATGAACCACCTCCTCCATTGCCACCGTCACCTCCACCGCCACCGCCTCGTCCAGCTGCGCCGCCATTATCAACACTGAAAATTCCCCCCAAACCGTCAGCTACTTATCAAGGAAATAGAAAAGTATCCACCAAGCATACTGCCTTTGCGTCCAAATCTCGACTTGAATCGATGCCCAAACCTATTAAATTCAACCTTGGAATAGGAAAAAATACATCATCAGCGGGACAGTTAAAAACTCGCGCACCTCTTAAAAAGTCCAATGTTTTCGGTGACGAAGACTCCGACGAGGAAGACGAGCCTAGTAGCTCGTCATCTGACAACGAGAATACCGAAGCTGAGGTCTTGAGCAGCACAAAAGAGCAACAAGAAGAGTGTTTGTCAAAAGCGATCGATTACTTTGATACCCTTGTAAACACCGAGAAAAAGAGAAAGATCATTCGGTTTGTGCGAGGGAGCGAAGGTGGTGGGATTTTACCGGGTACTCTTAACGAAACGAAACCTGAAGCTTTAACGTTATCGAACATTATATCTAAGAAATAAATTTCTGTTAGGAAATAATCAGTAAAGATAATTTCTTAGAATTGTCGGGCAAATAACCAGATATGTTTATCAGAAGACAACGCCATTGAAAGATTTTGGTGGTTAGTTGTTTGTTGTAATCCCTCCATTTCTAAGAAATATAATCAAAACATATTAAAGTAAATGTACTCATGTTTAGAACGTGGAAGAAGTGGACCTAATCCATGCAGTGATCTTGATTTTGTATGAAAGAACAATTCACAAGAACCGGGTGGGAAAAGCGTCTCGTATTCAGGAAACACTTTTCAGGAAGCGTAAAACAGGATGTCGTACAATATTGTTAACGCCTGCTTATTTACACATGAAATTGTTGGAAACGTTCATAGTGTTTTGCATATGTGAAATGCAAGCTCAATATTGAAAACGCCACTCGTCTTTTGTCGGAACCACACATTTCTACCCGGAAACTGAAGGGAATGGGAGCTTATTACTGCCTGTGTGTGAGTCTTCCAGTAATTTTTAGAGAATCACTTAGAGGATGCACGCAACTTTTAGGTGGTTTGTGTAAGGAAGTGAACCATACGTCATTGTAGAGCTGGTTGTTTCTGCTGAGATCGCGTCCCTTAGTCGTGTCATTGCCTTCTTAGGTGAGAGTCCTTCTTGACTGAAATCTTGCCTTGAAGGGCTGGAAATTTCCCATCTAAACCCACTTAAGAGGGCTGGCACAGTGAACTCAATTTCCATATCTGGAATGTTGACTCCCAACGATTTGCTCGGGCAAAAAGTGAAGCCAAGATGACCGCCCATGGAGGGCAATTTTGTACGTCCATTGATCTCTAAAAAGACTGGAACGATACCTCGTTATGTCTGGCCTTACGACTGAGTGAAGCCGACATGGGGGTAACCATGTGGGTCAAAAATGCGTGGGAAAAAATTGTGTTGAGCTTTTATTTTTCATAGACAGTTGATTCTAATAAATAAACAGTCCAACCGACATTGCCTTCCACTTACTAAAGACAAAAAAAGAAAACTCAAAAAACCCGAAATTTGGGTGAACGTTTTCACAATAGATTGCGTGTTTTATCGCGTAGGGGACTGAGATGGCCTGCAATCAGTGAACTCAATTTCCGTATCTGGAATGCTAACTCCCAGTCATTTGCACGGGCGAAAAGTGAAGCCAAGATGGCCACCCATGGAAGCCAATTTTGGAAGTCAGTTTCAGTCTTCTACGCAGACTTGTACGTCAGTTCCAGTCCCTTACACGACTTCAGTTGTTAGTTATTGTTTTGTTCGGCTTCAAAAGCATTCCTAACCATGGGAAAAGTGTTCAAGATGATATATTGCCGCATCGGTTTTACATAATCGAGTATTCAGAAGGATTTAAAAATGCCATGTGGCCCGAGAAGTGTGTTAAATTGTCTAGACATGGTAAACTAGCGGTAAAAAGTGGACGAGCACTTGGTAGTTTGCTAAAGTAATTTATCGAGACTGTTTTATCAGGTTTCTTGTTTGTTTGGAAGTGTATTTTCGTGAAAAGTATAACCTGTCTCTTGCTTTGATTTTGTCGAAATATATTTGAAGTTCTTAAAACTCATTTCTATGTTTTGAAGAAATATTTTGTGTATATTTTCAAACAAAAACCTCTCCGGAAAGGTAAAAAGTCGTGTGGGAGACTGAAACTGAATTACAAGCCCGCGCAGGGGACTGAAACTAACGTCCAAAATTGGTCTCCATGGGCGGCCATCTTGGCTTCACTTTTCATTGGCCAGTTAGCATTCCAGATATGGAAATTTAGTTCACTGCCTGCAATAACAAGGGCAGATAATGTAATCAGCCAATCAGCGCATTTGTTTACAGCGATGGGGCGGGCCAATCAGACTGCTCGATTTTCCCAACATGTCTGAATTTACTGGGACATCACTGCGAAAAACTATACCTCAGAAAAAGCTTTCCGTGCATGCGGATTTTGCATTTTCAAAGAGAAAACGAACTGATTCGGATAGTATATGAGTTTTTCTTCAAATCTGTCGTGGGGATATGTAATGCGTTTCTTAACAAGAAAAATATCGGCTTTCGAATCGGGAGTTACGAAATGCTCACGGCCGAGTTCATGTTTCACGTTGTCTGTGCGAAAAAGCCAACATAAATTTATTTTTCCGTACGGGTTTAGACGTCCTAGAGCTTTCAAGGCTCTCCCTATCTCATAAATACGTAAGCACGTAAAGTGGTACTTTTCTTAGCTCTAAAACTGGCTGATGTGGGCGGACAATTTTGGCCTCTCTCTATCTTCGTGACCTGCGAGAACGAAGCTGAGCGAAGGAAAGGAGTGTTGGTCAAATTAAACTCAAACCTACTTTAGGATGACATTTGCTCAAAGTATGCCACTCGAATAAAAATGGAGAATGACGAATTTGTTTTCATGCATCTACCCGACGACAATTGCTTATCCTTGAAAGCAAACAAGAAAGCATTCGCCAGCACTCGTCCATCGTCGTTGTCATCATTGCCACTCTTCTCTTCCTTGTAGTTTTCATAAATGGTATTACTTCAAGATGGGGTCGTTCACTGGTCTCCCCGGGTCGTGAGCATTTCGAAACTCCCGATTCGAAAGCCGATATTTTTCTTGTTAAGAAACGCATTACATATCCCCACGGCAGATTTGAAGAAAAACTCATATACTATCCGAATCAGTTCGTTTTCTCTTTGAAAATGCAAAATCCGCATGCACGGAAAGCTTTTTCTGAGGTATAATTTTTCGCAGTGACGTCCCAGTAAATTCAGACATGTTGGGAAAATCGAGCAGTCTGATTGGTCCGCCCCATCGCTGTAAACAAACGCGCTGATTGGCTGATTACATTATCTGCCCTTGTTGCCTGCAATTTGACCCACATGTCAGCCTCCATGATGGCTTTAAAATACAGTTTGCAGGTATCGTTCCAGTCTTTTTAGAGTTCACTGTGTACGTCAGTTTCAGTCCTCTTCGCGGTCTCGTACGTTAGTTTCAGTCCTTTACACAACTTTAATCTTCAATTTTTGTTTGGTTCGGCTTCAAAAACATTCACAATCATGGAAAAAGTACACAGACAAATTATTACTGGACCAATTTTACATATTCGAGTGTTTAAAAGGATTCATTATTGCTGTGTGGCCTAAGAACTGTCCTAAATTGTCTAAAGATGGTAAGCTGACGGTAACAATAGGACCCTGCACTTTGTACTTTCCTCAAGTAATTTTTTGGGACCGTTTGATCAGGTTTCTCGTCAGTTTGGTAGTTTATTTTCGTGAAAATATATAACCTATAATTCGGTTTGACTTTGTCGAAATATATTTGAAATTCTTAAACTCATTTCTATCTTTTGAAGACATGTTTTGGGTGTATTTTCAATAAGGAAAATTTTCAGAAAATATAAGAAGTCGCGTGGGAGACTAAAACTGACGTACAAGCCTGCGTAGGGGACTGAAAGTGACGCCGAAAATCCATGGGCGGCCATCTTGGCTTCACTTTTCATTGGCCAGTGAGCGTTCCACATATGGAAACTGAGTTCACTGGGCTGGCAGGACTGTAAGGAATAAATGTGCGCATGCGCATCGGAAAACTTCCACATCCAAGATAATGGGCATGACCGATATTCCTCTACTTTCTTAAAGAAATTCGGAGGAGACAAGCAAGACAACTTTGAACAAACAAGACGATTGACTAAATAATATCTTTCTTCAATAATTTAAAATTATACACCTTTTGCTGTTCATTACCAGAAAATATACTGTCATTAACGCCAACCCAAACTTATTAACTCGAAAATGCATTCATTTAATGAATTGAAAGGGCTCAGCAGAGCAGAACGTGGTGAGTAGAGCATTTTACGCCTTTTGCTGTTTATTACGAGAAAATATACAATCATTAACGCCAACCTCAAACTAGTTAACGCAAAAAGACATTCATTTTATTCAATCTATATTCATTAACGTGTCTGTCGCTTTCAATTACTATTTCTGCATAGAAGTAAAGTAAAGTAAAGTGCTTTTATTAATACTGGATAACCTTATCAGCTACCTAAGCTGTTCTCCCTAGAGGTCTGGTAAGGGCCACTCCTCATGGGTCCAGTGTTATTACAGGAGGTAACCAGAGTATCCGGAGAAAACCTATGACGCTTGGTAGAGTCAAACTGGATCACACTCTTCTCACATGTGACAAAGGTAACTTTAATAAGATGACTGCACGGAGCCGGAATCGAACCCTGGTCACAGTGGTGAGAGACATGTGCACTACCGCTGTGCCACCAGCACCCTAACAGTGTAGGTACGCAACCATTTGCATCAAGGGGCATTCTGCAGCGCCAACAGACGACCATTAACACCATTCTACTATACATTCGAGATAATACATTTCAATTACGCAAGATATTTCTCCGGTCTGTTGTAGGGTCGATTTAAGGTTATATGGCATCCCGAAATGTATAAAAGATAATGGAATAAAACTATTATAATTCGTACATAAACTGAATGCAGTTAGACAGTTCGAACCTTTTTTATTTCGCCAATATTTCGATGACCGTTTGGTTATGTGAAATGCTCTACTTACCACGTTCTGCTCTGCTGAACCCTTTCATAACTGTCTTAACTCACAATATTGAATTATGCAAATGAAGGCAGTTGTCCAATCTATTGCAGGAACAAAATGAAACCTTAATACAGTCAAACCTCCCGTAAGCGGACACCCTCGGGACCACGACCTGGTGTCCGCTTACGGGAGGTGCCCGCTTATGAGAGGTTGGTTAATATTTAAATGATAAGTGATTGTTGAAACATGATTCTTTCAATAGTGGTCTTAATATGTTATTGTCTACAGCTATCATTACAAATTTCTCTAAAAACTCCACTATAAAACCTTTGTGTCTCTACATTACCAACATAACATCTACATTGCCGTTGTAAATATGATGTTATAGTGTCTATAGTTCTGCTAAAATGGTTTGAAATAATCTGTTATGTGCGCTTGCTTTTGCCCTGCTAAACGTATGTCTGTAAGAATCTCATTAACATTTAATACAGCTCGACAAAGTTCTTCGTTGCCCGTGAAATATGCGAAATCTAAAAGCTTCTCCGCAACATTTACAGCTTTGGCAGCTGTCTTAATTTCGGGTTCCTTCAAAGGCACGTCGAAATCATCGTCTTCTTGTTCGCCATCAGTGTCTTCGTCAATGTCAAGGCCATCATCTAACTTTAGGCGTTTGTCAATTTCGCTTGTTTCGTTCAACAGCTCTCTTCTTAATCCTTCTCGCCAGTTTGTATCTTCGATGTTGATCAAGTCATCGCAGAATGGGACATAGTCGTCTGCACCAAGGTACTGTTCGGCAGAGCAGTCATTACAAAGTTTCGAGCACAGTTCATTCAAATTCATCATCTCTTCCCCTTCAAAAGGGTCATCATTGTTATCATCACTTAACTCTTCTGGATACATTCCCACCTTAACAAAACATTTTCGGATGGTCTCTGACTCAATTTCATCCCATGCTTGTTTGCCCCATTGATTAGCCTGAAGAAGATGAACAGATTTCACAATCTCACTTGCGTTTTCTTGACCCACTTTGCTACATACAAAGCGAAGCAGCTTCCTTCTAGTCTTCACTTTCCACAATTGAATAATTCCGGCATCAAGAGGCTGAGTCTTCGATGTTGTGTTTTTCGGCAAAAAGGCCAAAGTAATGTTTGAAAACTGACCCTTAAGTTCATGCGGATGACAGGGTGCGTTGTCAAGGAACAGGATTATTGTACGGCCTTCACGTTTTAATCGTCCGTTCAAATTGGTTAACACATTCATCTTAATCTCAGTTTTCATCCACGCTTTGGAGTTTGAGAAATAGCGGCACTTGTACGGTTTGGTATTGTCCTTTAAGTGCTTAAAGCAACGTGGCTTTTTACTCTTACCAATTACGACAGGCTCTTCCTTACCACCAGCGGCATTAACGAAGAATGTCCATGTACACCTTTGTTTCGCTTTTTTTCCGCCTCTGCATCTTTTTCCTGCTTCACAAAGACTTTTGTCTGGAAGCGCTTTCCAAAACTGACCGGTCTCGTCCATATTCCAAAAGTTTTTAGGCGCATAACCTTTTGTTAATTCCTTGACGCGCTCCTGCCAGCTATCAAGCGTTACTTCGTTGACATCACCGTCCTCACCAGCAACCCTCATCTCTTTGATGTTGTACCTTTTCTTCCATTTCTCTAGCCATCCGTTCGAACCTTGAAATTCATCATCACCAAGTCTTTGAGCAGTGAGTTTTGCTTCCTCTTGCAGCATGGGCCCACTCACAGGAATATTAGATTCTCTGCAGCGATTGTACCATATCCACAAATATTCGTTTATTTCAGAAAATTTTTGCGGATTTTGTCTTTTCCGACTAGCCCGATTTGCTATATGGTTTGCCTCGTCTAGAATGGATTCTTTATTCTTGATAATCGTTGAAACTTGAGTTCGGCCACAGCTAAATTTCTCTGCGATTTTTCTGACACCTAGCTTTGGATGACTTTCATGATATCTTATAAGTTCAACTTTATCATCAATGCTTAAACAAGTGCGAGCTTTGGACAGGCTCATATCTTTAACCTAGTTCTTTTCCTTTTTCTTATTTTTAATTGACTTATGCAGTGTTGATTTCGGTTGGTCATTTCCTTCAGCTTTTGCTTTTTGTTTGTTACTGAAACATGAGCAGGTGTGATGTTATGATATCCACAAGTGTTGCGCGTGCGGCGTATAGTTTAGCAAAGCCCTTCCGCAAAAGCGCAAAGCAATGGATACTTTCATTAATGTGGAATCATACATACAAGGTTACCATGAATACATGGATATTTGGGAACCAAAAGTGGACGAAAAATACGAGTTAAAAAGGGAACCAGAAAACAAAAAAGATTCACACGCTGTGGCAATTGTTAAACCATCACGGAGATCAACAGAAAGCAGCGGCACATCTCATGCCAATACTTTTAATGAAACAGTTGACGCTGTGGGTCATATACCCAAAAGTATGGCACCCTACGTGAGCAAATTTTTGAAACGTTCGTCCAGTTCTGCAAGTGTTACAGTAAAGGGAAAACGAATAAATCGTGGGGCTGGTTACGGACTTGAGATTCCGTGCGTTTATACGTTCCAGGGTGACCAATTTTCTTTGACTTGGTTGAGGAACAAAATACACAAGTCTCCTATTTTATTTCTAACAAAGATAAGATTCCGGAAATGTCTCGCAATAATGTCGTCTACCAAATTACTTGTCCTGGCTGCAACAAAACATATATAGGTAAAACCGACCGTTGTCTTCACAAACGCCTTTCCGAACATTCTACTCAACATAACACCAGTGCAGTTGCCCAACATTTTCTCGAATGTGAACACGCTCACTTCATTAATGACTTATATGATCAGTACGACCGACTAAATGACCTTCCCTTTTCTTCTAACACATCTACCTCCATTAAAAATTTAATCTTTAATAACTATAAAATTCTTTATACGAGTAAGTCTACTAACACCAATAAACTTCTAATAATTGAAGCACTCCACATTAAGTTCAATAAACCTGAGCTTAATTCTGGGCTCAAAGCTAGCAAAGAACTCAACCTTTTTAATTAGATATTATGGCCATTTGTTATCAGTTAGCCCATTAGTTCTATTCACGCCCAACCGCTTTATTAATGGTGGTGAGAACTTCTAATTAGCATTAGCATCTCAACATCTCAGCATGTAAATTAGGGATTATCGGTAGTGTTTTCTAATTCCGTCTCGATGATGTCATCACACCTGTATATAGACACTGGCATTTTATTGTAATTATCATTCTGTCTGAAGATGACTTTGGAATAAAGTCGAAATATCACAGTTCCAACTATAGTTTTATCTTGCATTGACTCATATCTTGAGTTCTCAAGATGGATATGTGTTGTTGGACAAGAAAATTTAAATTAACAATGACTGCTAATGATTCGACGCTACAATAACGGATTTAATTCATACATATATAGTTTCCGCATCGACCTGTCATCAGCTCAGTTAATAACTTAATGAATGTATCAAACACATATATTTCCATCCTAATACTGTATAGTTATCTAAGCAGCATAATTATTAATTTAACAGAAAATAAATCCAGTCTGTCCGCTTACGAGAGGTTATAATGTTGTTTGGGAAGGTGTAATTGGTGTCCGCGTCCGCTTACGGGAAGTGTCCGCCTACGAGAGGTTGTAAATGTAGTAATTTAATAGTGTTTTGGTCGGGACCCAAAAACAGTGTCCGCTTACAAGAGGTGTCCGCTTCCGGGAGGTGTCCGTAAGTAGAGGTTCGACTGTATGTATTTGAGTTCACAGCGCTTTGTTGACACATCGACTTTCGCGTCTCAGAAAAAAAATAAAAAAACAAACTGTTTTGTAGCTAAATAAAGCTTCGCGATCAATGCTTTCATGCAGTCCAGTACTGCCGTGTATTGTAAACTTTGATTGCAAAATATGTTTAGTCTAAGATGTAAAAGCTAATGGTGTTAGCAAAGTGCTGTGAACTAAAGTTGGTCAACAGCTTGAAATTATACTTGTCAGGAAAAATGTGGTATGATGTAAAAGTTTTATAATATCAGTTAAGGTGCAGACAAAACCACGTTTAAAAGATAAGGGAATAAAACTATCAAAATTTATAAACAAACCGGTGAACGTGGGCTTCCGATAGATAGAGGTTGAAAGCCGTGTGTGCGATCAATAAAGATGTTCAAGAAAGATAGAATTGAACTATTCTCTATCCCACTACAAAACATATTTCAATAAAGTAAATGGTTTGAACCTGGGAGAATCGTGACATGTTTGAGGAAGTTGATCGTCCAGGTTAGTGTAGTCTTGAGAAAGACTGTTGGTTGAAGTGATGTCGAAAGGCTGTCGAAACGTCAGTCACTTCAACCAACAGTCTTTCTCAAGACTACACTAACCTGGACGATCAACTTCCTCAAACATGTCACATATTTCAATGTTGTGAGCTAAGATAGTCTTGAAAGGGCTCAGCCGAACACATAGAACGTGGTCAGCTGAGCGAAAAATGGCAAAACAGTCATCGACATATTGGCAAAATAAGAGGTTCGAACGGTCTAACCGAATTCAGCTTATGTACGAATTATGACAGTTTTATTCCCCTATCTTTTATACATGTCCGAATTCGGTAAAATATTAACTCGACCCTCCACCAGACCGGAGAAATATCTTGCGTAATTGAAATTTTATTTTCCCTTATGTATACCAGAATGGTGTTAGTAGTCGTCTTTTGGGGCTATACAATGGCCTTTAATGCACATGGTTGCGTATCTACGCTAATGAATGTCACCTTCTATGCAAAAAAGTTTTAATTGAGCGTGACAAAAGCATTGATGAGTGTCAATTCACTAAAATGAATGCATTTTTGTGTTTGAGTTTGAGGTTGGCGTTAATGATAGTATATTTTCTGGTAATGAATAGCAAAAGGTGTAATAGAGCACAAGAACGTCGACTTCATGGCGAAAGACTGGTTCAACGTTCCTGATTGCGAGAGTAGATGGCAAGGATATCCAATGCTGAATTTTGGTACTAACGGTGTACACTAGTCCGCCCTCCTTTAAGTGTTGAATACTAGGTGAGAACTGCCCAGTAGGCTGGCTCACCTCAATATAAACACCAACTCAGATTTTTGTCAAAATGTGGTGGTTTTCGTATTGACGTCATTTTCTACACCCTTTGCTTTTCATTACCAGGAAATATACTATCATAAAAGTTCCTATCCCGCGTATGGGGATGTTGGGTATTCGCATACTTCGGATTTTTCCGATTAAAAATGTAATATATCTTCCTTTTCGAAAATTTCATCTTCGTGGAGATTTTTGGGGTCAAAGTTTGAAATTTTGAAGTTTGGCCGGGAGAAAAAAACACTGGTAACTACTTACCGGAAATGACGTCATAGTGGGACGACTGTAAACAACAGTTAGTGATTTACGTAGCGCAGATTTACATATTAAGCATAATCCTCCTCGCCCAATTTGGAACCTTCTTGCACTCCTTAGATAATGCCAGTTCGCTAACTAACTTCTAAAATAAAAAACATTTTTCACCCACTACATTTTTTATTTGTTGAAGTAATTACTAAAGAAAAACACAACAGCTTCAGTCAGGGGCTTGCCAACCTAACTAGTTACATTTATGATTTCTGACTACGGTTAATCAACATTGTACATACATGAACTGATCTGACCAAATCCAAAAGTATATAGCAAACCATTTTATAAATATATTTCTGCATGCAAGCATACTGGAATTAACAGTTGACAGCTAAATTCATGTCTGGTATATTAAGCAAGATAGTTCCAATTCAGGCATGTAGTCATTTACAGCAACAGGTCGTGAATTGTGTTTGATAACAAGGTAAACAAACACAACGTATAAATATAATAACACGGGAAAGTAAATGGAAAAACTGTAAATATTTCAAAAGTCGACAAAAAATGCAGCATTCTTCAGTTCCTTTTGCTTTGAAGCACCGATATTCTGCCACGCTTTTGTTGTTGTGACTTGTCCAATGTTGCTGATGATAAACTTCTCACATCTCTTGCAACTTTTTTCCACTACTGTGAAGGTCTCCGAATCAAATGGATCACCACAGCTTGGTTGCTGAGTAAGAATGAGAAGACCCTGCAGAACTCTACAACAGTTGTGTACAGTCAACGTGTCAAGTAAAGCATTCAAAAATTGTCCCAGCAATGAGGAAGAATAACTAGTTTCCTTTAAAAATGACGTTATGATGGGAGAGTTACAAATGCAAACAAAATGTTCCATAACTACGTTCAAACAGGTTGCTCGTATTTTTTCAACCAAATCTTCAACCAAGCGAGCCCACTTGGTTTGGTAATTATTGACTGACGCAATCAAAGCAGTACATTTGCTCCAAATTTCAAGTGCTGTTGATTTAGCGATTTGCTTCTCTATCGCAAATCTCACATCCTCCTGAAAGCTCTCAGGCATCAAAGGAAATTTCTTGCATGCTAGCGTCTTAACAAAATTCTTGCCAATCCATTGAATACACTGCAATTTGAGTGTTTGCAGATTGAAGGCTTCACAAAACTTTAGACATTCATATACTTCGGGTATACAGAACTCACAAGGCTTGTGAAAAAGATGACATTTGGTAATTCTAAGGTGACTGGTAACAACAATTCGCAGTTCTTCCATAGAGTACATATCAGCAAACTGCAGTACTTTTGATGTTTTCAAAGTAAGTATATCATGAGAAGCACCATAAAGGAATTTCAACGCCGCAACAAAAAGGTCATAGTCTACATAAGGAATCGCTATAGTGGATGAAGAGGCTTCTTTCCAAAAAGGGGAGAACATGGCGGCAAAGTAATCACAGCGGGTTGCCAAAATTGCCTTGTGAGCTTTTATTAATTTTCCTTCAACCACAAAGTCAATATCACCGGTACTACCATCAACTAGTGACAGGAGATCAGCAGAGAGGCAAGCATTTCGATCAGCTGAATTCTTCAACATATCCAGAGAGAATGCTTTCTCAACATCAATGCAGTCAATGCTGTCTTTTGAATATACAGATCTAAGGCACCTTTTCAAATCCTCAAAGGATATACCGGTAATGCTTATTTTGTTATCTTCAGAATGACTTTGACAGTACTCATAAAATTCTGGATATCTTGCCCTCAGAATAAATGAATGCACTGGCAATTGTTTAGAGTCCACTAACAAAAGTAAGTCACTGTATTGAGCGTCACCAAAGAGCTTTTCAATATCTTTATGTAACCTTTCTTTAGTTTCTTTATCTACTGACTGCCGAACTTGCTGTTCTTTCTTACGAAATGCTGGTGTTGGTTTGAAACATCGACTGGCCATTTTTTTTCCTTCAACTTATTTTTATTCCTTTCAGAAATTTAAAGTAAATTTAATTGTATTGTGGGAACTGCAAGAAAAAAATAAATGCAAAATAAGCTTCGGGTAACTATTGGTGGGGAAGTTTCTAACTACGTTCAACTACAGTTTGTTAGCATTTAAAATTTAAAACTGTAATTGCGTAACATTAAGAAGAGCTCAGTTAACTCTTTCCGGTCCGTACACGACTTTATAATTTTACTCTGGCTAACGCCAAACAATTTTACTCGTCAAGGGAAGACGTCTCGGGCACGAAAGGGTTAAAACTGTAAGTAAAGTTTTGTTTAGCTGCTGCATGTCGTTAGTTTTTACGGTTTTAGTTTTTTATAAGTAATATTTAAAAACCGAGCAGGAGTGCTTCATCGGGATTTAAAGCATGAGGCGATAGCTGAGTGTTTTAGATCCGACAAAGCACGTACTGCGAGTTTTTTAGATGTCTTCTAAAATGACCCTTCTAATACGCTAACTTGCGAAGAAAGTTTGGAAATTTATCTTTCATAAGCCGAAAAACTGAACTTCTCCTTCATATATCAAGGCACATGCGTCTTTATAACATATAAAGATCCGACACGGTTATGATTTTCTTTGGGATTTTATGTGGGATTTTGGATACGGAATGAGGCAAAGTGGGGAAGTCAGAAGGCCAGACCTGACACTTGAAAGACAGGGAGAGCAAAAAGATATTAATATATTAAGATATGGCATGCCAATATGAGAGCAATAATGAAGGAAAGATAAAGGACAAAATGGATAAATAATGACAGCTAGTCATTGAAACCATGGAAAAGTTTATGGCATGAAAGGTGGAAATTATCCCATTTGTAGTAGGATGTCTGGGTGAATGTACGGGAAGATTGTATTAATGGAAAGTGAAACAATTATATGAAAGATTCTAGCTGGAATAGTGACATCAGAATGAATTATGTAGAACTCAGGTAAAAATGTCTGCATGAACACTGTATACAAGAAGACTAGCAAATTTTGGTAGTCCTTATTAGTCACTGCATAAAACAGTAGCTCTTTATACTTAATAATAATAATAATTAACTACAATAATAATAATATCAGCAATATTACAGAAACTAATGGATTATTGAAAGCTGTTAGTATTTAGTGGCGGAGAGCATAGGAATAAAGAAGAAAAATACTGCAAAAAGAAATACGGAACCATTGTGGAAGAGAAGAATTGTTAATGATATCAAGCAAATAGCAACACTGGGACGTAAGCGAAGAAGAGAATTAAGAAGGGAACGAAAGTACAAAGTACCAGAAAGGAAGTATAACTTAAAAACAAAAGGATGGACAGTTGTTATTGAGGAGTTGAAGCAAAGAGTAATTGCAAAAAAGCGAAGGAGAAAAGAGACAAGCAAAAAATAAAACAGTATAGACAAAATAGATTGTTCAGGGTGGATCAGAAGAAGTTTTACCAAGAAATAAATGGATAATCCAGGCATGAAAAGAACATTAACGCCGGAGAAAGCAAAAGGTTCTGGGGAGGAATTTGGGATGAAGCGAAAAAATACAATAAGCAAGCAGAATGGTTGAAAGAAATCAAGGAAAATGCAACATACCCTTCACAAGACGATCTGCAGATAATTAATGAGGAAGTTGAGATGCAATGCAGGAAGATGCCTAACTGGAAAGCTCCAGGACTTGAATGGAGTGCAAGGCTTTTGGATTAAATATATGACATCAAGCCACCAAAGAATAAGGGATCAGATGGAAAAAAATCTTAAATGACGAAGACGAACTTCCAGAGTGGATGACGTCTGGCAGAACTGTTTTATGTGTGAAGGATGCAACAAAGGGTAACGTTGCAGACAACTTTAGACCTATAACTTGCTTGACTTTAGTGTGGAAGCTCACGACTGGGATTATGGCAGAAAGTATATGTTGGAGGGCAACATGGTGTAGCCAAATGAGCATAAAGAATGCAGAAGAAAGATTAGGGGAACTAAAGACCAATTACTCACATATGAGATGGTTCTAAAATATTGCAGAAAGAGAAATACGAACCTGGGTATGGCCTGGATAGATTATAGAAAAGCCTATGATATGATACCACACTTGTGGATCACTGAATGTTTAGAAATGTTCGGGATTACTAAGAACGTGGAACAGTTCATAAGCCATAGCATGTCCCAATGGAAAACGGAACTGACATAGTGTAGAGAGGCTGACACATGTACAAATCAAGAGAGGTATATTTCAGAGGGATAGTCTGTCCCCATTATTGTTTGTACTATAATATCACTGAGTCTAGTATTAAGGAAAGTGAAAACAGGATACGAGTTCGAAGGTAAACAACAAAGGATCAATCACTTGTTATTTATGAATGACCTAAAATTATACGGTAAGAGTGAAGTTCAAATTGATTCCTTGGTCAAGACTATACAACTCATTAGTACAGATATCGGAATGGAATTTGGTATCAAGAAATGTGGAGTGTTGATCCTGAAAAGAGGAAAGGTGGTAGAGTGTGAAGGTATTGTTTTGCCAAATGGGAAAACGATGAAAATTATTGAAGATGAGGAGTATAAATATTTGGGGATCTTACAGATGGATAAAATTAAGGAAGAGGCAATAAAGAGCAGGTTCAAGAAAGAATACTTGAGAAGATTGATATTGATTTTAGGGTCAAAGTTGAATAAAAAGTATAAATTTCAAGCAATCAACAGCTGGGTGGTAGCATTACTCAGGTATGGAGCAGGAATTGTTAAATGGAGTAATGAGGAGTTACGAAGCTTGGATAGAAAGTTGAGGAAGTTGTTAACAGTGCATGGTACCTTTCAGCCTAGGAGTGATGTAGATGGGTTATATCTACCCATAGGAAAAGGAGGAAGGGGGTTTATGAGTTGTGAAAGTTGTGTATGAGCAGAAGAGAATGGTATAGGGTGGTATGTTAAGAATACCATAGAGCTGCTGTTAGTTCTGCTTAGACAAAGGGGTATAATCAATACGGAAGAATGTGTGACAAAAGAAGAGTACAAGAGAAGTAAGACAGAGGAAAGAGAGCAGAAGTGGAGCAATAATAAGATGTATAGCCAATACTGTAGGGAGACAAGTGATGACATTAAGGAGAAGAGGTGGTTGTGGTTGAAAAAGAGTGATTTAAAGGTAGAAACAGAAGTTCTTATCTGTGCTGCATAAGAACAGGCATTAAGAGCTAACTACATCAAATTCAACATAGATAAGACTGTTGAATCACCCCTATGTCAAATGCGTGGTGAAAGAGGAGAAAGTGTGGGCCATTTTATTAGTGGATGCAAAAAGCTTGCATAAAGGGAATATGAAAAACAACATGATAACATGGCAAGAATAATCCATTGGACATCAATTGTGGGAAATATGGCTTTGAGCGACCAGCTCATTGGTATGATCATGCCCCAAAAGGAGTGGTGGAATCTGATGAGATAAAGGTGTTATGGGATTTCATGATACAGTGTGATCATCGCATAGAATATCAAAAACCAGATATAGTTGTTGTGGAGAAAGAAGAAAAGAAATGTTTAATAGTTGACATTGCCATCCTTGATGATAAAAATGTTGGAGTGAAAGAAGAGGAGAAGATTCAGAAGTATGACAAGCTAAAATGAGAAATTAAAGAGTTGTGGTCAGTGAAGGGGGTAAATGTAGTACCAGTAGTCATCAGAGCACTTGTTACTGTGAGCAAGAAGCTAGAAAAATGGATAGATAGGTTAGAAATAAAACTTAAGAGAGAACATCTCCAGAAGACTTTGATTCTGGGAACAGCTAGGATACTAAGAAAGACTCTAGAAAGTTGAATGGACTAAAGTCACACAAGACTACTGGCTGTAGATGGCTGACAATGAGGATAAACCAGCAGAATATCAAGCTGTGTGAATTGAGCAATAATAATAATAATAATAATAATAATAATAATAATAATAATAATAATATGGCAATTTGGGCTAAACGACCTCATTGGATCGTATGAGCTGACTTTCTTCCATAATAATAATAACTCATTGGCTCGTATGAGTTGACTTTCCTCAATAATAATAATCAGAATAAGTTCAGGAAATCCTTTATTCATCAGCCCAGAAGGATAAAAAATTTGCTAATTTACAGAAAAACAATAAAGGATAAACTAAATCTGCCTAAAAGTTTTTTGGAATAAATTATAACAATCAAAATGAGAATAAAAAATAAAATTCCAGGTACTAAGGGATAAAAATTATAAAAGCTCAAAGACATAAGACTCTGACATAAAACCAGAAGAAGGGAGGCAGAACATTGATTTGGAACCAGTAACCTCCATCAAATGAGCAGGTTTTGATGAGATGACCAGGGGAGTGGGGTCACTGCCTTGCCAGCTGGTTAAATAGGTAGCTGAAAGCTTCAGTTTGCCTTAATTGGCTAGCAGCTGCAAGTACATTACCTTCAGGTGTTGGCAAAACTATCCTGTTAGCCCATGGACTAGAAGACAATCTGTACAGCAAGTTGATATCACTGACCTTAGTTGGTTGAGGATAAACCAGCCTTAAATGCTGAAACAGATCTGCACTAGTCTAAGTATAAAACTATATTCCAACTTAACCCTTGCAGTGGCACACCTAAACTGACCTTAACTGGTAGGGAAGTGCAACAGAGTACTGTTAAGGTCAAACCAGATATACTCATTGGGGAGTAATTTCAGGGACTTTAGATGGCTGTACATCCCTTACTCCTTCCTGACAGGATAAGTTGGACAAGTAAGGGCTGGCCTTGTGGGTGTTGTTTAAAATCCATTTTAATGGTAAAATTTCCCTTCCCCACAATTTCCTTCAAATGTGCAATGTCTGTTGTGGTCTTACCTGCCGGGATGCTGGAAGGCTGTAACAGGCTGAGACCCCTTCCACTGTCCTTAGTTGGGTGGTGTGCGAGTTGTAATGATAATACAAAGGATCATAATTCCTAGTGACTAACTAAAAACATATATATTAAATCTTCTCATAGGATATTCTGCACCACAGCGGCTTCTGCCATCTTTGTTGGGCGAAGACCATAAAAATTTCCGTTGTATTTCAACAAATAAATGGAAGCAAAACTTCATTTGGAAACTTTAAGACAGTGAAGAAACAAATTGAATAATGTCATGGAATAGTACGTCAATTCATGAATCAAATTTTACAACGCATTTAATCCGAATAAGTCAAACTTCACGAACAAGGAAGTTAAATACCGAAACAACTAATCGCTCTTGAAAAACAAGTCTATAACAAACATGTTTACCTTTAACAGGTCATACAAGGTCAGCAGAGAAGCTGACTATCACTAAACCACTAGAATCAATGTAAAAATGGTAATTTAATTTTCAATGGAGAAATGCAGTGCTAGCATTTTGAAATTCGCTCTACTCACGTAAAATTCTTGAATCCGAAATGAAATGAGTTCTGTCCAAACTCTTTCCAGTGTTCGTTAATCGTCCGTATTGAAGTGACGGTTAGTCATTGTGATCAGTTCATCGAAGACAAATCCAAGACATCATCCGAGTATTGTTAGTTACCAGGCCAAGGTCAGTCCGAGGTAGATAACGTAAACCCCCAAACATACTAGCTTCTTGGATACATAGATCAGCCATTTAATGTAGAGAGCTCAAAATGTCAGTTTTTAGCGCCTAATAGGCCACAATGTCTTTGTTCTAAAATGCTTTATTTGAAATTTTCCATAACTGTTCCTTGAAGATAGATTTATTTCCAAAATTAGCGTGAAACAGACGAGCCTAACCGTGATGTCTGCCGATGTGGTAGCAACTTGGGACGTTGCCTTATCTGATGGCATCCATTCCGTCCTGTTTGAGCACGGTACGACTACTGGTAAACGAGTTATAATTCTAGATGGAGTCGAGATATTACGAAAAAACTGGATGTTTAGATTAGTTGGCAAGGAGGAATTTACTATCGGTAAGAAAACGAAAGCGACAATCCGTATTGAAGCCGTCAGTGGTTTTGCCTATGAGTATACACTCAATGTAAACGGAAAGCCGCTTAAGACGTTTACAGAAAATCGCAAGAAGACTGCGAAAGTCTGGAATTTTGTTTTCGCTGGTAAAGAAACCAGGATTGTGCTAGGTAAGAGATTGGAGAGACTTTCATTTAGCTTTAATTAAAGAACTCTCCATATGTCACTGCTTTCTTCTCCAAACCTTTTTTCTAAGTATCCGATTTGTTAATAAGTTATTCTTTTAGCCTTCATTTTCGTTACAAATTCCTAGCACTCACTATCCTTAATGGAGTTATTTCAGCTAAGATGTATCTTCCTGTCAGAGTTTGCTATTTCGTCGAAAATGATTAATTGCTTACTTCGATTTTGCGATTGTTTGCCTTAATCGCTTCGAAGATCTTCGTCTCAGTTAGTCTACTGGTCCTTTTCAATTAGATGATGAAAAGTTGGGTCGTTATATTATCCGGTTTTCTAGCCTATAGACAGGTTTTTATATATTTAGGGCTTGCACTAAATGAACACAACAATGTTTTTTTACTCGGAGTGGATAAACCCCAAGATGGAAACTTCTTGCGTTTCGTAGAATATTAGCCTAAAACAGCTTTTTCAAACCTTTCTCAAATGAGGAAAATGATGTAGAATGCTGTCTGTTTTGCCTCATAATCATTATTACAGTAAATTACAGTAAATGTATAGACTTCTGTTTGAAAGCTTGGGTCGCAAAGGGGACATCCTTCGAAAGAGCGTCTGTTAGAGAACAGCTGCTGAATGGTCTTCGGTAAATTGATACAGAAGTTAATATTTCTCAACTGCCCTAATGTCCTAATTCTTGTATAATATGTGTTGGCATATTTCGTTGAGGAAAATATCCCTCTGTGCAGCAAAACCTGCAGTTGAACATTACCGGATTGAGTCACACGTAGACTTGCAGGTTATACCGTGGAATCGAATTTCCTATTCTGTAATTAGTTTAGTTTTGTTTTTGTTGAAGAAAATTAAGAAGCCAATTGCTTATATTGATGTTGTATTTTAATGTTAAGAACGTCGAATCAATTATTGCTCTCATCTGATGGCATCAAAACAGCCGTGCTGGAGGGCAACATCAAAGTTCTGAGGTTCAACAAAGCAAATAATGGACATGCTTACGTTTACAAGGATTAACCCTCCAATAAGGGAATACATGAAAACTCTTATTATATGGAAGTTGTGATGTTGCAGGAGAAATATCTTGACTTCATTATAAAATTAGGGTGGTGTTTACATGGAAGTGAGCCAAGATCTCACCTAGGAGGGCTGGAAATTTTCCATATAAGCATACTCAGAATTACACATGCATGGTAGATCCAGCTCTGCTAGAAGGACCATAAAATTCCCATGTAAAGGCAAGGTGAAATTCAGTCCTCTTACCAGGGCTAGCCCTACAAAAAGGGTTGGTTTGCCTCCATATAAACACCCCCTATGTCATGGATCTGTTGTGTAATGAATCATGATATATAGCTCAGATTAAGTGTATGCCAGTTAATGAATATTTGGTGAACACAAAAGTTGTATTTAAATTTATTCACATTATACATTTCAACTGTCTCATTTGACAGTATACAACTGACAGATTCTTTTGTTGACTAAGATAGATAACAAAAGTTGCATGGACAGTATATAAATATGGAATCACTTTAATGTTTTATACCTAGCACCAGGTGTATAAATAGAGTTTAAACCAATCCAGGGCTTAGCTCCCTGAAATGTTTGGATTTGATTTGAGAGGCTTTTTGTATATTCTAATAATTCTAATAATATGATCAATAATTAGTGGCAAAGAAGCTTGATGAGAAACCATAAGGTTAATTGAACTTATCAAGCTTTCTATTAAAGACTAAATTTGAAAGTAGACTTATATCACATGGAAACAGGAAATTTTTGTAATTTCTTAGAATGAGAGAAAAGCTTAATACTACCAGTACAGTATTTACAATTTCATTCTCTTGAGATTTAGTTAAGGCTGGTTCTTGAAATCTTATTGAAAATTGTCTTGAGACTTACATATTGGTGACACTTTCTCGAGGTGACCCTACCAGACAACTGGAGGAAAGGAGGCATCTAATTTTGCCATTTTAGACTGACTCCAAGCAAGGTCTAACCACTGTCCAATTGAATATGTACTATAGTCTACTTTAAAAGTCAATATTTTTTCTATTTGTTGAGCATTTTTGAAGGGTCAATGTTTTTTTTTTTTGTCTCTTCTACAACATCAGAAGCATCAATGTGTAGCACTTGTCTTGTAATTTGGCAAATGTATCAACTACTTGATCTGTAAACTACATGAAAGCTAAAAGATAACATAGCCTTAATACATATTTTAATAATCTTGCCCTCAGTGGCATTTAGGAGAGGAAGTGAGAAACACCTGGCTGCAACATTACATCATGTCACTTCTCAAACCATTTGGGGCTCATCAAAAAACATTCAGGGCTGAAGCCTCAAAAGCCCAGGTCTAACAATGCCCCTGCTTAGCCCTGCTGGGACAGATGGAAACAACCAGTTAAAGTGCATGTGAATTGATGCAGAAGTTTACAACCAATTAATTATCAATTATTTGTTGAAGGCAAAGTGAATATTGTTGAATAATCACCAAGACAAAGTAGAGGGGATTATTCAATAATATTCACGGAGCCTGAAGCAGATAATTATTTTAGTATAATTAAACAGGTGATTATTTGAAAGAAAGTAGTGATTTAACACTTTTAAAATATCCTTGGTAACATTTACTAAGGTACAGTAGCCACCATCTTGCTTCTGAGACTTCACTGTAATATTCACCTGTAGGTGCTTATTGAGATTTATGCAAATGTAATTTTCTGGCCAATCACCATGTGGGCGTTTTTGATAATCACCTGTGTAATTATACTAAAGAACATTAATTTTAGCTGTGTTGAAACTGTGAACTTACTGGCTTCTTAGTGTATTGTTACTTTTTCCTTTTGTTCTTTATCAAACAAAAGTGCATTTTCTACAACACTTGTGAGGATGCAGTTCTTATACAAATTTGTGCTTCTTATAATACAGACCAGCTAGAGAAGTGTAGCATAACAAATTCAAGTTATAATGGAGTGGTAATGATGGAATTTGTATTGATGATGTTAAGTAAGCAGGTCCTCTATAAATTGGTCACCCCACTTATTTCCAACTGGGAGGCCCAGATTTGATCCTTGGTGTTACCATGATTGAATGTCCATAAATGTGGAAGAAAATAGTTGACTCTCAGTTCTTCTTGGATAACAACTTTAAAGTGCAGGCCTTTTTGTCTGTGGCAAAGGTAAGTATAGCAATAGCTCATGCTATGCAAATTTGAAATGATCTATGATATTTAGGTACCTAACCATATACATCCACCATGCAATGGCTACTACTATATAAAAAAATGCAACAGTTAGTGTTCAAGCGAACAGTATGATAAGGATGGCTAGAAATCACTACAAAAATACATGAAGATATGTTTTACTTGATGTCTAAATATAACTAATAATTGTATATTTGGATGACATTACCTGTTGCTATGAACAGAAAATTTTAAATTTGCATAGCATAACTAACTGCTATGCTTAGCTTTGCCACTGCTTTGGATCCCCTGTCAACTGGACATCTGTCTTACTGGAGTAATCCACTCACCAAAAAGTGGAAAAGTCCAACAAATAAATAAATCAATGAATGAATATGATAAAAATTATGATATTGATAGAGATATAAATAATTATGTTCAGTCAGGTTATGGTTCAATGAAATGGTTACAAAGTTAACTTTTATGCCATTTTATTAAAAGGAAATTATATTGATAATGATAAAGTTGATGATGGTGATGATAATGAAAGTAATAATGTTCATGGTAATAGCAATAATAATAATAATAATACCAATTATATAAACTTTACAACTACTTGCAAACCAAATAATTATAAGGTTTGCCTGGGTGAGCACTTGACTTAAACATTCTCAGTCATATTGTCTATCAACCAATCATTATTTGTAGCTACATGAAAAATTAACTTGATTCTTTGTATCTTGAGCCTTTCATGTGATAGTTCCTCAATGCTGAAGCCTGATTATTGAGGATCTGAGGTCCTACAGTTTCACATTGTTATTCAAGATGTTAAAGTCTTACTTTTACAGATACTAATAGTACTTTCACTTTGCTTATTATAAGACCTGGAGTAGCAGTCTGACTAACCCATCAAGGGGTGAGGGATACTTTAATATTTAACTCTGGCTAATACCAGACAATTGTACTTGTTGAAGGGATGAGCCCTGCCCCTTACTGAGTTAACAACCATCTCCTTAACCCATTATGAGGTAAGAACACACTCTAATATTTTACTCTGGCTAACAATGATTTACCTCATCAAAAAAGATGAGTCTTGCCCCTTAATGAGCTAGGGACCATTCATGCTTTGGTGAACAGAATGTACAATATCAACAGGCTAGCAGCGCAGTTGCTAGGGAGGGGGGGGGGGTCTGAGAGGCCATGGAGCTTTAATCCAAGGAGATGCAAAAGTTTCTATTTACAGATGTTAGCAGAAAGATAGCACTTTCTTTTCACTTATTTTAAGACCTGGAGTAGTAGTCTGACTAAGGACCTCTCACACTTTGGTCCATGGCCTATTGTAAGAATTATATAATGATACACATATTTAGAACTCGCACCTTCAGGATACTGGTTCGCCGCTCTACCTGTTGAGCTATCGAGTCCACAGGGATTGGATTGAAACACTGCACATCCATCCTCATGGATAGCGTTTAGTTGTCGCGAGAATATCTCGTGCACTTAAATTGGATAAAAACTCGCCTCCAATCCCTGTGGACACATTTAGACACATACAGTTACCCAATGCATGATTCTTCTGGAAATGCGTTTTAATAAATTACTTTCAGAGCAAAATATGAATGGAATGTCTGAAGAATCACCAACTAGTACAATAAAAATAGGAGCTTATTGTCTTTTTAATTATTAAGTACCATACTTTGATAGTTTACAAAAAGAACTATCAAATATAAATGAGTGTTTAAACGTTCAATATGTTCAGGAGGCAATTAAAAACGGTGGGTTTTAGTTAAATGAGGGCATATAAAACACTGCATTGCAATGATTATAATGCTACACTCTTTCTGTCTTTAAATGATGCACGTTTAGGATTAAATAATACACAAAGTAGGTAATAACACCAGCTTAAAATAGGCTATGCTTTGATGAGCAAAATGTACAGTGCTAATAAGCTAGCAGTCCAGTTGATAAAGGGGTCTGAGAGTCCGCAGTTTAACAGGTTTATCCAAGAAGATGCCAAAGTCTCTCCGTTTACGGATGTTGATGGGAAGCCATTAAGTTGGTACTTTCACCTGACTGAGTGTGCAACTCAAAGAACTTAAGAAGTAGTTTGCCCTAGGACTCAACTGGTGATCTCGCGGCTTGGGATTGGATTGGTTATCATGTCACCTTATTTGCCAGTGTGAATAATGATACGTCCATGTCCGTTGAGAATAAGTTTTTGTCTTCCCGATTCTTTTTATTTGCTTGTCCTTCCTTTATTTAAAAAAGCAGTCATTAGGATTGGATATATTGGATATATATTAAATACGTAACTGTAGACATTATTCATCAAAAGTAGTAGTTACATCTCCGGGAATTTTGTCAATTAAAAGAATGAATTTACTTTTCAGAAAAAGACACTATGGACGTTTGGTGTAATGGTGAAGTCCTTGACACAGCAGTAAGTTTCTACAATTCCTGTTCTTACGTTTAATATTTAATATATAAACGGACGGAAAACAAACGAACAAGCAAGTGAACAAAAGACGAACGAATGATTGAATGAAAAAACCCTGTTGGCTGCGTGTTCTTGCGTGAAGTCATACCCGAGGAGTTTAGAAAACATTTTATAAGTGGGTAGGCCAGTGAGGGCTGAAAACTGCGCGACATTCCTACTTTCTTTCCGAATTCTCTCTTTGGACACTGTGTGCTGGTGAAGTTTTTCCGTTGGTACAATCGATTTCGAAGAGACTGAGCCATTACTGGATAGCTGATGTTGACATGAACAAAAGGATCCCATGTTTTCGAAGAATACGTGAGTCTATAGTATGAGTTCAACGGCATTTGAAACTGCTTCTTACCGCTGATTTCGAACTGTTGCCATTTGTTCAAACGTCCATATAATGTTGGTAATTGACCAATAATTTTCGAAATAAATTGTAAAAATTTCTAAACCAAGATGATGAATGCAGCGTTAAAACGTGTAGCGGCCGAAACCGCTACGACCGCTACAGTTCCCACGCCCTTGTACCCAGGTTCATATCGACATCCGTGTGTGAGTAGTTCGTGGAAAACTCTAGTCTTTGTATACAACTGGATTACGAGTGATGAATGCTTTGAGTTCCAAAAAGTGTCCCCGAAAAACATGGCGTCAGCAAAGTGGAAATTAAAGCCTCACCGTCATGATAGGATCTTTTGATCTTACTGTAAGTAATAGGAGGACAAACTACTTGTAAAGAAAATTTTGCTCATTTTAAGCTTCTGCTCGTGGGTTCAGATGAAACAATATACTAAATGAGGTTTTTGGAAACAATTTTGCGATTTTCGTAACAAAATTCGGAAAACAAATTTTTTCCTTTTCTTTTTTTTTCTGGTTTTCGACATGTCTCAAGGAATTGACAGAATTGTTTCCTAGTTTATACAGAGGTTAGGAAACAAAGGGAAAATGTGGCTAAGCAACTATTAGACATTCACTCGTCACCGTGAAGGTACAGTGTCCATGCAAATCAAACAGTCAGTATTGACGCTTGAGAGATGAGCTAGAAAAAAAAAGTCGGGACATTAAATTTCAGATTAGTCATTATTCATTTGAATGACTTTTCAGGTAATTTTAAGAATGGCTTATCAATGTGTGGTTCTACAGAAAACACAAATCAAGAGTATACAATTTGAAAAATTCGACTGCATATGGCAGGTTTAAAAATACTTCCCGAAACGAACCTTCGTTCCAGACTAATCATAGTTCATTGAATGGTCGCTGAGTATCAGTCCCCTACGTGATCTTATACGTCAGTTCCAGTCATTTACATGACTTTTTACTTCACATTTTGTTTGGTTCGGCTACGAAAATATTTACAACCTCGGAAAAAGAGTTCAAGTGAAATGACAACCGAAGAATTTCCCACGACCGAGTATTTAAAGGGACTAAGAAACTCTGTGTGGCTAACAAGTGTGCTAAATTGTTTGTAAATTAAAAAAAAAAACAAAACGTAAAAAGACATTCCCAGACGGTTTGATTGCCAGTCTAAGGCCTAGTTAGAAAGTGCTAAAAATTTTTGCCTTTTATGTAAAAAATGTTAATCCTGTCTTTTAACGCAACAGCTCGCCGAAAGCATAATTACGTTTTTCAATCACTTGTTCCAGAAAATTCCAGTAATCCGTCATATTTACGTGCTTAGGTCAGTCTTAATCTTCTATTTTAGGGTGAATTTGTCGAAGGTGGAACAGAAACCCATTTTAAACTCCACGGCAACTACAACGCACATATCAAGGCATTGAGTTCAGGAAGAAGGAGAGAAGGCATTATCCATACTCTCTTTGTCGAAGATCAACAAATTTCGGAATCAAATATGGATTAATTGGCAAATATCGGCAAACCGCCCTTCCATTAGCTAATCCTTTTTTATTTCACCTCCATCAAACGACTTAAACGAGTGACAACAGTTAAATGTTTTGGGTATCCAGAACGGAAAATATATTTGATTTACTAGTTAGTCTTGTTAGGGAACCTACACGATTTTTTCCAGAGCCGAAAGGTTTATGCATAGGAGTACGTGCTTGTCAATTTTTAGGCCTTTAGTCCCGTGCGAATCATTCAATGTGCGCTGAAACGGCTGATCTAGGAGCGTTACAAGAAATTTCAATGTATGAAAATCCCTTATTTATAACAAACAGCATGTCTAAGAAATTAACGATTAAATATCACTTAGGGCTGTATGAGGATTTGTTGAAGTCACTAGGGTCCTATAGACTTCCTACTTGTAATGGCTTTACGCTTTAAGACAATACCAAGGAACCAAGGAGGGTGTGCCAGACCTCGCGCTCTATCACAAGAAAGAAGGCTATTGTAGAGACACAAATTAAGATTGTTGAGGACGGGCAATCCGGAAGGAGACACACGCAGATACCTTACTCTTAACTCATAAGCCTGGAACATTTTAGAGTCCCCACATCAGCACTGATATGTTCTAATGCAGATTCATCAGGCTAATTTCACGTGAAAGTACGCATAATACTGTAATAAACTTTACGGAATTTATTGTCCATGCAAATGACCTTTCTTGAAAAAAGAAAACCGAGGCTATTCCATAGTATTGGTTGAGTATTTACAGTAGTGTGTCAAACGGAAGAGTTATTTATCCAATATTAAAACACAGAAATGTCTTGAGAAAATGGCACAGTCGTTTTTGTTTTAACGATCCTCAAGGTATTTGTTCAAGCATAAAACAGATCTTTCATTAATTCGTTTGCTTTCTCAAGGCAAAACTGCGCTAAAAAGAATCCCAATTTATTTTATCACATTCACAAACACCAAGTACACCACTGCCAGTGGCATAACGGACTATGGTCAGGGTTATAGCAACTCCCAAGGGCCCCCGAACTCTAAGGGACCCCTGATGAATCTGTGAAGACAACTGAGATTAAAGTCTTGAAGTGTATGTCGATACTGAGGTGGGTGACGGAGGTCCCCGAACAAAAATGTCCTAAGGCCCCCCAGCAGTTCCGTTGTGCCACTGGCCACTGGGTCTCTGTATATTCAGTCCTTAACAATTAATATGGGAAAAAGTTATCCTGTCTTAAGGAACTAATTGATCAAATATTTTGCGCAAATCAAAAGCTTGAATGAGAGTTACTTTTCTCGTGTCGAACCCTCGCTTGCATAAACTTCGAAACCTGACAAGCCATGCGCTATGTTTGCGCTTTTGTTTTTTTACATCACGTATCATGATGTCTCTCACCATCTCAACGATAATTCAACAGCCCTTTAGAGTTTTCGTCATTTTGGTGAGAAATGCAGGATATTAAATGGTGCCAGTTCAAATTCTTGCTTCAGATTCTTGGAGGCAATTTCGTCCTCTTTCAGTAGCAAACTCAAGCAGCTGACGTTCTTGATCCACGAACGCCTTTTTTGTAATAGAAATTTTTCATACTGAACAAAGAAAATAAATAATTTCAAATCACAAGGGCATTGTCGAATACGGAAAGCACCGTTTTCGTTCTACCAGACGTCATTGACGGCGTTTCGGCATTCTGAAGACAACGTTCACCCTTACAATATCAACATCTGTCCATTAAAGTCACCGCTGACTCGTTATGATCACTGCGGGAATTTGTAGGTTATTTACCATCTTTGCTTGCATAAAAAGTTCTGTTAAGAGAATACACTGACCAAAATTCAAAAGCATTTGTTCATCAAATCTTCTGTTTGCCGTCCGTTATCTCATGACACAGCCACAATTTTGTTTCAACACAAGCATTAAATCCTTTATTTCACTCTGTATTCAAGAGTGTGATAACCTTTCAAAAGAGGGTGATTTACTACTTTTTGACCTAGCGTGAGATGTGTACCAGTGAAATCTCGGTTAGCTGTTTTTAGGTACGTGCAAAAACAGGGGGCCGATGTTTTACTAGTACAGACCAAACAAGCGAGGTCCACAAGTAGTTGATTAAATGGCTATACTGAAATTTAGTATTTTCTGTCATCATTCCATGTAGAATTTCTTCACCGATTTCACTCTGCATGGTTACTTTTCCTTTTCTGATTGTTCGTAATAAATTTTCGCTTGATGTATTGCCAAAAATTTATATTTTAATTCGACACAAGCAAAGCTTTTTTAAATTTCCCTCCCTGAGTGGGCAATATGGGAAATATCTGACCGCATATGAACCAATCAAATTGCATCTGAAGTAGGTGGCCGGACTCTTATCACCAAAGTGTAAGAACTATCGCCAAATCTAAATGCTGCTCCTTTACGCTCGTGATAAATTATATCCCGTTTTCGTCGAGCCTTTGGTTTACTGCCTGCGTGTGGTCTTCCCAGTGAACTCAATTTCCATATCTGGAATGCTAACTGGCCAATGAAAAGTGAAGCCAAGATGGCCGCCCATGGAAGCCAATTTTGGACATTGAACTGTAAAAAGACTGGAACGCTACTTCGTAGTACCATGCTTCACGATTGAATGAAGCCAACATGCGGGCAGCCATGTAGGTCAAAAACACGCGTAGGAAAAAGTTGTATTGAACCTTTACTTTTTATTGACAGTTAATTCCGACAAATATGCAGTCTTACCGACATTTTCCTCTACTTACTATGGATAAAAAAGAAAACTGTCAAAGAATCCGAAATTTGGGTGATGTTTTTCACAATAGGTTGCGTGTTTTATTGCGTAGGGACACCCAATTCATGTCTTTAAAATATAGAAATAAGTTTAAGAATTTTAAATATATTTCGACAAAGTCAAATCGAGTAACAGGTTATATATTTTCACGAAAATAAATTACCAAACATACGAGAAACCTGATAAAAAGGTCTCGAAAAGTTTCTTGAAGAAACTACTAAGTGCAAGTCTTTTGCCGTTAGTTTACCATCTTCAGACAATTTAGCACACTTCCAAGGACATAAATCCTGGGGGGGATCGGGGGACATATCCCCCACTTTTTGGACAGAGGGGAATACATATATAATTCCCCCCCCACTTTTTGCAAAGTTCATGACAACCGAAGCCTAATTTCTGTTCCCTCGGCGCTTATGGTTCCATGTTTATCTTTACGATTTTCCGATGTAACCTTTTTCAGCCCCAATTCTTACCTAGGTATTGTTGGTTCGAATACATGACAAATTATGAAAATTTGCCAAGTTATTTTACAGTCCGATCGTTCTTCTTTGGACGCCATTTTGTAAACAATCAGAAATACTTTGTTTAGTCATACTATAACGTCTTTATTGCTGTTTGGAGAAAATGCATGGCTTCGTTTCGATTGAAAAATAAGGTATGAATGTTGTTCCAAAGAAACAATCTCAAAATGCCGGAAATGGCATTTCATAAACATTAGATTTAAAAAAAACCCAATTTTCAGAGGGAATGCTTCCACATCACTTGGCCGGCTCCGTCTCCCCCACTTTTAGGAAGCGATTGTCGCCCTTGCGCACTTCTTAGGCCACACGGCAATAATGAATCCTTTTAAATACTCGATTATGTCAAATTGGTCTAGTAGTATTTCGTCTAAACACTTTTTCCATGATTGGGAATGTTTTCGAAGCCGAACCAAACAAAAACTAAAGATTAAAATCGTGCAAAGGACTGGAACCGACGTCCAAAATTTCCCTCCATGGGCGGCCATCTTGGCTTCACTTTTTGCCCGAGCAAATGCCTGGGAGTTAGCATTCCAGATATGGAAATTGAGTTCACTGGGTCTTCCCATTGAACTCTAAAAAGACTGGAACGATACCTCATTATACCAGGTCTCACGAATGAACGAAGCCGACATGGGGGGAGCCGTGTAGGTCAAAAGCATCCGTGGGGGAAAGTTGTATTGAGCCCTTACTTTTCATTGACAGCTAATTCTGACAAATATGCAGTCCTACTGACAATGTCCTCTGTTTACTAAGGATAAAAAAAGAAAACTGTCAACAAATGCGAAATTTAGGCTAAGTTTTCGCAAGAGGTTGCATGCTTTATCGAGTAGGGGACTGGGATGACCTGCAAATTGACCTACATGTCAGCCTCCATGATGGCTTCAAAATACAGCTTGCAGGTATCGTTTCAGTCTTTTTAGAGTTTAATGGGTCTTCCTCATATTTTTCGTAGTGAGCCCACGAACAAATGTCAGTCATTTCATCCAGAAATACCCGCAGAAAATAACGTAGACAACGTGATATCTAATAACCGGCTTGTTAAAAGAATTCGCGGACATCGTTGAATTGACTTTTATGATTAGTTCGTGCTATTCATTTTTACTTCAACTGTTCTATGGATTCTGCTGCTGATAAGGTAAGTACCTCTGACGTTAAAGTTCTGACCTGTTGTAGTGGCATTGCATGGCTCGTCATTATAAATTAACGCCAACGTGGTTGAGCACTTCGCGAATTCTGAAATGCCGAAACCTTTATATCGTTATTGGAACCGTGTTAAATTCTCTCCCACTTGAATAAAACTTATTATAAATCTGACCTTACAGGTTAAGAAGTACTGCGAAGACTTTACTTCAAAGGTATTGTGGAAGTTCATCCGTCTCAACTCAGTTAACTATCCTAAATGAGTGTACCATCCTCTTAGTTTGTAAGTTCTTTCGAGTGCAGTCAAAGTGATTGAAGTTGTTATAAATTTAGTCTCCTCCACTAGACTACACCGTTAGGTCCATAACTGAACTACTCTATGCTACTCGTATAATGATCGATTTTCCTAGTAAATTAAAGAATAATGCTTCTTTTTTTTTATTTTGAACCACTTAATGCTTGAAAATAGTAATGGTGTTCGGGTCATCACAATTGTGTGATCCCATTGTTAGTGAGTCTTCACCTTGTTTTCAAATCTTTGCCCAATCATCATCCTTTTCCCACCATTTTGAACTCAATATTCTTTGGAATATGAGAATCAGGTATCAGTGATCAAGAGATCATGTAACTGATAAGTTCATATATGCTCTTTGGGATGAGAGTATGTAACTGATGCTTTCATAATCTGCTAGTCTCTTAAATGTGCAGTTGTTGTACTCTAGGGTAATTCATTTGAATGTGAAAAACAGAGAAAGTTGACCCAGAGATGAAAAAGAAAGTAAAATTTAGTAGGTGATGTTTTTTTGAAGACAGGAAGTTACTAGTACAAATAGCTGCATTGCTATTCTGCAATGTTTTCTGAGAACAGACAACAGATTGGCAAGGTAGAAGCAAAATTAATGTGATGTAGCCATTCAATAAATAGCCATGTAAGCTCTTTTGCCTAAATCAAGATTAAATACACATACAAGAGCACAAATTTTATTTACTAAAATTGGAATAACTTTGTTCTGTTTATTTGAGGTGATAAAGTCCATTTCAACAAGGTTGTTGTTGCTGTAACATTAATAACTGTTGTGTAACATTAATAACTTGTAGGACTAACCCTGCTTTACATCTCATAGTTGGCTCATAATTGGCTTGAATAACTATAGTATCCACTCATCATGCTTAAGCAAATACTGCAGAAAAAAACATGATAAGTTTTGCAACTCCTTTTCTTCATGATACAAAATTTTGATATAAGTATAAGTGTATGCTGGATGTTTCACGTGTCATGTTGAAGGTATATTACTGGTAATGTATTTCAACCTTGTATATTAACATATTTAATAAGTTCTGATTGACTGTTGTGTGACTTATAAGACCCAATCATCATGTCATGGCAATGCTAACCTGTACTTGGCTATGATAACTCATGAAATATTGATGACTTTGAGAACTATCTGACAAAGATGAGGTTTTGTAACAAATGTAGCCTTTAGATAAATATTGATTTATGCCACATATCTATTAAACTGAAACCTTTCTATTTAATCCCATGATATGGTGTCTGAAAAGTTATTTTCTAGTTTTACCATAAATATATTGCTGAGTTCAAATGAGCAGTTTGCAGGTCACAAGTTGAAAAGGGTATATTACAATTTGTAAAAGATGGTGGTTGTGAGGTCTAATTAGTGGAGGTACTAAGGACCTGGAATGCAGGTTGTGGTGTGTTGAGTAGCTTTATACTTTGTGTTACATGTTCAAGATTTTTATTTAAGGGAGGATGAGAATCCACGTAAAGAATTATTAATCAAGTTTGCTGATGATATGACTCTCAGTGTGCCTGTACGGTCAAATCATCCCGACCCATCTCCCAAGGAAGTTGAAAATATTAAGAATTGGTCCAAGGATAATGGTATGGTGTTAAATTTAAGTAAAACATGGGAGATGGTGGTAAAAGGTAAAACAAAGAAACTGCTTCCTGATCCAATACCATCAATAGAACGGAAAACTTGTTTGAAATTATTGGGAATGAACTTTAATGAAAATCCGTGTAATTGGGATGAACAATTTGATTCAATGTTATATAAAGCCAGTTCTCGTTTGTATATTCTGAGAGTATGTAAACATTATGGCTATTCCGTACAAGAGCTTAATATCCTATTTGATAGTTTAGTCATGTCTATCTTTTTGTATGGTATTGAGATTTGGGCGAGTGCCTATACAGATAAGTACATCAGTCGAATTGATAAATTTTGTAGAAGAGCATTCAGGTTTGGATACACAAGTAAAAACGTATCAATTTATGATATTATCAGAGAAAGAGATCAAAAGTTGTGGAACAAAATTAGAGATAATGAAGTCCATCCTCTTTATGACCTCCTTCCACCGAAGAAGACAAGAGATACTCGAAAGCGAGGTCATAATTTTATATTACCATGCGTTCGAACAGAACGATTTAAACGTTCTTTTATAAATAGGAGTCTTTTTAACTTGTTATAGTATGTAAATAATTTAGTTAAAATTTGTTCTGTAAACTCGCACGTCTGTTGCTGGGTATACTTTTAATAAAGACTTATGAATGAATGAATGAATGAATGAAAGGAAATCAGTCCCTCCCATTCAAAACAATTTTGGAAAAGGGGTTATTTCATAGTAAAAGCTGTCTTATTTCATTCTTTATATGCTGTTAGTATGTAGGGGTTTTTTTGGTGGGGGGGGGGGGGGGTCAACTGTTAATACACATATTACATTAAAAGAAGCTCTTACAAGATCAGTTCTTATTGGTAGAACCAGACTTGAAGTTAGTGGGAGCAAAGTGCATCAATGGCTCCAAATCCATCATTTTCCCAGGATTTTAATCCCATGTTTTTAGCATTTGGGGAGGAGCTAATGTGGATTTAGGATGGCATGCCTCCTTTGCTCTCTATCTGGATTTGGCCATTCCAATTCTTAACATTATATTCTCAGACAAAGTTGAAGGATCTGTGGTGTAGGTGATATTTTGTCTGCTTTCACACTGAACTCTGCTGTTTTAAGTCTTTTATCTCTAGCTTTTTCATATTCATTCCAAATAAGGTGCTGGCAATACAGGACTGGGAGGTGAGCTGACCCCATAACAAGGTTAGGTAGGCAGCTGAGGCAGGTTTTTGCTTGGTAATTTTTGAGTCAAGCTGTTCTGACCTGACTTGGTTGCCAAAGTTGACAAATCAAAAATAGTTACATATACATGGAAAATTGTGAGTGATAGATTGGGACAGGAAGTTTGCTAATGCTATGCTCATCATGATGTTGCACCTTAACACATGGTGTTTTGAGAATTGTGAAGATGTTTCCACTTCATTCAGACAGCAACTCTTTTGTCAACTGAAAATGTCATGGGGAAGCTATAACTGTTCCAAACTCAATTGAAAAGCACAATAAGGAGCTTCAATTGTACACACAAACTCAATAATCTTAGGAATGAAGCTGTTTGTAAGTGTAAATAATCTTTCAGTAACACCACAGAAACTAAATACTGCACATAATAAAGTATTTGAATAGATAAAAATTGTCTGAGCAGCAAGTTGGATCAATTTGCATGCCAATTTTTTTGCGAAGCTGTTTTGACTTCATAATTTGTACCCTGAATGCCCACATAACAATAATTTTAAAACTTTTACATTAATTCAAAATGTAACTTCTACTTGTACAAATGTGAATACTGTAATATTATTAAAATGATCATTTTCTTTAACCCTGTAGACTGAAAAATTGGTAAAAGAATTATTTCCTGCCAAGGTTCTTCATCTCAATGAGTTCTTGGTGAGTGACTAACAATTTGTTGAAAAAATGCAGAACAATATCAGAAATGCCTGACTTATATATACAAGCTGTTGATATACTAGACCCGCAGTCATATTTTGCAATTAACTTGTGTTCTTTTCTTTTACCCAAATTTGTAAATGAATTGAGACATATGCATAATATGTACAATTCCTAAATAAGTTGCCATCCAAGGCTAAAGAGTCTTATCTACCCTTGGCTAAGGGGTTGCTGGCACTTGCCAAAGGTGCCACCCTGGACTTTGGTGGGCAGGAGTGTCCCCATTCCTGTAGTAGGCATAAGCAGAGCTTGTCCTAATCCAGTACCCAAATTATTATTACACTTATTATAATATTTATTATTATTATTGTTACATTTCAGAATAGTTCCTTTACTAACATAATGAAATTAATTATTTAATGATGACATGCCACCCCATGAAGATCAGTTGAAAGTTTTGATGACCAAAGGGAATTTAAAATCAAATTATTTTTTTGGAACACTATTTGGCTAATACATTAGGCCACTTCCACAAAGAAGTAACATGACTTCAATTCTATTAAAACTGCTGACATGGAAGTATAACTTATACAGGTTGATATTTTAAGTGCTAAGTATAGAGTATGGGTCTTACAAACTTCCATCAGCTCTGAGAGATTAGCAATATTGTAGCCAGTCAGATTTTTTAACCATAAAAATAAATTGTCTTCTGAATTAAGTTCTGCATTCAACCACAAGAGGTTGCAATGCTGTTTGTGAAAAGTTTAAATAAGAAACAAATGTAATGAATGTTAAGCAGACTAAAAGTACATTTTGGTTTTGGCTTCCATATTGGATGACATATTCAAGTCACCTAACTTGGTCACCCAAAACAAAATGTGTCTTACCTTGCAAAAAATTCATGATTCCAATAATAATAAGTCATTAACAACACTACAGTGTCTTGTTACCTATTTTGTATGATTTGAGTGCAAAATTCACTTTTAAAGGGTGATTTCTCATATACTACAAGATAAAAAAAATGCAATCTGGTTACATGGGCATTGTAGGTTTGATCCATATCTCTAAGTCAATATACGTTTTGAAAGGCAAAACTCTAGAATTTTACTTCAATCACTGTTGTACATGTATGTACATGTTTTATTGTTTCATAACTACTATTTTAAGAGAGTTGAGGTTGCACAGCCTGCCTCATGAGCAATCAAGTCAACTCTGAAAAGCAAGCCATAGGATTTCATGGAAATTATGATTTCCATTGTTGTTTCCATGCTGTACAGTATCTTAATCCTTTGTACAATTGCTCATTTGTATTATACTGGTATTCCCTTTCACACCAGGTGGCGATCATGGTTCTTCAAAGAAAGGAGGGTTAAAACAAAATATACACATTAATTTTATGCATTCTTGAGTTAAAGATCAAACAGCAACTTCCCTGGAAAATTTTTTCTATTTAAGAGCCCATCACAATTCTTACCAAAACAAGAGGTTTCATGTTCACGAGAGAAAAAAAAAAAGCTGTGTTTTCTAAGACAGCTATGATGTACAGTTTTCCACGATGTTTGGTGGCTTGGTGTCTCTGAATCACAAATGCACGTGCTTCTCAAGCCATAAACTCAGAGACCGCTTTTTTTTTTTGAGCCCCTGATGGGAATCGAACCCGTGTCCTTCTTATCTCTGGTTACACTCTCTGACCACGAAGCTACGTGAACTGAGATTGTAAATTGATGGTGACTTACATTACTGGTTCGTAATTTTCATCTTTGCCTTGCCATCTGAGTCGGTGTAGCTCAGTGGGTGCAATATCTCCTTGGTGATTAGAAATTTACTGGTTTGATGGCCGTGAGGAGCAAAGAAAACGTTTCTGAGTTTTTATTTTGAGAAACTTTCTCAGTTGTGATTTTCTGGGATAAGGAGCTTTGTAGATCAATGGATGGGGCAATAGCACCGGTGGCTACCTTGGTTATGAACAAGATGTATTTATATGACAGAAAACTGTTGCAAACCTAGTCAGCTTTGTACGGTGGCCCGTTACAGCCATCGTCGCACAGTACAGTATTTCTCCCTAGAACGGTACTATCTTCGTAGTATATGGTATTTCTTCGCATAAACATGTACTGAAATTACTCCGTAAAATCAGGTCGTAATGTTGGCGTTATTTTCTCAGGCTTTATTAATTTCAGTTGGTTCGTTTCCATTTGGCAACAGTTCAATGTCTGCTTCAGTCCTTGAGGTTGAATCTTCGGCCAGTAGTTTGGCCTTATTGGCAGATTCTGCCTTTCTTGCATTGGGCTTAGAGGAGTCATTGTGCTCGTGTAGCCGTTTGAGCGATTCGCTAATTGCACACATGTGTGCATTCATGTTGGTTAATAAAGTCATTAAAGGATCATTCGTGGATGACAGACTATTTATACTTTCTTTTTTTCTCAGTCGGGAACTCCACTTATTCGTCGAGATCTTGATTTCCATCCACATTTCACATCATATTTCACAACTTCCACTCGAATATTCCAAAAGCAACTTACGCTGGTTCATTCCAGGGCTATCTCACTGGTGACTCCGAACGACTTTAACCAATGACGAAGTAGAATGAAGCATTTCTGTAGAATTAGGTTGTTTATAAAATTAACCGTCTCCATAAAGTGGAACCATCTCTGTCAAATGTAGCTACGTCCATAGAATGAGCCGTCTCCGTATAGAATGTGGCTGTATCCGCAGAATGAGCCTTCTCCGTTGAGTGAGGCAATCACATTACAATTAAGCCGCCCCTGTAGAATGTGGCTATAACCCTCGAATGAACCGCCCCCATAGAAATGGACTGTGCCATGAAGCGTGAACGGGGTTCTGAGTAATCCATCTTAATGTACACTTTGGTGTGTTGAAAGGTTGATTTGGTGGAATAATCAACTAGGTCATTTTATCAAAATTGTTGGGACAAGTTAGCTGTTGGTTAGTTCTTTTTCCATATTGGTGGTCAAACAAATTCAGGCATGTCAACATTTCTCGGATATAAGCAACGGGCGAATCTGGTGACTAGGTTTCCTTGATTTAAGAATTACCATTCACCTGCGACCTTTATGCTAAACTGCTGTATTCCTCAAAAAGTCATTTTACGATGTTGTGCGATGCAAAAAAAAAAAAAAAAAACAAACTTAGAATTGTATTAAAATGTGTTAAACTATCATGCCTTTTTTCTAGTTTTATGCTGGAATTTTATATTTTTTAACTGCTTACATTCCCGCCTGGTTTGTTCATTGGTTATACCACTAAGAAATGCTAACATTCATGAATTTGTTTGTCAGCGAATTTTGAAAAAGAACCGGCCAACAGCTAACTGATTGCAGTTAGTTTGACAATACGACATTGTTTGTTATTCAAAAAAAAACCAAAAAAAAACCAAAAAAACAACCTTTCAACACGCGAAAGTGCAAGGTGGATTATTCAGTAGCTCTTTCACACTCCATGGCACAGTTCCATTCTATGGGGGCAGATCTTTCGATGGATATTGCCTCAATTAGTTGTGCAGAGATAACCACATTCTACAGAAAGGGCTCACTTTACGGTGACGGATAATTCTACAAAGATAACCTCAGTCAACTGTGATCGTTCATACTGCGGAGACGACCTCGTATTACGGTGTAATGATGCATATTACGAAGAGAGTGTGTCGTTATACGGAGAAATGCTATACTGCGCGGCGATAGCCATAATGGATCATTGAGCTTCAAGCCAGAAACTTTCTGTCGCCAAGTCAACATTCATCATGATTTTATGGAAACCAAACTTTAGTTCAGCATTCCTGATTGCAGTCATTGACTTTACTGACCTTAGTGACCCTTAAGCGTCATATCAAGCTAGACTTTTGGATTTTATTTTGACAAATACTAAATTATTTTGTTGATCAGTGTGGCACCACTAGGACGCAAAGAAGATACATAAAAGGGTATACTGTATGTTTAAATAAGTTCCAGATAAGTAATGTTTGGTAATGTTTATCAATCTCATAAATATTAAAATGTTGATCCTTTAATTTGCTAGGCAGTTGGATAAGCAGAATGTCAAGTAAAGTGAAAAGTACTATAGTTCAGGAGATAACGGAGCAATATTTTTCCGCAGTTGACTCAGTAACAGAATTAGCAGAGCAGTAGCCTGGAACACCTATAGGTGAAAGTTCCAGTAATGGTGGTGTAGAATTATCATCAAGCTTTTCCTGGAGTACTCAAATTATATTAATTTAATATGCTTTTCAGAATGAAAAGTTCAACATAACAGATTCGAAGAAGATCTATCGGGATGTGAATGTACCAGTAGTTCACCCTTTGATGTTGGCACATGACCTTGAAGTAAGGATTAAAATTGATATGCAGTAACTTGGATGGTAATAGAAAGAGAGCAAACACTCAAATTATTTATTAAGTTGGTTTTGAGATAGTTCAAACTTTTTATGTTGTAAGATGCGGCTGGACTGAGTTGAGGTTGCCCACCTTGCCGCTGGTCTTTGTTGCGGGCTCAGCGGGTGGGCATGGCAGCGTTTGGCGGGAAAATTATGCATGGTAACGCATGTGAAAGTATGTAAATATATACAAGAAATACGTGTCTGCAACAAACCCTCGCCCACCCTTTCAAGACATCTCTCGAGAATCCAAGTAACATTGATAATTTTTCAAAGTTATCAAAAAGACAAATCGTCCTTACTATAACTGGAAGAGGTAATGCAATAAAGAAAATACAATATTTGGCCACAAATATTAACAAACCAAACTGGAAATTATTTTACATTTAAACTGTTTGTCTTCATATTTACGTTTAAAATTTCTATTCTGTTTTATTAAAACAAAACGTTTGGTGAGAATAACCTTTAACGGTTTAATAAATGATAAGAGATCCATTCTGACCATTCTACTGCTTATCAATGGATGTTCATAGCAAGACCCTGTATTAGTCGCGATCTTGAGATATTTCGAGTCGTTTTCCGATCAAACTTTTCACTCATTTTGCTTTAAAAAGAGATTTTTTATTAGATAGCCAGGCTTTCCGTCTTGAAATCGGATCATTGTCAAAGGTTACCGGTAGGATATCAGCATCACAGACAGCTCATGAGTGAATTTTTTTTTTTTTATATATTTTTTGTCTTAAAAAACTGATAAATTCTATATTATCTCAAAGTTGGTTAAAAATGTTTATTAGAAGTGCTATGAAGAAGATTTATGCTAAATATTCATCCGGAGGTACAACACTTTGTTGACGAAGATGAAACGAATTACGAAACGGACGAAATAAACAAAGAAAACATGAATGAGTTTTGCATTTTTATCGCTGACCAAAAATCGAAAAATACAAAACATAAAACAAAATACGACAAGCAAACCTTGTGAGAGGCAAGTAAAAGTCGTACTTTTTCCACGGTAAAACATCAATAAAAAAGAAAAATGGCGTACAAACCTGCAACTCTTGCGTATTTTCAAATAAGCATTCAGTGGCACCCCAGTACAAAGGGTTCAACGGTAAATTTACACAAAGACGACTTTAAACTTTCTTGAGAGGTTTTAAAATCCTGATGAAAACATTACTGGTCGAATACGGTAAAGGTCATCATGCACAAATCACTCTCGAAGTCAGAAAGACTGAAGCGGACAACTGTTTTGCCGAAGGATAATTTGGTGACCAAAATCAAGTAGCTTTGCAGCGAGTTACCTGGTGGCTGTTTACCTTGCATTTTTGTTTCGAGCCAAAAATACATCCTAACTTCTTTAATGGGGTGATCTTTCATGGGGTAAAAATCCTGATTGAGGCGATGAAATCTTTGTGTGGAAAGTGGAGAAAGCATTCAAAGACTGTCATGGCCTGGACAACTTTTCTGCACAATGAGTGTGCTATCCCACTTCTCAAACAATTGACCATGAACGCTGTCCGGGTAAATATTGCAAAATGTTCAAAAGTAATCGTCCTACAGAGATGAATGAACCAGAATCTTTATTCCACTTTACCAATCAACACCAGCAAAATCCAGGCGATAATATTTGGTGCAAGAAGTCTCCCTTAGGGAAGAATTATATCGGGAAGCTACTATATATATATGTATATATATATACATATATATATATATATATACATATATATATATATATATATATATATATATGTACATATATATATATATATATATATATATACATATATATATATATATATATATATATATATATACATATACGTGAACGTTTAGGTTTACGAAATGCAAAGAGGGCTCAATAACGCAAAGAAAGAGCAAATGGGATTATATCGCTTACCTCAAAAAGATTCTTTCCCAAGATATATACATATATATATATATATATATGTATATATATATATATATATATATATATATATATATATATATACATATATATATATATATATACATATATATATATATATATATACATATATATATATGAATTTGATTATTTGGAATGAAAAGACAAAAAGTATCGTGGGCAGATGAAATCTATTTACTTTTTTATTATCTACAATCCAGTTTACATTGTAACATTTTGGGCACGGCACGGCAAATTAGCCGTGCCGAGACCTACATATACAGAGGTGCTCGGCACGTCTAAATTTTCGGTCACGGGTACCAAAATATAAGAAGTTCACACTATTCATACTGTGAAAATCACCCGTGCCATGACCAAAAATAGCAGCACCCGTGCCAAAATTTTAGCCGTGCCGTGCCCAAAGTGTTAACAATGTAAATGGGGTTTACATTTAATCAGTGGCGTACCGTGCTACAATGTCGCCCCGGGGAGCCAGCAAAGATTGCCTCCCTTTCCCCAATACAACAATTGATTTTATTGTACGCTGTTTTGACCTCTAATTTAGTTTTAATAAGCGCCGCGGCGTTTATTCGATTAAATATGGTAGTTCGGATTTCGGAAGATTTGTCATATGTTTTTTTTTCGTTTTAATAAGCGCAAAATTGCCGCCCCTGTGGAAGGTCTACCCGGGGCGCTGCGCCTCCGCCCCTCCCCCCTAATCCGTACGCCACTGCATTTTATCAGGTAGGGAGTGGGGTTAGGGTTAGATTGTGGATTTGGTCTGGAAATAATGCTTGACTTTGAGGAAGATACAGTGATATTGGTCGGATTTTAGCTAGCAGGTCAAACAGTAAGCCTTTTTCGAGTAGAAAAATCCTCGCAAAGTATTTTTATCCTGTTTTAAATTCACAGATATCTCCATAAACTAGCGATATGCTAGGTTCCGTCCTTAGAACATTGAGCTTTGGTGTTTAAATTTCGCGCCAAAAGCTCGTTTCTTTGTTTGGTGACTCGACGGCAAAAGACCAGCGGCAAAGTGGGTTAGTTAAATTGGAATAGTACCGAAGGGGCGTACAGAACGGAGTGGGAGGAAGTTGTAAACAGCTGTAATCGCGCTAGAAATTGAATTTTCTAAAGCAACGAGCCAGTCATATCAAAAGTTAGGTTGAAAATTCTGGTGAAAGGAAATCTTGAGTGTTAGAATATTTCAATTTTGAGACACGACGACGATCTGTTGCTAAAAATGCAACTTTGGGCCATCCGGCTGGAAATCGAATCCGCGACCTCGCGCATCTAGTGCAATGCTCCGCCAACTGAGCTACGGAGGCCGTTGCGAAGAGCGTGGCCACGAGTTTTGTATTTACATGGTGGTAATGCCATATTCAACAGATATTGTGGCATTTTCAATCTAACTATTAGTAACTAAGTATATATGTCACAATATTCGTGAAGTCATATTAAAAGCCCTTTAAGGGTTTTCGTATTTGCAAGAGGTTTCCTTTCTGTTTCTCCGCAGTACGCCAGTCAAAAATAATTTGAGAGGTAAAAACGACCCTTCTTTGAAAAATTCTGCGTACGCTCCTGGTTATATACATCTGTATATTTAATGGCTGAATTACTTGATTAATCAACCGACTGATTGAAAGATGATTGAGTGATTGATTATTGGTTATAGACTGATTGACGGTAGACTGACCGACTGACCGATTGATTACCTGATTGGTTGATTGATTGATTAATTGGTCGAGTGATTAATTAATTCACTGATTGATTGGTTGGTTGATTGGTTGGTTGGTTGGTCGGTTGGTTAGTTGATTTGTTGATGAATTGATGGTTGTTTAGGCAGCTGGCTTATCGTTAGGTGGTTATTGGCTGACTGATTGATTAATTGATCGACTGATTTAGTTATTGGCACAGGTACTTTGTTATTTTGTTGACAGCCTAGTATCTTATCTTTCAGTCTTCTAACAAAAAAAGAAAGATTGATGAAGAAGAATCAATAAATACGAATTCTACGCAAAACGGTGAGCGATAATTCTCCTTACCAGATATTTTACGACCTTTTTGTAATTATACCTCGTACATTTAACCTGCTAATCGTCCCGTGCTGCTTCAGACCACTCATTTGACATCAAGCACCACACCCCAGACATGGAAAACTGTTGATGGTTAGGTAGCTTGTTTGTCTCCAATGTACCTAACGGGTTCGTTGACACATGTATTTAACCCCGCCATTTTTTATGAAAGTTTTCCACTTAAATGGAAAATTGCTAAAGTTATACTAGGCTGTAAGAAGGCTGAGAAAATGAATTTGACGCTTTTCTCCTTATCTTCATTCTTTCTGTAGTCAATAGGATGTTCGAAAAAGTTTTGTTTTAGCACTTATACTAATATCTAACGACCAATAATTTACTGCCAAGCCCGCAGTTTGGCTTTAGGCAATTCAACTCAACAACACCTACCCTTTTAAACTGTGCGAATGAATGGTATGTAAACATGCATTCCTAAAGATGGTCGTTTTGTTGACCTTAAAAAGGTTTTTGATACGGTAAATCAAGATATCATGATACGTAAACTAGAGTTGTGTGGCACGAGGGAGGGTCCACTGGAAACCTTGTAACTACAGTAATTGTTTTCAAAAGCGTCAAATGAATTAAGCCTTTCTGGGTCAAGCGAAATTACTTAAGGGAATCCGCAGGGATCAATACCTGGCCTGCTTATATTTCTCATATATATATATATATATATATATATATATATATGAACGATTTGCCAAACTGCTATAATTCTACAACAGCTCGACTTTTTTTCTAATAATACTACGATAACTGCAACCGGTAAAACAATTGAGGAAATAGAAAAGGTCAACAGTCGTGATCTGACAAATGCAAAGGGCTGTCTGTTTGAAAATAAACTAAGCCTTTACGTTACCCAAACGTAGTACATGCTAATCGAATCGTGTGTTATTCGACATTTATCTAGACCGCCTGATATTATTAATGAAGACCAGTCTGTCAATAGAGTCACTAATTATAAGATACTTGGTGTCTTTGTTGACCCAGAAAACGATATTGATTGTACAGGAAACTACATTTCTATCAGAATTATAAACGGTCCTCGGTCCCCTTGTTGACAGCAAAATATTTTGTCTAGCGTATAATATTCCCTTGTGAGGCCATGTTTTGAATAGTGCAGCGTTGTATGGAACTCGCCAGTTAATGTCGTTTTTGAAAAGCAGAGAAATATCAAAATAGGGCAGCTAGAATTATAACGAAACCAGGCAATGCAGCAGGACAATATGAAATTGCTCTAAATTCGGTTTGATGGTCGAGCCGACATGAACAGAGAGCGTAAGCAGAGTCGAAACTGATGTACAAGGTGTTCCATAATCTTACACCAAACCGAAAATTGAGTTCTCCAATAAAAAGCTGTAGTTATGACAGTGCAACTACCTGAAATCTTCACCTAACGTAAGTGAAAGAACTTCTTGAAATCGGTTTTGCGATCAGACGGTGTGCTTTATTAGCCGGTAACCTCCTTTGCTTTAGGTTTTGATGATGATTTTAACATTGGATATATAAAATGGTAGTGGTTATGGTAGTTACTGCATGGCAAGATTGTTTTTGTATTTTGTACACACCCAACATGGAAACGAGCGCTCAGCTGTTGGGGTTAGCGTATTTAAACAAATAAAGATTGACTGAATGATTTAGTGATCTAAAACTGCAAAGCCTAGTATCTGTTGCTTATTTTAATGCAGATATAACGCATTTGTTGGCTTAAGATACCAGCAAAAAGTCGAAAGATAACAAACATTTGTTTTTATGATGTATGTTTGCCCAGGTACAAGCCTCGAAATAAATCTTAGAAATCTACCGGTCACATTTGCCTTTTGCCCTTTTCCTTTTTCCTTTTGCCTTTGTTGCCTATTAACACTACATTCTTTTGCTTGGATGCAATAGTCACGGTCATCGCTCGTTTTTCAGCACTTTCACTGCTTTTCGGCGGTGTCGTGAAAAAAGAACTCACTTGTGCTTGTTTTTGATTCGCGTTTCACTTTTCACCAGCAAAAACTTACTCATATTTCTCACATCACCAGAACACGTCTGGCACTTTCCAAACCTATAATTTTCTTCGCTATACCCAAGAACACACAACACAAATGGTCACCGCACATTATGCAAGAATATTTAGTATTCCGACGACGACAGACAGAACAATTGTTCTCCATAGCGACTAGCAAAGAGTGAGGACGACTGCTATGTTCCATGAGGTATCGCGCACTAGTGTGACACTGTAACCTGAGATGTAATTGTTTCAAATGGGGGAATTTCCGTAATGCTTCTGGCGTGTTAAGGTGCGAGAGATCAGCTTTTTCCCGAACTAAATGTCCACAGCGATAACGAAAGTAACATTTTCCTGGAAAAAAGGCTCGATCTCATTCGCATTTTTTGAGGGAAAAAAATAGCCGGTCATGGATGACCGGCAAACGACGATATTTGTCGGTCAAACGGGATAGTTTTACCTGTCAATGACTGGTGACCGGTACTAATTTCGAGCCTTGCCCAGTTATACCATGGCTAGGTGACTAATTCAAGGTCTCAATCTTTGTCTGTGAAAACGCTAAAAATTAGAGAACCAGGTTGATTGTCAAGTGCTTCTCAAAATATGTTTTGTAACGTGTCATCTGCCTCCCGCACATCTTAATAAAATGAGCCTGTCCAATTAAACAACTCAGCCTCTTCGTTTATTTACAGTCCCTAGCTGCCGTGTCTTATATAAACAGTATCTATTCAGCCTATGTTTCCAGTGAGTATATTTCACATCAGATTTGCGAATTTTGTAGGTCCGCTCAAAGCCATTCCTTTGAACGAGGTAAGAATCCTTTCCTACTATATAGTGAATCTCTTCTTAAGTCAGAATATAGGTTATTTAAGTTTAGTTTTATTTTTGAATATCCAGGTCCTCGTGGGTCTTATCGAATGTCTAAAACCTGAAATTAAAGATCTGATGCAAAATTGTAACACAGTGAGTGAATAAATTTTACGACAGCTTTTACTTACTAGAAATATAGTGGCTTCATGACTTTACATGATGTAGGAATGCGCGGTGTACACTCAACTGTTTCAACATATAACTGAATCAAGTAAATGTCCAGTGGCAGTGCACCGTTAAATAACCTTCTCCCTTCATATATATTTTTTCACTGAAGTCTACATTCACTTGCTAACTTCCCGGTTCTTTCTCTATGAAACAAGTTTGCACCAGTTTGGATCTAACGGTTGTCTAAAGTTCTTAAGAACTGGTTACTGCTAGCATGTGGTCGCCAGCAAAGATCTGAACACACTGAGCAATGTTCCGCCACAACGTTTTCCAAGGTGTACGCCCAAAAAGAGTTTAATGGTTTTCTGGCTAGTAAAGTTAGGTTTGCATTCTTTGTTCAGGTCAAAACTTGGATCCAACTACTGATCCCGCGCATAGAAGATGGCAATAATTTTGGAGTTTCAATCCAGGTATACCACTAAATATCATTAAGATATTGGCTTACATAATATCCCATCTTATTTGTAAAAGCTATTTCTTTACCCGCAAAATCTTGATTCAAAAGGAGTGAAGTGAAGAAATTTCCGGCTAAAACTGTCGCACTAGTGAGCTATTAGCAAGCAATCTATCTAACAGACCATCGATATGATCCTAATGGTGCTGTCTGTGCTAGCGCTACAGTACGTCGTAGCAAACAAATATACTGGAAGAAGTTGGAAATCACTCATAATCTCCCTGACAGGCCTCTACACTTTGCATATTTAGGACAGGCCTCTCAACTGATCCAATGATTACGGTATTTTAGCACTCGACAGTTGTAAGTAACACCATGACATGAGGGAAATTAGTGATTAAATATCCCGAAAGCCGAGGGAGGTTTGCGGAAGTGCCGAGGGTGTTAGCCCGAGGGACTTTCACAAACCTCCCGAGGCTTGAGGAGACATTTAATCACTCGTTTCCCCACATCTCATGGTATTAGTTTGTAATACCATGATGACCGACGAAATTTATTTGATATTATTTGAAGTTCTTTTTGGGAGGTTAGTATTGTTCATGGTGGATACCAGCATGTCTACGAGTGATTGTCCAGGCGCAAATCGTAACTTTAATATAAATCGCAATGTCCAACAAAGTGTGCGAAGTATCGCCATGTGTAAACATTAACAAATGGTTAAACAAAGAAGGTTAGAAGAGTTTAAAACATTTATTGACTAACGTTTCGTCCCCACAAGCAACATCATCAGAGTGGAGTTCAGCGACGAAACGTTAGTCAATAAATATGTTTTAAACTCTTCTAGCCTTCTTTGTTTAACCATTTGTTAATGTTTACATGTGGCGATACTTCGCGCAATCTGTGAGTACCAGCACTTGTATGAAATGAGTTGTTCAATGCTTAAATTTAAAAGCATTATTTGATGTTCGCTCATGTATGCTAATAAGGGAAAATTAGTAAAAGTATGCATGCTGATGTGGGAATTTAGATTAAATCTAGCCTTGAGAACAATAGAATCGGAGGTCATCATGGTATTAATTTAATAAAAACGCGGTGAAAGACAGTGATAAAACCAAGTCTGTAGCTGGGATATGTTAACAGGCTGTCGGTTTGACGAGAAGTACACGTGCAACAATATAATAGATTAAACGTGTGACGTGAGATCTTCCCCTGATATATGACAAAAGTTATTAGGTCATATTTCAAGATCATTACCCTAAATGGCCAGCGTTTCTGAGACTCTTATTATTTCATAATTTAGGCTTGTTAAAAAGACTCGTGTCGCTCAATGGCTGGAGCAGTGCCCCAGTCATCCAAAGGTTAGGTAACTAAATAACCTGGCCGTGGTCATTCTCCATATTCCTAGTATCGCCATATGTCGAGGATTCTACATCTCCCCTGCAAGCTTGGTAGTTAACATATCGAGCAGGTTTTACTTAAAGACTTGGATGAATTGCCTACTCCGAAATTAGTAAAGCACAGGCATTTGTAAAAATATAGGCAATAACATTTACTCTAGAGTCAGGTCTTTGCAGCCGCACTTCAGATGCGCTCACGACACCGAACTCGGACGGGATTTGCACTGAAAAGGGGCTGAAATTCCAGCGATGTGAATAAAGTCGGCCTGGACCAGGGCTTGAATTGAGTTCACTTGTTTGAGGTGGCCAGAGAAAGGGTGAAATTGGTGTCGATCAAATGTAAATGCAGGTGGTTTTGTCTTGCACTTGAAAGAGACAGCTTTCCTTGGTGAAGTCGTCATCTAAAGTTAGTGGAAAGCAATGAGCGCTGGGATGTTTAGAATTTTAAAACACTGAGAGGTAATCTGAGGCTTGAAAAGCTCTTTTAAAAGTCCAAACGCAGTCCAAACCGGTAACGAGTACACAACCAATTCAGCTCTTTTAAAAAGTCCAAATGCGGTCCAAACCTGTGAGGTGGTCACAAACAATCCAGCTCTTAAAAAAAATCTGAACGGAGTCCAAACGTCGTCCAAAGGCAACGTGAACGTGACCGACTTAACTTTTTGAAAGTCCAAACGCTTGCTTTAAAGATGGTGGAGGCCGGATTTGTGAGGCTCCGCCTCTACTAAGAGCGCCTGCTTCGCAGGCTACATTGCGAGGGGTTAAAGTAGTTAAGTAACGAAAACGTATTTGAAGTGTCAAGTATCAAATTACATTTCTTGGCCATTCAATGTAGGAAGATATCCTCGGGGAAGTAACTCGCATCGAAGCTGAGGCTGTATCATTTTTGGATCAAATATCAAGGTACGTGGTAACATATTTATTTTATTTGACAATATTTATTCGACAATATTTTAAATGTCATGTTATTCCATATAACGGCTATTTTATATGCTTGATGCTAGTCCTCTTACAAGTATGCGCAGGAACAAGGATCCGTAATAAACCATATTCATAATCGCCTGCAGTTTAGATACTCGTGTTCAACTTAAGTAACCCACCTCACCTTATATGGGAGCAAAGATGCTCTGGAATCACAAGCACGAAAACAAGGCCGCACCCCTATTGGTTTAGGAGTAAGTTTAGGGTTACGGTAGTCCAAACCGTAACCCTAAATGTAACTCTAAATGTAACTCTAGTCCTTACCCTAAAAGGTCAGCGGTTTGTAAGCGTCCACTAAACTGCACTCTAGCCCATTTGACTAACAATTATCAAAAAACGTGTCAGTTTTTATGAAGTTAATAACACGTATTTGTTAATTTCCAATATTAAAGGCTAATTGAAATTGTTAAACAATTTTGGTTAAGACGTATTAGAGAGTGGTTGTAGGACTTCTTAAGCCGTGTTTATTATGCTTTAGGTATTTTATTACCCGCGGAAAAGTAGTGTCGAAGGTCGTCAAATATCCTCACGTGGTATGTACTCAAATAGTATTTACTAGTATTTCATATATCTTTGCATGCTTGCGGAGACCTAAGCACAAATGGAAATTCAATCGAGCTGCACGCATACAGAACTGCTTGTACTGGTGTCATTGTGCTCTTACTTGTGATGCCATTTTCAAATAACCGAGAAGTAAAGACGCGCTGTTGTCCCTGTATACAGGCATCGATATGTCTCGTGTACTAAGATTATTTGAAGTTTCTTTTATGGCATGAAACGTGTTTCGGCATTTCTTCGGCCGATACTATTTTGTTTGTTTGATAAACCTTCACACGTCAAATGAGGGTTTGCCGATGCGAAAAGCTTGTTGCAAATATTGGCGAAGGTAGAGACCAGTTGCATTTCTCTCCAATCGCTTTCCAAAATGTTAGACATATTTCATACAGCCAAACGAGAGTTTGTCCCCTCGTGTTTGAAACGTCTGTTTAATCGCGTGAAAGAAACCTTAGCACTTACACTTACAGTTAAGGACCCAGTTACACGGAACGATTATTGGATATGATTGTTCATTCTAATGTTTACAATGTTGTCTCAAGGACACAATTCCTGCTCACAATTCGCTGGACAGTTTTCTTCTGAACCAATAATTATTTTCTTTGCATGTAGATGGACTATCGAAGGACAGTGGTCGAACTAGATGAAAAAGAGTACATTAACTTAAAGCTTTGTTGCTGTGAGCTGAAGAACCATTATGTAAGTTTGTACAACACATTTAATTCTATGTATATTTTCATTAGTCATTCCTCCTGATCTATTAAAAGATAGCTGCAGAGACGATGGCGCTAAAACCGCGAAACAATCGAAACTCGTCACTCGATATAAACTCCTTTTTGTCTGTCCGATTGTGTTCGTAAACCACTCGAAAGCGAAATAAAATTTTTAAAAAGTTGAAACAACTTTGCCATATCAACTCGGTAAGTTTGAAAAATTTGAGCTGGAAGAGCAGCCAATCACTTTCCAACGCGGTCGGGTTAGTCCGGATTCGATTTATATCCTGTACACACACTTTGGTTGGACGGGCCTAATTTTCTCTCCAAGTACAGAGACACTCAAGCAATTTTATATTTGTCAAATAGACATGCAAATGTTAAGCGACCTGGTCATCTCCCGAGTAAATGGATCCCGGGTACGTAAGGACTAGTACCGTGGCACCGCGCTACGCGTGGTGGCCTAGGGGATAACCACAGAGATCATATATTAACTTGATGGGGCATTTAGCTAAATGCAGTGAACTCAATTTCCATATCTGGAATGCTAACTGGCCAATGAAAAGTGAAGCTAAGATGACCGCCCATGGAGGCCAATTTTCGACGTCAGTTTTAGTCTCCCGCGCGACTTTTTACATTTTCTGACGAGTTTTCTTTGAAAATACACACAAAACATGTCTTTAAAATATAGAAATAAGTTTAAGAATTTTAAATATATTTCCAGAAAGTCAAATCGAGTTACAAGTTATATATTTTCACGAAAATAAATTACCAAACATACGAAAAACCTGATAAAACGGTCTCAAAAAATTACTTGAAACTACTACGCACAAGTCCTTTTTTACCGTTAGTTTACCATCTTCAGACAATTTAATACACTTTTTAGGCCACACGGCAATAATGAAACCTTTTAAATACTCGATTATGTAAAATATGGTCCGGTAGTATTTCGTCTAAACACTTTTTCTATGGTTGGGAATGTTTTCGAAGCTGAACCAAACAAAAATTAAAGATTAAAGTCGTGGAAAGGACTGGAACTGACATACAAGACCGCGAAGAGGACTGAAACTGACGTTCAAAATTTCCCTTCATGGGCGGCCATTTTGGCTCATAGAACTCTAAAAAGACTAGAACGATACCTGCAAACTGTATTTTGAAGCCAGCGTGGAGGCCGACGGGTGAGGCTATTCTGCACGCAGTTGATGTAGTGACGTCATACCGACAATTCGTTCGGAAAGTCTTCGTAATTTACGAGAAGGCAGTTTACTGTTAAAAATTGTTAAATTTTCCTCTAGGCGAATATGCCTACTGGAAAACAGCCTTTAATATGACCTGTCGCTAAGCAGCTTTGAGGTGATTTTTTAAATCTGGTCATGGATGAAAGAGCAGATGGATAGCATACATAAGTAGTTGATATTATAAGGTGTTTATCAAAGAATTCTGACAGGTGATGTCGTGAATTATCTGGTTGGTTGCCACAGGCGGCTGTCTTGTTTCAACCAAGCGGACTTGCGAGGCAGCAGGGTATGATAAAATTCCTCCTAAGCTGTTAAGAGATTCAAATGACATTATGGCACCATCTTTTGCAGCAATTTTCGATTAGTCGATTTTAACAGGTATTTTGCCTGACGATTTAAAAGTTGCACTTATTTCACTCGTATGTATTTGGTGATAAAGCAGATTGTAACAATTATAGGCCTATTTCTGTTCTCTCAACAATGACTAAGGTTTTTGAAAAACTTGTCTCTAAACAATTGTTTAAATATCTAGAAGCCAATAACATACTTCTCAACAGGCAGGTTTCAGGAAAAATCAATTCAAGCAGACCTTAATAGTTCTTAGTATTTCTAACAAGTGGTTGATAAACATGGACCAAGGGTATCTAAATGGAGTAATTTTCCTAGATATTAAGAAATCCTTTGATTCTATTGACCACAATATTCTGTGGATGAAAATGAAGCTCTGTGGCTTAACTGAGCATTCCTTGAAGTGGTTCAGATCTTGCCTTACAAATAAAATCCAAGTGTGCAAAGTTGATCATGTACAATCTAAGCAGACCAGCATAAAATATGGAGTACCAGAAGGTTCTACATTGGGACTATTACTTTTTTATTTATGCTAATAATTTGCCAAATTACCTCACTTGCTCTACCACAAGTATGTTGCATCCACAGAATGCAAATTGATAATAGAAGTTGAAGATAAATTAAATACTGATTTGGAGAATGTACGTCAGTGGTTAATGGGAAAAAGTTTACATCAAATAAGTACAAAACAGAATGTATGGCTATTGGTTTCAGGCAAAAGTTAACTAATATAGAAAGGGCCTCTGAAATTAAATTGGGTGGCATCAGTATCAAAAGTGTTAAATAGTCTAAAACACTAGGAATTATAATTAATAATCAACTTTTATGGAACAAAGTTTCTAAAGGTATTGGTTTTTTGGTGCCCAAGTATACATTAACGCTTATGATGCTCTGATTCTACCACACTTTGATTACTATAGTCTAGTTTGGGATAATTGTAGTGATTATCTCCTGGACAAAGTATAGAAAATGCAAAATAAAGCAGCTAGGATAGTTAAAATACACAACAACGGTAACTCCAAAAATTGATAGCATATTTAATTTATTCTACGTTTCGACTACTGAAGATTACTAAAGCCTAGTCGAAACGTAGAATAAATTAAATATGCTATCGATTTTTGGAGTTACCGTTGTTGTGTATTTTATCAAAATACTCAGTGGTTCCCGCAATTTCTAGGATAACTACAGGTCGATCGTATGAAGTCAGGTCTAATGATGTATCGAAAGAGTTAAACAGGCAATCATTAAAAGAAAGAAGGATACACCAAAAAAGAATATTCATTTACAAAGAAATAATATATAGCCGGAAAGCAGAACGAGCATGTTTGAACTGAGCAATAATGGAAACTACGAACTCCGAAGTAATGACTTAAATTATGCACTTCAAAAACCAAATACTAATTTTCTTAAAAGAAGTATCAGTCAGCTGTAACAATTTGGATTTGAACTGTTCAGATTCGTGGCGAATTTTGCTCGCAGTACGGGCACTGCCCGAGAACTTTTCGACACGTTTCGTTATTTGTCGGTATGACGTCACTACATCAACTGCGTGCAGAATAGCCTCACCCGGAGGCTGACATGTTGGTCAAATTGCAAGTCATCCCAGTCCCTTACGCGATAAAACACGCTACTTATTGTGAAAAACTTCACCCAAATTTCGGATTTTTTGACAGTTTTCTTTTTTATCTTTAGTAAGTGGAAGACAATGTCGGTAGGACTGCATATTTGTTAGGATTAACTGTCCATCAAAAATAAAAGTTCAATACAATTTTTTCCCACGCGTGTTTTTGACCCACATGGCTGCCCCCATGTCGGCTTCATTCAATCGTGAGGCCTGGTATGACGAGGTATCGTTCCAGTCTTTTTAGAGTTCAATGTCTTGGTTTCACTTTTTGCCCGAGCGAATGACTGGGAGTTAGCATTCTAGATATGGAAATTGAGTTCACTGGCTAAATGTCACTCAACCGCAGGCGACAAATTGACGGCTGCCATATTGGATAAATTGGGGAGTAAACCAAACAAAGTCCGGATGAAATGGTCATGGTCAAAATACACTTCACTTTTGTCTCTTGTTTATGTTTTCAAAACAGAATATAAAAGGTTTAAGACGAAAATAATAACCGATTAATAACCAGGAAAGTAGATTTTCTGCTGTAAAGTTAATCAAAGCAAACACGAAACAAATCCCTAAACATCAGTTGTTCGAATTTGAAGTTCTCGAACAAACGGAAAAAAGCCTGGAGAAGAACAGTTTGCGCCCACTGAACTGTATTATAATTGGAAGGCTAACTGCCACTCAAATTGCTAATCAAAGAGTGAAGCCAAAAATGGCGGACATGGAGGACTTTGGACGTCAATTTCAGTCTCTCCACGGTCATCTATGGCGTCAGTTTCAGTCTCTTACGCGGTCATCGTGGACGTCAGTCTTGAAAAACCATAAAACGCTAAATCGTGTTTCTCAATGCTTCTTCAACGTAACTTATCCAAAAAAAAGCAGACAAATTTTAATTATTCCAAAGAATATGGTCCAGAACTGGTATTTCACAATGAGTGGGTAAAGTGTACTATCTACCAGTTTAAATAAACTGTCGAAAATACGATTTCAGTGATGACGTTGCGTTTCTTGGCTGACATTTATAATGATCGCGTAGGATACTGAAACCGATGTCCAAGATAACCGCGTGGGAGACTAAAATTGACGTCTAAAAGTCTCCATGTCCGCCATTTTTGGCTTCACTCTTGGGTCCAGCGATTGACTTGATTTAGCGTTCCAGCTATAATACAGTTCAGTGTTTGCCCCTCAGTTTTCTCAAAATGGTGGCGTTCAATTTGATCCCAATTTTCGGCCCCGATCCCCTTTCTAGTTTTCTATGATCTCTATGCGGATGACAGGGCTAAACAATCATTTATACCGAGAGCGGCCTGGTTGGACTTTTTTAATTGAAATACTTTTATAATATTTTAGAATAATTTAGTCTTAGTAGGTAGTTTTAGAATAAATTCAGTCATAGTTTGTAAACAATAATCATTGTACAATCCTTCTATTTTGTACTTAATTACACTATTAAATTGACTGTAATGCCACTGTAATTCTAGGCCAAGAGTGGTAAATAAAATCTATTACTAGTATTACTATTAGGGCTTGTCTTGTTATCATTCTCAAATTATTTCTTACACTCGCTGACTTGACTTACTTCAAGTTATTTTTATTTATTTTATAGTTATGTCTTCACGATTCCATAACGAAGAACATGGAAAAAATTAAGAAACCACGATCATCGAATACAGATTCCTTATACTAGCCGCTGACCAGGCGCTTCGTCCTTCAGCGGTAACGCTCCTATGGCGCCCAGTCTCTAAGTTCAAATACCAGCACTTTTCAACGAGCCCCGTCTGACACTGAAGATATTTTTACGTAAGATAAATTTTTCAACAATGTAATTAATCTTCGAAATTTATATTTATGGGTTAAATAATGCCAAAAAGAAAAGGTCAGCTAATGAACTTTCGCAAAAGTCTTCTATCGGACTTCAGGACGATAAAAGATTTTCGCTTGAAGGGTTGTGTTGTGCTTTTTGTATTTGGCAATTTTATTTCACTCTTTACTTCTTATTTTCAGCTCTTCATGTAACTTAAGAAGTAGGGGAGATTATTTTCGAAGTAGACGGCAAAGTAGAGAATCGTGACATTTTATTGATTTTGTCATCCGTCGGCTCTAATTTAAAGGGTTGTATTCCATACCTCATAGGCTCAGACCTCCAAGTTTGTTTTGGAATTGTGAGTATGTGCCGGATCCGGATTCCGGTGTCGGGTAAAATCTGGCTCTCCAATCGTATCCGGTGTCCGCTCAAATTTTACCACTTTTTACCGAGCTTTCGTGAGGAGCAAACTCGGGGTAAAAAGTATTTGTGGATACGCCTGTCAGTATTTGACTATAACAGTCTGAAAGCTACAGAGACAGTTGTGGTGTAAAACTAGAAAATGACTAGAACATTAAACTATTAACCCAATTACATGTCTGGCTTCAATTTCAAATAAATATATGGCAAATATACGATATACCTTGCTTTATTTCCTTACATAACCCCTTTTATTTCCTTTCTCATGAGTGAAGACTGGTAGTTATCCGGTATACGAATTCAGGTAACTTGCCATCTGAATTAATCCAGTAAAGGGTAAAATGGTATCCGGGATATCACTGGAATTTATACACATCAGCACTGCTCGTAAATTAAGGTCACAGGTGTGGAACCGAAATTTAGAGTGTTGAATTAATGAAGGAAACTCTCAGTAACACACATACGAGACCTGTTGCAAGTTTGGGTGGGAATCGAACCAAAGACCCAAAAAAACTGGTCCTGTGTTTTATCGAGTAAGTTATGAAGGCCTTTGCCGGAAGCCTGGTCGGCAAGGTATGGTGGTGCTGCAGGTCGAGAGAATTAGTTATGCTTCAAATAACGAACATTTACGATACCATGATCAATACCATTAAGTTAAAGGTGTGGATCGTTAACGCCAGGTTAGACATACGTAATTCATTTCACTGGCATTACCACCATCGTATGTTCTCAACTCGTACACGACCTTCCAGCAAAGGCCTTCCTCACAACACAGAACTCTATTATAACTGGAAGGGTGACTCTAGTCAGCAACTGGAACCAGAGAACGATTAAAACATTTTTGGGTCCTAGGTACAGGAAAATTTCGTGGGTCCTATAGATCCCAGCTAGATCCACTCTCTTTTTAGGGCTTCAGCTTTAAATGTTATCGATAAGATTTGTATAGCTCTATTGAATGCGAACAGCAATTGCATGAATGAATCGTTAAAGTTATACAAGAAGTCAAGAACAGTCTTAACAAGCAAAACAGTGCTACCAATGGTGGATTTAGGTGGGGGCGCATCGGACGCGCGCTCCCCCTTTGTGATAAGTTGACGTATGACGTTTTTTGCTCAGGTACAAAACACAAGTATTAAACATGTCGACTACCAAGAAATTCAGCTTCAAACAACACCGGAAACGACAGTAGCATAAAAATACTTCCATTAAAACGGCACATAGTGGAAATGAATTTGTAAAAAAATTTTGCGCTCCCCTTTCTCAAAGTTCTGGACCCGCCCCTGACTACTTTACCAGTCTGCCCCTAGTAACACGCACATTAGTGAATATTAGTAATGTTTCTCAGGGAATTCCGATTAGAGCATAATGATGTTCATTATACAGTTTTACTAAGTATTTTCTTTATGGCAAAAGAACTAATCGTATTAACTGGGATTGAACGCATCATCTCCGATTCTATAGATAGGAATGTGGGTGGCAACAAACACGACTGACCCATGGTTGAGCTCTGCTAGTCCTTGATACGTTTCAATACGGAGCAAGATAAGTAAAGCAAAATGATCGTGTGGGAGATGTAAAGTTCATGCATAATGCACTTTAAGTTCATAACGCATTTTCCGTCTTTATGGATCGATTTCACGGTAAGCCAAATAGCCAATTCCTATCATCAAGTGGCAAAAAAAAAAAAAAAAAAGAACGCCAATATCGGCAATATGGCCGCCAGATGAATCGATCAGTGTCAGTCACGGCACACCTACGCAGTTTTTTCAGTCTCATTCTTTTAACGTGTTTGTGCATTTGTTTGTTAGGTTCTCTGTTTAAAAACATTTACGTTAATAAATATATATTAGCATAATGAATAATCGAATACATATCTCTTTCCAGGAGGGGAGCTGTCCCTTTGACGAGTAAAATCGTCTGGCGTTAGCCAGAGTAAAATAATAGAAGAATAGGGTTAATAATAATTAATAACAGAAAGAATAGAATTAAGAATTCAGTCATTTAGACGTATTATTTGACCATCAACAAGGCTGGTCCAGCGTAGGCAGCGGCCCAACAACACAACACCTAGGGAGGGATTCTGTTTCAGATTGTGGCAAGCGAGAATCCCTCCCTTGGTGTTGTGTTATTTGACCATCGATCAAAAGTACGTCGTCCTGTTTTCGTCAAAGTTTGAAAAATCGCAAAAAGGTAATGTTTATTTATTCGGAAAATCAGTCTATTTTTTGTATTTCTCTCGAAAATACATTATGAATCATTTCATTCCTTTTAACTCTGTTTGAATACTCTTATAGCCTTCACTTGTAGTTTACCCCGGTCAAAACGCATGTAAGATTTGCAAGCTATCAAGTACGAATCCCTAAACGATAAATGTGTCTGTTCTTAGTTATCTCATTCTAAAATGAAAACATAATACTAATAGCCACATAGACAAACGTCTTCGTGGGCCCTAGTCACGTGCCTATAGTGCCTATTGGTTAATCCGCACCAGACTGGAACATTGAAGGAAGGCTAACTTCAGCGAATGATTTTGATAAATGATGCAGGGCCAATTCTGGTTAATGGTTGGACAAAAAGTTGAAACGAAAAATTGATTACAGAGGTACATTTTTGGACCACAGTCTCTCGAACGGTCAGTTCAATGTCAATTCAATTGATGTTGATATTTGTCAAACTGATGTCCAAATGACCACGCAAAGGACTGAAACTGGCAGCCGAAAAGCCTCCCATGTCGGCCATTTTTGTCATCACGTTTTGACTGTATGTTAGTTATGTCAGCGGGGTACGAAGATGGTTTTTTATAGGGGGGCACCAAAATTAGTAGACTATTGGGGGCGTCAGGGTAGCTATCACCGAAGGCGTGAGCCGTTTCAGCTAGGGGTCCGAGGCCATGCTCCCCCGGAATATTTTGAAATTCTAGAGTCTCAGAAAAGCCATTTCTCGCATTTTGGGAGAGATTTTTGACAATTTTAAGGGTTAGAAAATGTTATTCAAAATGTTATTGAATTAAGTGATAACCTATAACCTGATAACCTAGTGATAACCTTATCTGGCCACCGAATTATTAGGGAGGCGCCAGTCCCCCGCTCCCCCTGGTTCCTACGCCTACGTATGTAGTTTTATTAGAGTTATGTGGTTCATACTACGTTGTAGCACAACATTGTCGCAGGAGTTTAATTTCGCGGATTGTCAATTTTTCGAGTTTTGGGGAACAAATTATCGCGAATTTGCATTTCGGGTTTTACTGCTGGGAACGAATTTTCGCGGATCTCGAACAAATTCCCGTCCGATGTTTCGCATATGGTACTTGTACATACCAAATCGACAATTTAATGTTGTTTTGTTTATTTTACTAATTTACTGTATTAATGGCGCGAGTCTTCTATTACAACTCAAGGCTACGGCAAAATGTGATGTCCTATACCATGATGATCTTAGGCTCTTTCTCCTACGCTAGTGAGGGCTCCGTGGTAATAACACTTTCCGTGGATATTCAGCTAGCAGCCAGCATTGTTTGGCTTTACTGCAGAGTTCCCTCTTTTTTCAGTTAATCTAGATTGATGGAGTATATTTTAACGGGGAGTTCTTTCGCAGGAATTTATTTTTAAGAAAATCCACGAAATCCTCGAAAATTACAAAATAAAACAGATTTCGGAAAACATCATTCTAAACTTGTAATTCAAGTTTGTATTTCCTTAAACTGTCGGCTGGTTGTGGTTTTTAGCCAAATCGCGAAAATTAGACCTCACAAAAATTTCATGGCACGCGGTTAGTTATGTTTACGTAAACGTTCTTCCTGGCAGCTCAATCGTTTGAGCACTGGAGGGCATTTCCATAGTCAATAATTGGATTTCCCGCCAAACATAAGAGCTTTTTTTTTAATTTTTTTACTTTATGCGCTTCCTCGCTCTCATTAGTAAATTTTATACCTTCACCTTGCTGTACTGTCCAAAAATTATCCATCCAGATAAGGGTTTAAAGTATCTTAACCCAGACCATTTCTCTTTGGTACAAACCTTAGCTTATATAATTACAGTATATAAGTAATGAACGCTGTCTTATCACACTCGATGAAGCCTATGAAGCTGTTTTCCTTATATGTCAGCGATCATTGACGTGACTTGTTCTTCAAGCCTTGGGGCACGAAAATAAATGACGATTCGAAGCTTTTTGCATCAGAACTACGCCAGTAGCTTCAGCCGACAATTTAAAGCAATAAAGTAAACTTAACAAAAATCGCATCAAGTTAAAGATTTGAGCTCTGAAAAACAAAGGCGACTATAAAATAGCAACCAACTTTATTTCTTGCTAGGCCCCTTTCAAACGTCGAACTTTGCATTTATCGAATCTAATGTTAACGAGCAAAATCGTTTATTTGAAACTGACTTGCATTTGAT